>CM046879.1:426662666-427052773 GCA_025667525.1 Glebionis coronaria | reverse complement strand
GTTTGTATCATTGGGCTTGACCTTTTTGGATTAGCAATAGTTAGATACATTTGTTATTAATTTTTTTATTACATTTTTAGGTTAATCAGAGTATTTCTAGTTTATAATTTTTCGTATTTTCACATTTAACTTTGTAGTATAAAATTTGTATTTTCCATTTTTACATTTCGAGCATTTAAATGTTGTAATTGCTAGTTGTTTTTAGTATAGTACGTATACGTAGAAGCTAATATTTTTACCTTTTTTATATGCCTTTGTGTCAAGTAGTTTAAAAACCAATCAAGCTTTTATCACCAAAAACAATAAAGTCAAGCTTAAAATTGTTATATCAATTCAATTGGATACGAGAGAAAACGATACTAAAAACGAATTATTAAATGGCACCGCTGCCGGTTCTTTTCGTTAAGATTAACGGTTTCGAGTGAGACGATTGGATTTTGGGATACGTTCACTTTGTGAACGTTATTTTTACGTATTATAAATCAAAACATAAAAAATCAAAAAGATAAAAATATAAATTAACTAAAAAACCACAAAATCAATTCTTTTCCTAAAGAATTGAACCAAAAAAAATAAAAAATCCAAAAAGTAATATTTTTCCTAAAAGATTACACCCAAAAATATATTATATCGGTTTTCATTGTTTTTACGTACATATAGTATTTTTCTTAAAAACCCCAATAAATACAAAAATATTTTTGATATATTATTATATGTAAATACATATACGTAGACGAACACTTAATCCACCTACTTCCATAAGTATTGTCGAGGCAATACACCGTGTTAGGGAGCGTTTCGGTCCTTGATACGTGTATCGATCAAATTTAATTAAGGCACAATAGATAAATATTGTAATCTACTTGATCTTGAGAAAGAGGCCACTGTGTGGGGGTATAAGGCGAGTGTATTTCACATTCTAAAGAAGCAGACTCTTATGTGCTATGCGCCGCCTCGTTTCTCCGCTTCCTTGTGGGTCTTTCAAGAGTGATAGTGGTGAGTGGTGTGCCACCCAAGTATTAATTATATATATTATATTTTCTTGTGGACATTACTTATTGCACCTCGAGGGAGATAATCTCTTCTCCTTCAAAAGTCGACCGAGAGCTCACTCTCACTCCTCGAGTTTATTTACACGTGTACTCGCACGCGTGTAACCATACCACCTTTGGTGTATTACTTCCTTCCCCGAGGAAGCTTTTAAACGTCATTTTACTTGTATATACATTTGGCCACCTTGCTAAACATGGATACTCGTTCTTGGAGATTTTGCAACAACGACCCGCCAACGCTAATTAATCGCCTTATTCGATTTGTGGTTGTCCACACACTACTTATTTATGTGATCAAAACAATGTCAATTATAGGGAGGGATATGCTTATAATGGAACCGATAATCCTAATTTTCGACCTAAAATTCAAATGGACTACACTTGTAATGACTATATGTGATATTCTGGTTTTTCATCACAACATCCACCATCATTTCATGATCAAACCTTTAATGAGCCATACCAAAACAATGGATTTTCCAATTATGAGGGTTTTCAAAATAATGATAATTTTCGAGGCTATAATCAAGAAACCTTTCATAATCAAGGATTTTCAAACAATGAAGATTTTCAAAATGGAGGCAATTTTCAAGGTTATAATCATGAGAACTTTCATAATCAAGACTCTTTTCAAACCTATGATCCGCCTAACTATGGAAATCCACCTCCACCATATTCTTTGACTTTTTCATGTGAGTTTTGTGGGAACGCACCCCATTATGGTTATGATTGTAGACTGAGGGATCTGCCTTCTTATGCTCCTCATATTGGCAATGAGTCGCGTTCTTTACTTGAGATAATAAACGAGTCGAACGATGAAATTTCTAAGGCGATTGATAGTAAGAAAGACATAAGCATTGAGGAAATGAAAAACGCGTGCCCGTTGTTAGAGAAACAAATTAAGCTTTGTGAGGAAGTGGAAATTAAGACTTGGCAACTTTATGACAAGGAGATCGGTGATATGTTTCGTGAATCATTGAAAAAAAATTCTTGTCGCTTCAGGAAATATTTAAATGATTTCCTTTTTAGGATTGCTAAAATCGAGGAAGAAGAACAATATTTTGCTACTCGTGCTCGTTTGCTTAATCGATGCTTATATGACGATGATGACGATCCTCCGATTTGTATGACACTTAATGATGACACACCTTCATCACCTTTACCTCACGTGGAACCCACCGACTCTTTAACCATGCGGGACGAGCCTCTTAGCACTAATACAAACATCGATTTGGATGAATTAACTGCTTCTAGTGTTGAGAAACTTATCCCAATCCAAAGGGAGCTTGAGAGTGTTTCCAATGAACCATGTGACGAGCTTTGTGTTGATACCTCTTCTCCTCATGATCACATTGAGATTTCATTACATGTTGACCTTCATGCTCCTACTAGTGATTTTGGTGATTTTGATCTTGATGAATTGTTCAAAGAAAGGGATAATGAGATTGATAAAGAGTTTTTGCAAGACTTGCCACAAATAGAGGATGATGATTGTGATTCTAGTGACGCATCTTATGATATATTATCCGAGGACTTTTCATATCAAGATGACATTCCTAATTTGGATGAAGATGTTGCTCCTATAGAAGAAGTGGAAGATGTTCATATTCGTGATGTTTTAACAAACGTTTATAATCTTATCTCCTCGATTGAAGCTTTGAATGAACACCATAATGATGAGTCTATATAAGAAGAACCTTTCATCGATATCTCTTCACCGGTTTATGAGGTTGCACCTATTTATTTTTATGATCATATCATCACTTTGAGTGATTCTCTCATTAATACACCTTCTTTTGAGCCTTTTATTCCCACCCCTCCCACCCTTAAAGTTGGTTATTGATGAAGATCCTATACTCTTAGAGATTGACCCTTTTTCACCTAAGGCACCTTTAGAACCTAAAACCTTTGATATGGATTCGCATATGGATATTGATGCCACCATAGAGGCTTAGCTTGCTAATATCGATATTGAGGTTGATGATAGTGATTCTAATTGGGAAGAGGAGATTCGTCTTAGTGAGAACTTGCTTTTTGGGACTATAGAGCCTACACCTCCTTCACAAGACACTATTACTCTTGATCCTCCTTTTTTTATGCCTCTATGGAAGATTACCCACCTTTTGATGATGATGAAGAGCCCAATATGCATATACTTGTTATGAACGTTTTGATACCTACACCTTCATTGTCTCATGATGCTTTGATCACTAAGCGGGAATCTTATATGGTTGATACGAGTTCATCTTCTTATTTTCCCATGAAGGGAAAGGTTTTTGATCTTGGAATACGTATGTTTTGGAAAAATTGGTTTTCATCTAGTCTACTTAAGAGTGTGATTTCGATTGATATGGGCTTCTTGTTTGAGCTTACTTTGTTGATGCAACCTACTTTGGAGTTTTTCACATGTAGAGATGGAAACTATGTATTTGATCCTGGGGTACTTCCTATTTGAGAGATTTCGTATGCTGGACAAACTTGAGACACGTTGGACCGTTCCATTTATCGAGGCGGATATTGTAAATCTTATAGTAAATGGCAACGTGCTAAGTTTGAGTGTATCATGTGAGATGTGCTTCAAAGTGGATATCCTTTCTTCTCCATGATGGTTTCGCTAAGGACAACCTAATTCGGGGCTGAGTCGAGCTAGAGACTTAGGGTTAAAAAAAACTCAAGCATTGAATAACTAGGTTATAAAACGTAGAGTAGATCTTAATAGGTTAGGTCTAATTAAAAGGATGTTATAGTAGAGTTGAAGTGGAGGGGTTTCCTTTCTTTGTCTTTTGGTGTTTGCTTCAAGGGTTGCTCTCTCACATTTCATGCTTGGAGCTTATGGAGGAGGCCCGTGTATCCGGTTCACTTTGATTAGTTTTTGCTATTGTGATATTCAACACTTGTGCTTAAAATAAATACCCTTTAGTTGTCTCTTCCTTAACTTGAGTTAAGCAAAGTTATCATTGTCATAAGTGTAGGGGAGTTCACTCCAATACTCTTAAACATTGAGGACAATGTTTATCTTAAGTGTAGGGGAGACTTCTATCGAAGTGACTTTACCTAAACCATTGCCTTAACTTCATGATAACATGGAAAATTAAGTTTTCAAACATTTTTCAAATTTTTGATCTACTTTGGCCACCAAAAATATGCATTCATAATTTTTGCATCAATCATTTTTCATTTGCATAACACATTTGCACTGTATATATTCTTCTTTTATTTTTCATCCAAAATATATAAAAAGAGAAAAAATATAATAAGGACATGGTTTAACAAATTTAGACTTCTTTGACATATTAGGCCCGCCATGGATATTTTGACTCAACCCGAGTTTGCTTATCTAAGCTTACTCTAGCTAGTATCCTTAACCATGTAGTCCTTCATTGGTCTATTAGGCTAAGCATCTACCACTCTCATTATTTGAGACTTTAAATTTGTAGAGAATGGGAGATGATAGAGTTGAAGCAAGTATAAAAGGGCTAGATAAACTTCATGACAATTACTTGTGGCTAAACCCTTCTATTCCTTTGCCTCTATTTTCTTCGCATGTATATATGTTAATAAATAATCAAGAACAGTTTTAATTGATTTGTAGTCTCTTATGCATTTTTGATTAATCATTCGTGGTTGGTATAAGTACGTCTTAAGATTCTAAGTTAGAACGTTTTATGTGTACTAGACTTATGTTATGCTTAATACTTAGCGGGTGTTTTTCCTTTTATTCTTTTCAACTTTCTTTGTGAGGAATAAAGAAAAATAAGAGCGGCTTACAAAAAAATGAGTGGCTAGAAAAAAAGAAAAGAAAAAAGAAAAAAAGATAATAATTATACAAGACTCCCAAGAGGGGCAGTGAAGTGTTAATTATAGTAACTATTAGATTCCAATACCATGACAGGTTGCGGGGATTGAAGATCCAAAGTCTCAAAAAGGCGGTGGATGTAAATTATTGCGTGAGTTTTATTTTTCTTTCCTTAGCGAGTGTGTAGCTACTTATTAATGCATGACATGAGGATTTTACACATAAGGCGAATGACTTATTACTTTTGAGTTGGACTTATATTAATTGTGAGCGTTATTTCGAGTAATGGATGAGAGGATTACTTAGGATTAAAACCGTGCTTCCTTATTTTTGGATTTTACATTTCTTATATTTCACGCTTCAAATAATGACAAATTTGCCTTCAAGCAATTTGTTTAAATAATAACCGGTTCCACATTTAATTGTCATGAATAAGTTGATGCACTTTTTACTTGTGAATGCAATGATCCCATTTTTAAGCTTGGTATGGGGAAAGTGAAACTTGAGGGTGATAATTGTCCATGGTACCAAAGCCCTAATTTAAGTCAATGATTTATTTATGAGTTATTTCCATCAAAACCATTTCAATAAAATTCAAAAATATATAAAATAAGATTGCTTTATTTGCATTGCATTGTAAATATTCAAAATCATTCATCATGTAGCATATTTTAGTTTATTAAATCATAAAATGGCCAAGGTTGATTAATTATGAGAAAAATGCACTTTAGAGCTTTAAAATGCTGCATTGCATTGGGTCATGGTAATGGTCAAGTGGAGGAGAGTTGATAAGTGTGAAAACACTCATCAATAATGATCCAAAAACCACATAAAACACAGCCAAATACGTTATATTTAACTGAAAAATATCAGAATTACGTGGGTATTTGTGTTTCATGTGTTTTCAGGTAAACAAGATACATTTTTTAGCAAAGACGCGTTTTCAAGGGATTTTTATGATAAAAGACGAAGAAAAGGACGAAAGAGCTTTCGAGGACCTTACTTGTCATTACTTCAAAGATCGAGGACTGAAAGTGTAACTTTCAGTAAGAAAAGGATGAAAATAAAAATGGCTTAAAAGCTTTAATACATGTGTGACTAAATAAGAAAAGTAAAGGACCAAAAGGAAAAAATGGATAAAATTTACTTAACTTTTAAATATTTGGTCAATTGACCAGAACCTGGGCAAAATAAACACAAAGGTACTTCGTTTCCAAAGAAGAGAGAGAAAGAAGCAACTTTCAGTCGTCTCTTCATCTTTATTTCCCCACCATGAACCTACAAGATCAAATCACACGAGCTACACATGGATTCAGACGAAACTTTGAATAGCAAAAGTGATCAGCTTTTCATCCTCTACATGACGGTGGTATTTAATTAGATCAAAGATGAAGATAGAAGAAAACCCCAAATTGATACGAAGAACGAGCTCAACCTCGTATTTACACGTGGCTTCACTGGATTGGACAAGACACGTCACACCACTCCTCTTCGATGGATATAAATACTGATGAAGACCTCATTTTTCAGACGGTTAGCTTAGGAGTAGATTACACATAGATAGTTAGGATTAGTTAGTTAGTTTTCTAACAGCTTTAATTGTTAAACTTTCTGTTAATTCGGTTACGTTTTCAGTTAGAGTAATGGTAACAGTTTACTTGAATCTCCATTAATGAAATACCTGTTTCTTGAAGCTCTGTTCTTACTATATTTTAGTCCTGATTTCGATTTTGTTCATTCAGTTACTTGTCAGTTTGGAATGTGAATTTGGTTATAACCATTTTGATTATCTGCCATTAATGGATTCTTGTTATTTTTGTTAAATATTTCATCATTTTCTTATGCAAATCTGTTTTCAAATGTCTCTGTAACTCTGTTTTTCATAAGCTCTAGAAAGTTTATGAGGTTTTACTTTGATAACACTCTTTACTCCCTTTAATTAGTTTGATAGTTTCTGTCTAAATCCAAGAGCAATTCTGTCACTGGAGTTCAATTAGCTTAAGGATAAATAGCTTCAAAAGTTTTAAAGCTTGTAAGATCTCTCAAGCTTATGAGATCTGTTTCAGTTCTTTCTTGTTTTCTACAGATGAGAATTTTGGTTCAAGTCTGATTTGAAAAGCTATTCGTCATAGTCCTTGTGTTATTCGATTGAGTTGCCTTTCTACTGTGTTGACTGCATTTATCTTTCTGTTAGTTTCGGTACTAGTCAGTTGATTCAGTAAGTTTAGTAGGTTATTGATTGATAGTATTGTTCACAGCTTTATGTCAGATTCGGTTTGTTCAGTAAGATCATAGGCTCGGTTTGGTTTTGATAATTAGTAGTGTTCAGCTAGCTTATTCTTTTCACAAAGTTCCTCTATAGTCCTTGAGCACTTTTAGTGATCTTATCATTACGTTAGCACAATATTCGTACTCTTAAAGTTTGTGCAGGATTTGTTAAGTTGTAATATAGACAGCATATATGTGTTTCTTGTTTTGTTTCGATTTTGCAGCTTTACAGCTTTGAGGTTTATGAGCTCAGTGATGGAAAAGCTAGTAATCTTGTGGCAGTAGCAGGTGTGTTCGATTTAAGCGAGCTCAGCACTCCGCTTCTCCTACAACGGAGGCCTGGATGCAAATGGTCAAGCTTGTTTTAATTTTTTGCATCTATTAGAATTAATCTGTTAGATCGTTTCTGTAGTATAAAAATTAGTGCAATCTTGCTTGATCTTTTCATCTTAGTTAGTTACTTTTTACTAACATTCTGTGCATATTGTTTTTGATTAGTTGTTGTCCAGTTATAGTTCAAGTCTGTTATAGGATGTTTAACATTAGTACACATTGTGTGATCTTTAATTTGTATAACTTAGGCTGTTAGATGATAGGCATTTGATGAACATGTAGTATAAAGTAGAGTTTACATCATGTCAGCTAAGTAGTAAATAGGGTCATTGTTATGTAAAGTTTGTATCCAGCTTTTGTCAATTTGGCAGCTAAAAATTCAGTTTGGAAATGATTTTTGATGTAGTCTGGATAGTAGGACGTTTTTCTGTTTTTTTTTTGTATATGCAAGTGGTAGTGTTTCACTAAAGAACATATTAGGCCCTTTAACTTGTACCTTGTTCTATCAGTTACAGTCCTTTGGGTAACGGCTAGTTAGATTGTTAGTACTTGTAGTTATGATTTCATTTCGTTTGTAGTCCTTATTTATTTAGGTGGTTGTTGGGCCAGTCTAGTTGTAATTGGATCTGTTTGTATCATTGGGCTTGACCTTTTTGGATTAGCAATAGTTAGATACATTTGTTATTAATTTTTTATTACATTTTTAGGTTAATCAGAGTATTTCTAGTTTATAATTTTTCGTATTTTCACATTTAACTTTGTAGTATAAAATTTGTATTTTCCATTTTTACATTTCGAGCATTTAAATGTTGTAATTGCTAGTTGTTTCTAGTATAGTACGTATACGTAGAAGCTGATATTTTTACCTTTTTTATATGCTTTGTGTCAAGTAGTTTAAAAACCAATCAAACTTTTATCATCAAAAACAATTAATTCAAGCTTAAAATTATTATATCAATTCGATTAGATACCGAGAGAAAACGATACTAAAAACGAATTATTAAGTCTAAAAAGTTTAATCAGAAATTAATGCTACCAAACTTCTTAAATTCAAGGAACAACAGCTTTTAAAACAATAAGCTTCCATAGAAAAGGTTCATCTTTTAACTAAATCGTTTAAGGAACTCGAACTTAGGCGTCTTCAAGATTTACCACCTAATCCCGGTTATGCAAAACAAGCTAAGAAATATATTCCTTGTCTTAATGATGTGACCCTAATTGGCAAATCCAAAGAAGCACCTTATGTTCGTAGTACTGAGGAGACTATGTCACTTGCGGAAGAAACTTGATCTAAAATGCTTTCAAAATTCCATAAGCTTGATTATGTTCAGCATAATAAAAATCAATTTAATAAAAAGACACATATTCGATTACAAACGGAATTAGCTCAATTATCAGTTGTTGTGCCCCAAAGTTTGTCAAATGAAAACCTTCCTAACACGTCTCCTACACTTGTCAAAAAGGATTTAACTAAGTTAATTTCACCGACAAGTAAGGTGTCAGACAGCTTAAATGCGTTGCAGCAACACTTTTCCGATTTTGACAAGGTCATTAAGGAACGTACGACGGCTTCGGCCATAATGGAAGGTGAATGGAACTTTGAGCACACTAGAGCTGCGCTTTCAAGACGAAATTGTTCCATTTGTAAACAATATTAAAGCTTGTTTTAGTAATATTGATCAAGATTTGGTGAAATAAATGAAGTTAAACGTGTTTTCAATGAAATGGACGCTGCTTATGAAAACGGTTTAATTGAAATAGAACGAATTTCACGTCAAAATGATCAGCTTCTGAAGCAAGTGATGTCGCATGATATTGTTTCTGTCTGTGTGAATAATAGTGTTGATAATGATTCTCTTGTGAATAATATTGAATCTGTGGATAATGTGTTACTTGTCATAAATCTGACGCTAAATTTTTAACGCTTCAAGATTCTTATACTTCGCTTTCAAAACGTTTTGATGAGATTCAAAAACATTGTGTTTCACTTGAATGTGAAAATCAATTTATTAAGGAAATTTTTGAAACACCACAGTGTCAGCCAAGTGACAAGGTTGCTAAAGTATTTCCAATCGACATAGAGAAATCTAAGGAAATTAACTGTGTGCAAGTACTTGAGGCCGCTGAGATTTTTAAACTTGATCAAGATAATCGAGTTTCCAAGATTTTGTCCAAAGTTGATAATTTAAAACAGAAAAATACACGACTCTTCGATTCAGTAAAGCCCGCATGTAATAATAACACTACACAGAATCAATCATTGATTGAACGATTGAATCGAAAGTTGGTGGAAATATCTGATTTGAGGGAATAAATTTGTGATAAAAATTTGGCTTTGGCTGAGTTAAAGGAAACACTTTGATACAAGAGATTTTGCAATGGGTTCAAAATATTTCTCGGAATCCTCTCGAATTGATCTCAGTTTAAAGGGGAATGATTGTTCTTGGTGACAAAAAGTGGATTTGGTTTTCTATTTTACTAAAACATGGGAAAGAAAAGGTTTACACTTAAAACAATTAAAAAGTAAAATTGAAATAAGAAATTAAATCAAAACAATACTAGAAAAATACCTTAACTGAAAAATACCTTATGCGGAAAACAAGTCCTATTAGGAAAATAATGTCTATTCGGAAAGAAAGAACCTATTCGGAATAAACGTCTATGCGGAAAATAAGATGCTATTCGGAAAAATAATTCTATGCGGAAAAATTACTTTACTCGGAAAACAGGATGCTATTCGGAAAAACTCCCTTATGCGGAAAGTTTGGCTTATGCGGAATGTAATACTCTATTCGGAAAAACTTGCTTATTCGGAAAATATAGCCTATTCGGAAAACATACCCTATGCGGAAAGAAAGTACTATGCGGAAAATAAGGCTGTTTGGAATATATGAAATATTCCGAGTAAGGAAATGAAAATTTTGGCTAAGCGGAAAATTATTCCGAGTAAAAGAAATGGAAACAGCCCTATTCGGAATACCCAATATTCCGAATAAGGGAAGCACAAATTTGTCTATTCGGAAAGATCCTGGGATGAAGAACAGTAACAGTACAGCAGAACAGGGAACTCGTTTCTTAATCAAAATCAAACCAAATACTCAAAAAGGTTTTACCAAATTAAACACAAATCATTTAAATACCTTAAGTAACAAATCCCACCAATAAAAACACTAAATCAACAACTTTTTAAGATCAAACTTGAATCAAATAAAAAATTAAGAACTTGAACTAGAAGATTATGAAGATCAAGATGAATGAAAAGATGGAATTGATTGATTAATGTAAAAATAACAAGAGTAATGATTAAGAGTTACAAGATTGAAAGAAAAAGATGAAAATCACCAAACACCCTAATGGTGTTTGTGATGAACCGATCCTAAGAACCTGGGAAAAAGAAAAATGAAGCTAACTCCCTAAAATGTGAAGGGAGAAACTATTTATAGTCCTAGTGGTTGGTTGGTGAGTGGGCTTTCTCCCTTTCTTCTTGTCTTCTCGTCTTTTCAGAAAAGTCGACGTTTTCGATTCTGATTCGGGATTTGTCGTCGATTAAATTTAACTCGTCTTTTAATTTTTCATTTAATAGACTTGAGTTTCTTCGACATATGAAAATCTTCCATCTTTGGTCATTTTCTTTGATAAATCTTCAAATAGGCCCATTGACTTCAAATCTTTTGCATCTCTTGGACAATAGACTTCGTCTTGAGTCTTTTTCTTCGATATAACCCGTGCAATCCCATGTTTTCTTTAATATTCATCCGGTTAGTTCTGAAAACACAATAAACATAAAAACCACGCATAATTCCAAACAAATGATATTAAATACGTGTTTTGGTCTTGTTTTAGCTAGAATTAAGTGGTAAAAGGATGGGTGTTTACACACCTATCAAATCCCCTACACTTAACCATTGCCATGCCCTCATGCAATGCTTAGTGATAAAGCAAATTTTACATTTTTCTCATAATTAATCAACCTTGGCCTTATTCAAATACTACAAAATAAAAATTAAAATACTAAGAGAAATTAAAACTTTAAAATGAACAAAAGGATGAAATAACTTGCAAAGAAATCAAGGACTTACATTAGGGCTTTGGTGTTGCGAAGATTTATCACCCTCAAGTTTCACGTTCCCTAAACTAAGCTTAAAAACGAGATCATTGTTATTATAAGTTAGCAATTTAAACACTTACACACATGGCTTAATTAAATGCTTAAACTCCCTTATTCCTAGGTGTATCTCTTATATTTTATTTTTGTCTTAGAATGATCATGAAGATGCATTTTTGGACTTATTTCGATAGTTTATTTAGGCTGAAAGCAAAGTAGGACGATTTGATCAATAGTTAGCCAAAGGACAAAATCTCTTAAAACTGCTTCTCGGGATATCAAAAAGTTCATATCTTGGCATAACTCGGTTCGCGATTTGAGACCTTTCTCGGGCCGATATTTGGCATGTACTTCATACTTCATATCTTCGAGAGACGTTCTTGAGATAATGGTCTTCTCATCATAATAGAGTTTCTTCACTTGGAGACTTTTGAGGGGTACTCCAACTTTGTTGACCACGACTTCATGATTATTTCTTCAATCTCTAATTGGGATTTTGAGATACAACGATCCGCCTCCTTTTCGGACTTGGATCTATTTATCCTCATACCTTGTTAGGGTCTTTTCGGATAGACTTCTCCATGATCTTTATGGGAGTTGATTGCTTTTCGTCGTGAGTCTTGATCCTTCATATTGACTTTAGGAATAATGCTTTTCACATCACTTTGGATCTTCAGCAATAAAATTGAATCCTCATGCCTTGTTAGGGCCTTTTCGGACTCGCCAATCTTCGCGCCCCGCTTCATAAGTTATGCCTTGGCTATGAACTCTTATCATTGCCGAACAACTTTTAAACGATATTGGGCTAGAAGCTAAGTAACTTTTCAAATCGTATGACCTTACTTATTGCAGATAAATTTTTAGCAAGTGATGGGAGAATAGGCAGATAATTACACCAAGCGAGCTTGCGCAAGAATACCGACTTATAATTGACTCTATCATTTCTCGTCCTCCACAATTTAAAATCTCAAATAATGAGACTCGTGGATACTTAGCCTAATAAACCAATTAAGGTTTACATGGTTAAGGATACTAGCTAGAATAAACTTGGATAAGTCTATTCGGGTTGAGTCAAAATAAACGCAACGGGCCTAATAGATCTAAGATTTCAAAACTAGCTACACCACTTTATTAATATTTTTAACTTTATTGTGGAATATATACATATGAAAGCAACGATAAAAATTTAAAAATTACGACTAAATGGCCAAAGTTAATAAAAAAATTTGAAAAATGTTGAAAAATATGATTTTCTGGTTAAATGAAGGCATTTTCATGGAAAGGTCCACTTAAAACTTCGATAGAAGTCCCCCCTACACTTAAGATAAACATTGTCCTCAATGTTTAAGCATGTGGGAAAAGTCTCCCCTACACTTATGACATTGTGCACGTTGGTTAACTCGAGTTAAGGAAGAGACGACTAAAGTGATCAATTTCAAATGTGAGTATGAAGAAAATTGAATCACGATAGTTGAGAGATAGAACCGGATTTCGGATAACACGGGAGCACGGTTCTTCAAAGGTTCCAAGATTGCAGTTATCCCTGTAATCACATCACCACACAAACACAAACGAGCAAAATAGGTCCTCCCCTACACTTAGGGGGTTAAAGGGATAGATACTCGGGCTGCCTCCCGAGGAGCGCTTGTTTTTGATAACCGAGTCACGAGCCTGACTCGACCCAAATTCAGTTCATGGGGAACGTGGTGATGGATGGAATCACCTCCTGAGAGGTGTCCTCACCCAAGTACAACTTCACTCGTTGGCCATTCACCTTAAAATTAGGTCCATTAGGTTGAGCGAGCTCGAGAGTACCATATGGAAAAATTTGGGCAATGGTGAATGGGCCGGACCAACGAGATTTGAGCTTGCCCGAAAAGATTTTCAACCGAGAGTTAAAAAGTAAGACTTTGTCTCCAACATGGAACTCTCGGTTTTTGATCTTAGAGTCGTGAATGAGCTTAGTTCTTTCCTTATAGATCAAAGAATTTTCATAAGCCTCATTACGGAGTTCATTCAGCTCATTGAGTTGGATCTTGCGTAGGTCACCGGCTTTGTTAATATCAAAATTAGCCCACTTCAAGGCCCAATAAGCCTTGTGCTCCAACTCAATGGGGAGGTGGCACGCTTTCCCGTACACAAGACGATAAGGCGTACAGCCGATCGGGGTCTTGTAAGCAGTACGGAAAGCCCACAAAGCATCATCAAGTTTATCAGCCCATGCGGCACGATGCTCTCCCACGGTTCTTTCAAGAATTCGCTTAAGTCCTCGGTTGGATATTTCAGCCTGGCCATTAGTTTGTGGGTGGTAGGCTGTGGAAAGACGATGATTTACACCGTACTTAGCCATGACTCTAGCAAATTGGTCATTGCAGAAATGAGTCCCACGATCACTAATAATGGCGCGAGGCACACCGAATCTAGCGAATAGAGCTTTCAAAAAGTTACAAACCACCCTTGCGTCATTAGTAGGTAAAGCTTTGGCTTCAACCCACTTTGAAACGAAGTCAACGGCTACAAGGATGTATTTGTTTCCTTTAGAAGAAGGGAATGGCCCCATAAAGTCGATACCCCAAACATCAAAGATTTCACACTCTTGAATGAAATTCTGAGGCATCTCGTCTTTATGTGTGATCTTTCCTTGTTTCTGGCAAGCATCACATCGTTTGACCATATCGTGAGCGTCATGATATATGGAGGGCCAATAAAATCCCGAATCAAACACTTTTTTAGCGGTGTAGTTGGGACCAAAGTGACCACCGGTGGGTCCTTTGTGGCAAGCATCAAGGATTTCAGACGCTGCCGGTCCGTCAACACATCGGCGGATAATCAGGTCGGCACATTGTTTGAATAGGTAAGGGTCGTCCCAAAAGTAAGTCTTAATGTTGGTGAAAAACTTTTTCTTTTGTTGGGACGTCAACCCTTCCTTGAGAATTCCACCCGCCAAGTAGTTTGCAAAGTCCGCGAACCACGGAGTTTCATTCGGCTTCGAGTTTATAGACATTAAGGTCTCCAAGGGGAAAGAATCATTGATTTCTTTGTTTGGATGATCCCCCTGGTAAGGATCCTCAAGTCTGCTAAGATGATCCGCGGCTAGGTTTTCTGCTCCTTTTTTATCGCGAATTTCGATTTTAAATTCCTGGAGCAGCAAAACCCAGCGAAGAAGTCTTGGTTTGGAATCTTGCTTTGTCAACAAGTACTTCAACGCGGAATGATCGGTATACACGATGGTGGTGGAAAGGACAAGATAGGGGCGGAATTTTTCAAAAGCATAGACAACAGCTAAAAGCTCTTTTTCGGTTGTCGTATAATGCAATTGTGCCCCCGTCATTGTCTTGCTAGCGTAATGGATCGGTTGGAAGTGTTTGTTCACTCTTTGTCCAAGAACCGCTTCAATAGCAAAATCACTAGCATCGCACATCAACTCAAAGGGAAGCTCCCAATTAGGGGTAACCAAGACGGGTGCCTTAGTTAGTTTATCCTTAAGCGAGTTGAAGGCTTCAAGGCACTCTTTGGAAAAGATAAAAGGAGTATCTTTTTCCAAGAGGTGGGTCATCGGGCGAGCGATTTGAGAAAAATCTTTGATGAATCGACGGTAGAAGCCCGCATGACCCAGAAAACTTCTCACACCCTTCACGGTTGAAGGTGGAGGCAACTTTGCGATAACATCGACTTTAGCACGGTCAACTTCAAGACCGGCTTTCGAGATCTTATGTCCAAGCACGACGCCTTCTTTTACCATAAAATGGCATTTTTCCCAATTCAGAACTAGGCGAGTGTCTTCGCACCGCTTGAGTATACGTTCCAAATTGGCAAGGCAAGAAGAGAAGGAATCCCCGAAGACCGAGAAATCATCCATGAAGACTTCCATGGTTTGTTCAACCATGTCATGGAAGATAGCTAACATACACCTTTGGAAAGTCCCGGGCGCATTACATAAGCCAAAAGGCATTCTTTTGTAAGCAAAAGTGCCATAGGGACAAGTGAATGTAGTCTTCTCTTGATCTTGGGGATCGATGGGTATTTGGAAATAACCCGAGAAACCATAAAGAAAGCAGTAATATTCATTACCCGCTAAGCGTTCAAGCATTTGGTCCATAAAAGGTAGAGGGAAATGATCCTTTCTCGTGGCATCATTGAGTTTGCGGTAGTCTATACAAACTCTCCACCCAGTAACGAGACGAGTGGGAATCAACTCGTTGTGTTCATTGGGAACAACGGTTATTCCGCCCTTCTTGGGCACACAATGGATTGGACTAACCCATGGTGAATCCGAAATAGGGTAAATCATACCCGCATCAAGAAGTTTGAGAACCTCTGTTTTGATGACTTCATGGATTTTTGGATTCACCCTTCGTTGGTTTTGAATTATGGGCTTAAAGTCGTCCTCCATGAGAATTTTGTGTGTGCAGAAGTGAGGATCAATTCCACGAATATCCTAAATCTTCCAAGCAATAGCCTTCTTATGATCTTTCAACACAGCGACAAGTCGGGCTTTCTCTTCATCCTTCAAATCCTTAGCAATGATGACTGGCGACTTCTTCTCTTCTTCGAGGAATACATACTCAAGATGGGGTGGCAACTCCTTAAGTTCCAAATCCGGAGGATTTTCAACGGGAGGCGTATTCGAAGTCGGAGTATCGATAGCAATAATAGTGGGAGATGGAGGGGAAGGATTGTCTTCTCTGAGGAGGTTTGCAATGAAACTGAGATCGTCATCCCAATTGGCAGTAGAATCGTCATTTTCTTGCTTCACATCTTCCAAGGTGGCTTCCAAATCTTTCCAAAGGAAATCACTTTCTACAAATAGAGATAGTGATGAGTCGATAGAGGAAACGGTCTCAACATTGGGAAGAGAGGTAGGAATGTTTTTACAAGCATCCTTGAAGTGTTCTTCACAAGCCTCATCAAGAACGTCAATATAATTAACACTCTTGTAAGAATAAGGCTGTTTAGAAAGCTTTCCCATGTTGAAGACTACTTTATCGTCACCCACTCTCATGATAAGCTCACCGGCTTCAACATCAATGAGAGTGCGACCGGTCCTCAAGAATGGACGACCAACAATGAGTGGGACACGGGGGTCCATCTCGTAGTCGACGACAACAAAATCAGCAGGGAAGGTGAATTTGTCGACTCCTACAATGACGTCTTCGGCTATCCCCACTGGATAAGCAACCGTACGGTTAGCTAATTCCAAAGTCATTTTGGTGGGGACTAGCTCTGGGAGAGATAATTGCTTCCAAACACTTAGAGGCATAAGATTAATACTGGCACCTAGATCGGCTAGGGCCATGCAATTCTCTACTCCTGGGAAATTGCAAGGGATAATAAAACGACCCGGATCACCAAGCTTAGTTGGCAATTTCCTTAAGAGCACTGCAGAGCAATTCTCATTAAGTTGGGTGTTGGCAATATCGAGGAGCTTTTCCTTGTCGCTCAAAAGATCTTTAAACATTTTCGCGTACTTGGGCATGTGAGCGAGAGCCTCAGCGAAGGAGATATTGAAATTCAGTTGTTTGAACATTTTAAGGAAATTCGAAACCTGAATATCATCCTTGCTCTTTTGCTTCTCTTTCCTCAACCTTGAAGGATAAGGTATATTGGAAGAAGAGGAAGGCTTTAGGGGAATAGGATCACTCACAACCACGGGTGGAGGAGGGGTAGAAGGGAGAGGTGGAGAAATTGGGGAAGGAGAAGGAGGAGGAATAGGAGCAGGTGACTCGTTCTCCTTAGTCACAACCACCGGTGGAGGTATAGGAAGCTCGGGTTCCTTGGTACCTTTGCCACTTCGAGTGGTGATTGCTTTCATCTCCCCTCTTGGATTTGCAACGGTGTTACTCAGAAGAGTACCCGAAGAAGAGGGTTGACTACTTTGGAAGAAACTAGCCATCATGTTCCTCAGATCATTAGTTTGGCTATCCAACGTATTTCTCATATCGGCTCTCAAATCATTTCCTTGCTTTACTAAATCTGCCTTCAAATTGCGCACTTCCTCTTGGAGATTTCCCACAATCACATCATTGGTCCTCATGTAGGTTGTAACCTCTTGGTGTAAAGCAGTAGTGGTTTGGTTGGGAGGAGCATTGTATGCAGGTGGTTGGTAAGCTGGTTGTCGGTAGACTTGATTGTTACGTTGAGGCGGTTGTTGCTGCTTATGAGGTGGGATGTATGGTTGTCGAGGTTGTTGTTGTTGTTGAGGAGGACGGTTAAGGTTTTGTTGTGGGTTTGGGTTGGTAGGAGGAAAGCCAGGTGGTGAAAGATAGTTGGTGCTGCGATAGCTAAGCAAGTTACGGTCACCTTGAGGTTTAGCTTGATAAGCAGGTTGAGGATAGGTTCCATATGCCGCATTCACATTTTCAGCAGGGTAATCTTGGGTGGCGGTACAAGTTGTGTAAGAGTGAGGACCACCACATATTTCACAAGGTTGGCTGACAACGTTCACTTGAGCGTTTTTGGCGTTGTTGCTGTTGTTGTTGCTGACGGTGTGGGTGATAAGCGATTCAAGAAGAGTAGTGATTTTGTCTAATCGCTTGTCGCTGTGATTAGTGCTAGCACTAGCGACATTGGTCCTAACACTCTTGGTTTGCACACGAGATTTGTTCTCAATGATGTCCCAAGCAGCATTGGAAGTCTTAGCCAATAGATTACCCCCCGAGGCACTATTCAGTGAATCTTGGTCACTCATGCTTAAACCATTGTAAAAAGTATTGATTTGATGTACTTTGGTAAAACCATGTTGTGGGCATTTTCTTAAAAGATCTTTAAAGCGATCCCAAGATTCACTGAATGACTCATCGTACTTTTGTTCAAAATTTATGATCTCATTCCGCAAAGCGGTAGTACGAGAGGGTGGAAAAAAGTAATTTATAAACTTTGTTTCCAAATCCGTCCACGAGAGAATACTCTGTGGCGGTTCCTTAGCAAGCCAATGCCGGGCTTGTCCCTCTAAAGAAAAGGGAAAAAGTTGTAACCTTATAACTTCTTGTGGAACCCCATTGAATTTGACCGTGTTGGTGAGTTGTAAAAATCTCTTGATATGGTCGTGTGGATCATCAATGGTTCGTCCTAAGAATGGTTGAGCGGAGACCATCTGGATAAAGCCTGATTTGAGCTCGAAATTGTTGGCGGCAATTGGTGGTATAACAATTGGATCCGTGTTGCCATCTACATGAGCTTGCAGTAATTCAATCATCGGGCGATTATCCGGTAGGGGCTCATTGTTGTTGTTATTATTGTTTGGAGGTGGTACACCGGCCATGTCTAAGTGATCGAGAGGCTCGGGCTCTTGATAAGACGTGGACCGAGTGCGCATACACCTGCAAAAGAACTAACAAGGCAAAAACAATACAAAAATATTTTTGGTTTTTTATGGTTTTTTACTTTTTAGGATTTTTGAAAATTTTATAAAAAAGTAACATTCACGGGGAACGGATTCCAAAATCCAAGTTCTCACAAAAAACTTTTGATCTTAACGAGAGGAGCCGGCAGCGGTGCCATTTGATACAAGAGATTTTGCAATGGGTTCAAAATATTTCTCGGAATCCTCTCGAATTGATCTCATTTTAAAGGGGAATGATTGTTCTTGGTGACAAAAAGTGGATTTGGTTTTCTATTTTACTAAAACATGGGAAAGAAAAGGTTTACACTTAAAACAATTAAAAAGTAAAATTGAAATAAGAAATTAAATCAAAACAGTACTAGAAAAATACCTTAACTGAAAAATACCTTATGCGGAAAACAAGTCCTATTCGGAAAATAATGTCTATTCGGAAAGAAAGAACCTATTCGGAATAAACGTCTATGCGGAAAATAAGATGCTATTCGGAAAAATAATTCTATGCGGAAAAATTGCTTTACTCGGAAAACAGGATGCTATTCGGAAAAACTCCCTTATGCGGAAAGTTTGGCTTATGCGGAATGTAATACTCTATTCGAAAAAACTTGCTTATTCGGAAAATATAGCCTATTCGGAAAACATACCCTATGCGGAAAGAAAGTACTATGCGGAAAATAAGGCTGTTCGGAATATATGAAATATTCCGAGTAAGGAAATGAAAATTTTGGCTAAGCGGAAAATTATTCCGAGTAAAAGAAATGGAAACAGCCCTATTCGGAATACCCAATATTCCGAATAAGGGAAGCACAAATTTGTCTATTCGGAAAGATCCTGGGATGAAGAACAGTAACAGTACAGCAGAACAGGGAACTCGTTTCTTAATCAAAATCAAACCAAATACTCAAAAAGGTTTTACCAAATTAAACACAAATCATTTAAATACCTTAAGTAACAAATCCCACCAATAAAAACACTAAATCAACAACTTTTTAAGATCAAACTTGAATCAAATAAAAACTTAAGAACTTGAACTAGAAGATTATGAAGATCAAGATGAATGAAAAGATGGAATTGATTGATTAATGTAAAATAACAAGAGTAATGATTAAGAGTTACAAGATTGAAAGAAAAAGATGAAAATCACCAAACACCCTAATGGTGTTTGTGATGAACCAATCCTAAGAACCTGGGAAAAAGAAAAATGAAGCTAACTCCCTAAAATGTGAAGGGAGAAACTATTTATAGTCCTAGTGGTTGGTTGGTGAGTGGGCTTTCTCCCTTTCTTCTTGTCTTCTCGTCTTTTCAGAAAAGTCGACGTTTTCGATTCTGATTCGAGATTTGTCATCGATTAAATTCAACTCGTCTTTTAATTTCTCCGTTTAATAGACTTGAGTTTCTTCGACATATGAAAATCTTCCATCTTTGGTCCTTTTCTTCGATAAATCTTCAAATAGGCCCATTGACTTCAAATCTTTTGCATCTCTTGGACAATAGACTTCGTCTTGAGTCTTTTTCTTCGATATAACCCGTGCAATCCCATGTTTTCTTTAATATTCATCCGGTTAGCTCTGAAAACACAATAAACACAAAAACCACGCATAATTCCAAACAAATGATATTAAATACGTGTTTTGGTCTTGTTTTAGCTAGAATTAAGTGGTAAAAGGATGGGTGTTTACACACCTATCACACTTCATACCCTAAAAGGTAAGAATGTTGTGGATAACGCAGCCACCGTCTCAGCATTGTCCTCTAGTACGATCAAAAGGAACCTCTTCGCCATCACACCATTTAACAAGGGCCCTAGGACTAAACCATCTCAAATATTGGTCACTAAAGATAAGGAAAAATCAAAATCAGCTTCTAATATTCTCGTGTTGCCTTCTACAGGATTAAACACCACTACTAAGGCTCAAAGATCTAAGCTTACACGAAACATGAAAAATGATAGGATGTTGCCCTCATCTAGTAGTCAAGTGAAGAAGAAAGTAGAAGCCTATCCTAGGAATGCTATTTCTGTTTTGAATAAAAAGAATCATGTAGCTAAACCTAAAGGCTCTACGGTTGTGCAGTGTTCTAAGCCTATTATGAATTCTAATTTGAAATGTTGGAATTGTAATGAATGTATGTTTTCTAGTCGTCATGATTCTTGCCTTATTGACCATGTGAATGAGATGAATGCCCGTAAAAATGGTTTAGAATGGAAACCAACTGGGAAAGTGTTAACCCAAGTTGGCTGGATGTGGCATCCCACTGGTAGAACTTTCACTATAGTAGGAAATGAGTGCCCTTTAACTAGGATCACTCCCACTATAGCGAAGAAAGCGTGCCCTTTAACTAGGAGTACCAAGGCTACCAAAACACAAGCGTGTCCTTTAACTAGGAACACCGACACTACTGTAGGAACCAGGTGCCCTTTAAATAGGTCTACTCCCACTGTAGTGCCCACTAATAATCCAAAAAACCATAGAAAGTTGGAACAATAAAACATGTTATTGGTAAAACTCACATTAGAAAATGCTGGAAAACTAAGGATAACACAAATGTTAGCAATTCTGATAATTCTGAATCTATATCTGCTAACACTCCGGAACCAATAGTTTCCAATGCATTGTCTACTATTGTTGATGAAAACAGGTGGTCCAAATTGTTCTCTGGTATTTGGACTCTGGTTGCTAATAAGTGTGAAAACACTTATCCTTTTACCACTTATTTCCAATAATAACATGACCAAAACGTGTATTTTATGTCGTAAAAGTCGAAATTATGCGTGGTTTGTGTTTTTATTGTGTTTTAGGACCAAAAGATGTAAAAGGAAGAAAAAACGGGCTTTCACGGGCTTTTATCGAAGAAAATGGGAAAAGACGAAGTCAAGAGATCAAGAGTGCTTAAATAACGGATGTCCAAGACCTATTCTGAAGATTTATCGAAGAAAAAGTCTAAAGACGGAAGTCTAATGAAGTCGAAGAACTCAAGTCTAAATTAAAGAAGAAAATTATTAAGACAAGTTCAAATCCCGAGACGACGTCGAGAAAAGACAAAGAATTAAATCGAGTCGAGAAGAAAAGAAAAAAGGAAGCACACCACACATGCACTTCCCACTTAGCCTATAAATACCCTCCTAATCACATTAGGAGGGTGGTTAGCTAGTTTTACTTTTTAATTTTTCCCTTCTAGTTTTTAGAGAGAGAAAGTTCCAAACTTTCTCTCACTAAGTTTTTCATCTTTTCTTTCTTTTAATCTTTCAAGTTTAAGCTTTTTGTATTTGGATTTCATTAATCAAAATTCAAGTTTAAGTATTTTGTTCTTTAATCTCTTTCTACATTTCTTGGTTTACTTTAACTTTTTGATCCGAATATTACACTTCACACGTTTGATTTGATGATTTCGTGAATAAAAGGTTAATCTTTCTTGTTCCTACATAAGCTCTTATACGTATAGGCTATAAGCTCTTTATGCTTATTGGCTTATTTCATGTTCTAGCTTATTTCATTTTCGGATTATTTAAAAAGTTTAGTGTTTTTAAAAGATTCGATTTATTAAGTTTGCCTAATTTGAGTTTTGAAAGTCGCCAAATTTATGCTTATTGATTTGTTTAAGGTTCGGATAAAGTAACTTATTGTATGAGCTTATTGAGTTTTAAGCTTACCACCAATTTCGGATTAAGTTTGTTTTCATCGCAATATTGGGGATTTGCACATTCCGATCGATTGCTTGTGTCTATCGCAATAACCCATCAAGGGTTCTACTTTGCGATAACTTGGAGTTTACCCCCCTTATTCCGATCTGGATTGTGATCGCTTATTGCGATCGCATATTTCGACGGGGCTTAAGGTCCTTTTAAGTCGAAACGCTACCAAATTTTTGTTAACTATATTCCGATAGAATCATATTGCGACAGCTTGCATTCCGATCTGGACTTTCCGATCTAGGACATTCCGACAGACATCATTGCGATGGTTTTGATATTGACATTCCGATGGTTACTAACATGAACATTCTGATGTCTTTTCACCTTTATTATTCAGATAGCTTTGCATTTAATTATTCCGATGGTTCTAGTTTTGGTGCATTCCAATAGAAAGGACTTGTTGAATTTCGATAGTTTGAGCTTTTAAGTTTTAAATCATTGACAAAGTTTTATGTTTTAAGTGTTTTTCCAAATAATTATCTAGTTTAAAAATTAAACGCTTTAATTTTACTCAACGTCATTTTCATACTTGCTTTTAGTTTAAATTAGATTACCAAACCAAACCATTCTCTTGTTTACCAAAAGACAATCGAGTCGCAGTTTCTACCAATAATCAATTCGAAAAGATCGGACGATATTGTTGAATTTCGATATTATTTTCATAGTCATGAATCTTTTGACTCAACCCGAGTTTACTCTAGCTAGTATCCTTAACGTGTTTTAAGTCAAGTTTTGCTAGGCTTTTATATAGGGAGCTTTAAAACTCGAAAGTCTTAACTCTCACGGGTTAAGAACAAGAACTTTTCGCAAGTTCCTATAATTGATCATAGAGATTCGTTTCTCAAGGGAACTTTAAAACGCGAATTCTAAACTTGAAAAAGTCTAAGAGTTTGCAAGATCCTATAGATGACTCGAAAACCCAAAACTTTGATTTAATAGGCTAAGCATCCACGAGTCTCATTCCTTGAGTTTTTAAACTGTGGCGGACGAGAGATGATAGAGTCAATTATAAGTTTAGTATTCTTTCGTGAATTTATGTGAGTTAATTATGAGCCTATTCTCCCATCGCTTGTTAATAAATTTATCTCCAATAAATAAGGTTGTACAATTTGAAAAGTTACTTAGCTTCTAGCCCAAGATCGTTTAAAAGTTGCTCGGTATTAATTAGAGTCCATAGCCAAGGCATAACTTATTGAAGCGGGATGCGAAGATTGGCGAGTCCGAAAAGGCCCTAACAAGGCATGAGGGCTACATTTTGTTGCTAAAGATCCAAAAGTGATGTGAAGAATCATTGATCGAAAATCAATATGAAGGATCGAGACACACGACGAAAAGCAAATACTCCCCAAAAGATCATGGAGAAGTCTATCCGAAAAGACCCTAATAAGGTATGAGGATAAATAGATCCAAGTCCTAAAATGAGGCGGATCGTTGTATATCAAAGTCCAAAATAAATTTTAGAGAAAAATGAAGAAGTCGTGGTCCAAATATGAAGAATCTCTCAAAAAGTCAAAGAGAAGGAATCCCTATTATGAAGAGAACACCATAATTTCAATAACGTCTCTCAATATTTGAAGTATGATGTCGCTGCCAAATATCGGTCCGAGAAAGGTCTCAAATCGTGAAGCGAGTTATTCCAAGATACGAACTTTAAGAGGTCCCGAGAAGCAGTTTTAAAAGATTTTGTCCTTTAGCTAACTATTGATTAAATCGTTCACTTTATTTTCGGCCTAAATAACTATCGAAATAAGTCAAACAATGCATCCTCGTGATCATTCAATACAAAAATAAAATATAAGAGATCCACCTAGGAATAAGGGAGTCTAAGTGAATAATTGGCCCACATGAATTTGTGTTAGTTTGCTAACTTATAAGAACAATGATCTCATTTTTAAGCTTGGTATGGGGAACGTAAAACTTGAGGATGATAAACGTTCATGGCAGCCAAAACCCAATGTAAGTCTTTGATTTCTTTACTTGTTTTTATCTTTTTATTTTCCCTAAATGTTTAGTATTTAATAAAGGCAAAGGTGGGTTATTTATGATGGAAAATGTAAACTGTGCTTTAAAATTAATGCATTGCATGAGGGCATTGAAATGGTCAAGTGTAGGGGATTTAATAAGTGTGAAAACACTTATCCTTTTACCACTTATTTCCAATAATAACATGACCAAAACGTGTATTTTATGTCGTAAAAGTCGGAATTATGCGTGGTTTGTGTTTTTATTGTGTTTTAGGACCAAAAGATGTAAAAGGAAGAAAACACGGGCTTTCACGGGCTTTTATCAAAGAAAACGGGAAAAGACGAAGTCAAGAGATCAAGAGTGCTTAAAGAACGGATGTCCAAGACCTATTCTGAAGATTTATCGAAGAAAAAGTCTAAAGAAGGAAGTCTAATGAAGTCAAAGAACTCAAGTCTAAATTAAAGAAGAAAATTATTAAGACAAGTTCAAATCCCGAGACGACGTCGAGAAAAGACAAAGAATTAAATCAAGTCGAGAAGAAAAGAAAGAAGGAAGCACACCACACATGCACTTCCCACTTAGCCTATAAATACCTTCCTAATCACATTAGGAGGGTGGTTAGCTAGTTTCACTTTTTAATTTTTCCCTTCTAGTTTTTAGAGAGAGAAAGTTCCAAATTTTCTCTCACTAAGTTTTTCATCTTTTCTTTCTTTTAATCTTTCAAGTTTAAGCTTTTTGTATTTGGATTTCATTAATCAAAATTCATGTTTAAGTATTTTGTTCTTTAATCTCTTTCTACATTTCTTGGTTTACTTTAACTTTTTGATCCGAATATTACACTTCACACGTTTGATTTGATGATTTCGTGATTAAAAGGTTAATCTTTCTTGTTCCTGCATAAGCTCTTATACGTATAGGCTATAAGCTCTTTATGCTCTTATTGGCTTATTTCATGTTTTAGCTTATTGCATTTTCGGATTATTTAAAAAGTTTAGTGTTTTTAAAAGATTCGATTTATTAAGTTTGCCTAATTTGAGTTTTGAAAGTTGCAAAATTTATGCTTATTGAGTTGTTTAAGGTTCGGATAAAGTAACTTATTGTATGAGCTTATTGAGTTTTAAGCTTACCACCAATTTCGGATTAAGTTTGTTTTCATCACAATATTGGGGATTTGCACATTCCGATCGATGGCTTGTGTCTATCGCAATAACCCATCAAGGGTTCTACTTTGCGATAACTTGGAGTTTACCCCCTTATTCCGATCTGGATTGTGATCGCTTATTGCGATCGCATATTCCGACGGGGCTTAAGGTCCTTTTAAGTCGAAACGCTGCCAAAATTTTGTTAACTATATTCCGATAGAATCATATTGCGACAGCTTGCATTCCGATCTGGACTTTCCGATCTAGGACATTCCGACAGACATCATTGCGATAGTTTTGATATTGACATTCCGATGGTTACTAACATGAACATTCCGATGGCTTTTCACCTTTATTATTCAGATAGCTTTGCATTTAACTATTCTGATGGTTCTTGTTTTGGTGCATTCCGATAGAAAGGACTTGTTGAATTTCGATAGTTTGAGCTTTTAAGTTTTAAATCATTGACAAAGTTTTATGTTTTAAGTGTTTTTCCAAATAATTTTCTAGTTTAAAAATTAAACGCTTTAATTTTACTCAACGACATTTTCATACTTGCTTTTAGTTTAAATTAGATAACCAAACCAAACCAAACCATTCTCTTGTTTACCAAAAGACAATTGAGTCGCACTTTCTACCAATAATCAATTCGAAAAGATCGGACGATATTATTTTATACTTAGTGAAAAACCATGTATTAGTTGCTCCAAGCATATGACCGGAGATCGCTCTCAGCTCATAAATTTCGTCAGCAAGTTTCTTGGTACGGTTCGATTCTAAAATGATCATATTGCAAAGATAATGGGTTACGATGAATATCATATTGGGAACGTTATCATTTCAAGAGTGTATTATGTGGAAGGACTCGGTCATAACTTATTTTCTGTTGGACAATTTTGTGATTCAAACCTTGAAGTCACTTTTCGTGAGCATACCTGTTTCATTCGTAATTTGGAAGGGGTTGATTTATTGAAAGGTACTCGAGGGAATAATTTGTGCACTTTGTCTCTACAAGATATGATGGACGCTTCTCCCGTATGTCTTTTCTCCAAAGCATCGAAGACTAAGTCATGGTTATGGCATAGACGATTATCTCATCTTATCTTTGAAGCTATTAATCATTTGGCGAAAAACGAACTTGTTCGTGGTCTTCCTAAACTTACATTTCACAAGGACCATTTGAGTTCTGCGTGTACAATGGGGAAAAGCACTAAGAAATCATACAAACCCAAGACTGAAGACACCAATCAAGAGAAACTTTATTTATTGCATATGGATCTTTGTGGGCCAATGCGTGTTGAAAGTCTTGGTGGTAAAAAGTACATCCTCGTCATGGTGGATGATTACTCTCGGTTTACATGGGTGAAATTTCTTGCAACAAAAGATGAGGCACCTAAAATTATCATCGACTTTCTCAAGATGATTCAAGTGCGTCTCAACGCTACTGTCCGACGCATTTGTACAGATAATGGAACCGAATTTGTGAATCAAACCTTGCGTAAGTATTATGAAGAAGTTGGTATATCTGATGAAACATTTGTTGCTCGCACTGCACAACAAAACAATGTCGTTGAAAGGCGAAATCGCACACTTATGGAAGCTGCTCGCACGATGTTAATTTACGCAAAGGCTCCATTATTTTTATGGGCAGAAGCAGTATCTACAGTAGTTTACACCCAAAACCGGTCACTAATCCGAAAACGACATGGTTAAACACCGTATGAGCTTCTACATGGTAAAGTACCAAATTTATCATATCTTCATGTATTTGGTTCTCTTTGCTATCCAAATAATGATGGTGACAATTTGGGAAAACTTCAACCAAAAGCTGATATTGGTATTTTCATTGGTTATGCACCCCCAAAGAAAGCATACCGAATCTACAATCGTAATTCTCGCAAGATCCTCGAAACTATGAACGTCGATTTTGATGAGCAGACAACAATGGCTTCTGAGCAAAGTAGCTCTGAACCCGCACTTCATGAAATGGGACCTAGTAACATTAGCTCTGGTCTTGTCCCAAACAACCCCACTTCATCATCATTTACACCACCTTCTAGGAATGACTAGGATACGTTGTTTCAACCGTTCTTTGATGAGTTCTTTACTCCTCCAAGTATTGTTGCTCCAGAACCTGAGGTCATAGCTCCGGTTACCGAAGTTGTAGCTCCAGCAACCGAAGCTCAATCAGATACGTCTGCACCTACTATTGGTCAAGATATACCTTCATCAAGTAATTCTCAACCAGCACCCGAATCAACTACCCATGTCATGCCCGTTGATGATGAAGAGGATGATGATGATCACGACTTGGAATTCGCTCAAATGCATGAACTTCCATTCTTTGGTGTACCAATTCCCGACCATAACCAAGCCGGGTCTTCCACCTCAGAGGAAGCTCCTACTACGGTCTACTCCAATCCACGGATTTGTGAACATGACAGAAAGTGGACAAAGGATCATCCTATAGATTCTATTATTGGTGACCTTAATCGTCCGGTATCCACACGAAGTCAGCTACAAGAAAGCGTAATGTACCCAATCTTGTTGGAACCCAATTTTGTCATTTTGATGCTTTTCTCAGTGAAGTTGAACCTAAGACGTGGCAACAAGCATTTACCCAATCTTGTTGGATAGAAGATATGTAAGAAGAACTTAATGAATTTATACGTCTAGATGTATGGGAACTTGTCCCATGCCCGGATCAAGTGCAGTTACTCACTTTGAAATGGGTTTACAAGGTGAAACTTGACGAGTTAGGCGGAATATTGAAGAACAAAGCTCGACTTGTAGCTCGTGGATACAAGAAATTATTGGGCATCAAATTTATGGAATCCTTTGCACCGGTTGCCCGTTTGGAAGCTATTAGACTATTCCTTGCTTATGAAGCCCACATGAATATGACCATCTCTCAGATGGATGTGAAGACGGCATTTCTTAATGGTGAAATCAAGGAAGAGGTCTATGTTCAACAGCCGGATGGTTTTGTGAATTCTAAATATCCTAATCACGTGTACAAGCTTAAGAAGGCTCTTTATGGGTTGTAGCAAGCTCCACGCGCGTGGTATGATCTATTATCACAATTCCTCATTACACAAGGCTTCGCTAAAGGAAATGTGGATCCAATGCTGTTCGTTCAGAAACGTGGTAAAGATATGATTATGGTACAAATATATGTTGATGATATTCTATTTGCTGCCTCGACCCAAACCTTATCTGATATGTTTGGGACACTCATGTCTTCCAAGTTTAAGATGTCAATAATGGGAAAGGTATCATTCTTCTTAGGTCTTCAAATATCTTAGAGTCCTAGAGGCATCTTTATCAATCAATCCAAGTATGCCCTTGAATCACTAAAGAAGTATAAGATGGAATCTTGCGACCCCGTGGATACCCCAATGGTGGAACGAACTAAGCTAGATGCATATCCACATGGCATTGCCGTTGATCCGACAATTTATCGTGGAATGATCGGTACCCTTCTGTATATCACAGCTAGTCGACCTGATCTTCAATTTGCTATATGTATGTGTTCTCGATATCAAACTAGGCCTACTGAGTTACACTTAGCTACTGTTAAACGGATCTTTCGATATCTTAAAGGAACCATTAATCAGGGACTTTGGTACTCGAAGGACTCTTCGGTTGCACTCATGGCATATACCGATGCGGACTACGCGGGTTGTCAAGATACAAGGCGTAGCACAAGTGGAACTTTGCAACTACTAGGAGATCGACTAATCAGTTGGGCATCAAAAAGGCAGAAAAGTGCTGCAATTTCTAGTACGGAGGCAGAATACATAGCTATGTCCGGTTGCTGTGCTCAAATTCTTTGGATGAGATCGTAATTAACCGACTATGGTCTAGGTTTCAACAAAATTCCGATGTACTGCGACAACAAGAGTGCAATTGCCTTATGCTGCAACAATGTTCATTTCTCTCGGTCGAAGCATATTGACATTCGCTACAACTTTATCAAGGAGCAAGTGGAAAATGGAGTAATCGATCTTTACTTTGTCCGATCTGAGTATCAATTGGCGGATATTTTCACGAAGACTTTAGATCGCGCTCGAATTGAATTTTTGGTCGATAAGCTAGGTTTGAGAACTTTCTCGCCCGAGACTCTTAAGGAACTGGCAGATAAAGCGAAAGAATAGTGGTGGTAAACTATTCTCCGTATCCCTGGTGATCATCTGTATATATTGTTTATATTTTTATCCACAAAAGCAAAATACAAAAATATAAAACCATATAAAAACCATAAAAATTGAAACATTTAGAAAAAATCCAAAAATATTTTTACTTTATTTTTCAAAGGCATGTCTTTTGGTACGATAATATTTACGGCCTTAGAAATGTTGATTAATATTGACACGGCGCCATAAACAGAGTTTGTACAAAAGTTGTAAATATTTCATAAAACATGCCTATATGGCTTGTAGTTATTTCAGACTACAACCCGTTTTTCATATTAAAGTCAAGTATTTCTTATGAAAGGTTTGGCTCAACAACGGGAATTAATTTTCTCGGGCATGGTTTACTTTATAACCATGTAAGGGATTGTCAATTTATTCTAATATGGTGAATCTGTGATCATGTTACTCATCGGTATCATATCTCAACATTTGGTATCATGAAGATAAAACGGACTTACATTTTTCTTCCCAAGAACTTTGTTAAAACTTCATTAAATCAATTGATATCAAAAATATCGGTTGGGTTAATATTTTTAATATGGGGGAGAAAATGTGATTTAATATGAGACTTAATTAATCAAAAATAGTATGACTTTACGTGATGGCTTTTCCCGACATATGCGAAATGTTTTCAAATATCGTGGCATATGTTAAGGAGGAGCAAAACGGATTTCCATTTCAAAATGGATTTCATGGTTACATATTCTTACCCAACCCCATTTATTTCACGACGATGAAGATTGTGGTGACATAAGGATGGTAGGATAGGTTAAGTCCAATGATTCTTCCAAAACCGGAGGAATCTTCCCAAGGACATTCCATAGCTAGAAATAGAAGTCCTTAGGAAAGATGGGGAAGATTATGAATGTAGCTAAATGCCGACCAAGTACTTAAGTTAGAACTGGAACAATCACAACAAGGTGCTAGTTATGACGTATTGGTAAGCATTGAAGGGGTTGAAGAATGGAAAAAAATTGTAAAGATAAAGGGTGTAAAGAAAGAAGCCCTCCTTACAACTTAGGCAGAAATCGGGTCAATAGATATGCTATTGAGATCATTTTAATGATTCTTGATATTTAAGAAAGACATCATGGACCCAGTGATGCAATGCACAACCCATCCCAGCTAACTCAAATATCTCTCAAAAGGTATTTGTTTTATTCACACGAAGACAACGCATTATCTATCGATTTATTCACTCTGAATATATTGATATTGAAAAGGTGGCACTCCTCTCCAGACTCCGATCACTAAAATCCAAAATGCACGATCGAGTCTAGAGCCATTTGAGATCATCAAATATCTCTTTAGGACACACTTCCATATTTCCTTGCTTCTTCACACCCTATGAAAAGTAAGAAAGATATTAAGAGTCCTACGCAAAATCTTCATGATCTTGCCTGAACATCCGAGTAATATGCAAGTATTTACAATGAAGATGGAAATCCTTCTTGAGTGAATACCAAAAATCTCATGGTAGGTGACTTGTGCGATTCTTTATGAATGAAACTTGTGATAACTGGAAAGTAACAGTGGTTTAATTCTCAATTGAATTTAAACACGTTCTAGGCCTCTACGCGATATCTCAGTGATCTTGCTAGAACACTCAGAGTGATACCTTAGTGTTCATAGTGATGAGTCGAAATCCTTCTAGTGTTAACCTCAAACAACACTTGGTAGTTAACTTGCAAGATTCTATATGAATCAAGCTTGTGACAACTGGAAAGCAACGATGATGCGATTCTTTAATAAATCAAACTTGTCTCAGGAATCGGTATTGACGGCTTCAATCATGCGGAGAATTTTATCCAAATGATTCACTCTTTACGTTCACAGTCAGCTTTGGACGGTCGAGTAAAGAGAATGGGTTTACCTGCAAAATCTTGTCAAGGAGATTTTTAATTAAATCTACCTGCCACAAGTACGATATTTTATATCGTCCAACGGTCTTCACCGACCGGAGGTAAAATGCTACCGAATTAGAATGAAATGTTCAAAGCCATTTCGTTCGTGTCTACTTATGTTGCGGCATTTGAAGACGGTGACGTTGCGGTGTCCGAGAAGAAGTCATCCCTACATGCTTATATTTTCTACTACAACAAATTCAAGAAAGTCTAAAAGTTAAGTCTTCCGCTGCATCAAACTCTAAAACTTTCAAGAATTACAAAGGTATAAATATGTGGGACATGAAGTCACGAAGAGGCAAAGATCACAAGCGATGCACAAAATCAGAGGCAAAAGATCCATGCTCAAGATTGATATCAAAGATCACATCAACATATTCACCAGAAAAGAAAAAGAAAAGAAAGACGAAAACTACAAGCTCAAGACAAGCATAGTATGCTAGGTTTATTATTGCTGTAACTCGGGTAATCCCCTTGTACCTTGGAGTGACCTCCCTTAGGGGGAGATTGTTGGAAATACGTTTTACGTATTAGAAAGGTTCGGTCACTCCAACAATAGATATAGTAGAAGCTCGTAGTTTAGTTTATTTACAAAGCCCAAACCGAGCCCATGTGATGTATGGGTCGGTGGCCCAATATGTAAACCAAGCCCACTTTGTGGACTTGGTATAAAAGCCCTCTCCTTTGATGGAGAGGGTGTGGTTTCATTCAAAAAGACACATAGTTCTTTAATTTCTCTCTCTAAAGTGTGTGTAAAATCTACCATCTTTCTATCTCTTTCTCTCTCTAAAACATAAGCAAGATTTACAATATTCAACAAAGGACTTAAAGAGATTCCATATAATATAAGCGTGGACTTAATAAAACGTTAGAACATTAAGTGAGAATGTGTGAATATTCGTCTTAGATTTGGAATTTGTAAGTTGAAGTATTCTATTCAACTCGAAGAAACTTTGAAATCCTTATATTGTGCTTTTAAAGCGGAATATTAAGTCATCCGACTTACTAGTTCAATCTAAATTTCCTCCATGGAAATAGGAAAGAACAATGAGGATTTTGTTACTTCAAGTAGACATGATTCCATTCGGATCATTGTCAATTATCTTATTAGAGCTGCAGGATTTATTCCTATCTAAGAAATTGATAATATGGAAACTCTGACGAGATTATACAAGAAATAATCTGTCGACATAGAGAATCAATATCTATCCATTAAGATCGTGACGAGTGTTTCACATCTTGATCCTAAAAGTATACTCAAAATTTGTGTGCTATGCTTAAATAGGTATACTAATGTGTTAAGTGGAAGAACTGTCCAAATACTAAACTATATACTCCATGTATGTGTTATATGTTTTGGAAAGGACACTTACCATGGAAAATTTTCCCTTGTAACAATAGTTTTCATGCTAGAATCAAAGCATTACTACTTGAAGAACTCTATCGTAAGAAGTGCTATTTACGTATTTTCTTGGATAAAGTTGGATATTTTTAACTTATGAGACCCAAAATAGTTCATGAAACTGTTATATTAGAACAGAACTTCGTAGAGCGTTGACTTGTGATAATTAGGTATCCTCTAGATAAAAATGGTGATTTAAGATAATCCTAGAGATTATTTTGAAGAAAATTTCTCATTGTAAATGAGAAACTACACCATATTAAACAGTGTCTATGTGAGAATGATGTTTTCTCTATCAATTACCCGAATTGATTCTGAGAAATGTGATGACCAATTCAAGACTTTGAATTGAGCAGTGACATATAGACTTGAGTTTCCCAAAGAACTCAGTAATAATCACAATCCTTTTCGTATTTTGGAACCTAAGGAAGATTTATATGATTGACTGTTATGTTTTCTATATTCCATTTGGTATTAAACTAAATACCAACAGTAAAGCTATTTTCTTGATATGTGAATAAAATTCTAAGAAAGAATTTGAACACCTAAGAGCTAAAGTTTGCCCTTGATATGCTATGTTACCCTTATAATCTCGGGACGAGATTTATTTAAAGAGAAGAGACTGTGACAATTAATAAGTGTGAAAACACTTATCCTTTTACCACTTATTTCCAATAATAACAAGACCAAATCGTGTAATTTATGTCGTAAAAGTCGGAATTATGAGTGGTTTGTGTTTTTATTGTGTTTTAGGACCAAAAGATGAAAAAGGAAGAAAACACGGGCTTTCACGGGCTTTTATCGAAGAAAACGAGAAAAGACGAAGTCAAGAGATCAAGAGTGCTCAAAGAATGGATGTCCAAGACCTATTCTGAAGATTTATCGAAGAAAAAGTCTAAAGACGGAAGTTTAATAAAGTCGAAGAACTCAAGTCTAAATTAAAGAAGAAAATTATTAAGACAAGTTCAAATCCCGAGACGACGTCGAGAAGAGATTTAAATCGAGTCGAGAAGAAAAGAAGGAAGCACACCATACATTCACTCCCCATTGCCCTATAAACACCCTCCTAATCACATTAGGAGGGTGGTTAGCTAGTTGCATTTTTAATTTTTTCCTTTTTAGTTTTTAGAGAGAGAAAGTTCTAAACTTTCTCTCACTAAGTCTTTCATCTTTTCTTTTAATATTTAAAATTTAAGATTTTTGTATTTTGGATTCCATTAATCAAGTTCAAGTTAAGTTTTAAGTTCTTTAATCTCCTTCTACATTTCTTGGTTTACTTTATCTTTTGATCCGAATTGCATACTTCATTCGTTTGATTTGATGTTTTCGTGATTAAAGGTTAATCTTTCTTGTTCTACATAAGTTCATACACGTATAAACTATAAGCTCTTTATGCTTATTGGCTTATTCATGTTTTAGCTTATTGCATTTTCAGATTGTTTAAAAAGTTAGTCATTGATCTCTTTGTTCGGATGATCCCCTTGATATGGATCCTCAAGTCTACTTAGATGATCCGCTGCTAGGTTTTCGGCTCCCTTTTTGTCACGAATTTCAATGTTTAATTCTTGAAGGAGCAAGACCCAACGAAGAAGTCTTGGAATCTTGCTTAGTCAACAAGTAATTCAAGGTGGAATGGTCGGTATACACGATGGTGGTGGAAAGGACAAGATAGGGGCGAAATTTTTCAAAGGCACACACTACAGCTAAAAGCTCTTTTTTGGTAGTGGTATAATGCAATTGAGCCCCTGTCATTGTCTTGCTAGCATAATGGATTGGTTGGAAGTGTTTGTTCACTCTTTGGCCCAAAACCGCTCCAATAGCAAAGTCGCTAGCATCGCACATCAATTCAAAAGGTAGCTCCCAATTATGGGTGACCAAGACCGGTGCCTTAGTTAGCTTATCCTTGAGAAGATTGAAGGCTTCAATACACTCTTTGGAAAAGATAAAAGGAGTATCTTTTTCCAAGAGGTGGGTCATCGGGCGAGCGATTTTAGAAAAATCCTGAATGAAACGACGATAGAAGCCCGCATGACCCAGAAAACTTCTCACACCCTTCACGGTTGAAGGTGGAGGTAATTTAGCTATGACATCCACTTTAGCGCGGTCCACTTCAAGATTGGCCTTTAGAGATTTTATGTCCAAGCACAATGCCTTCTTTTACCATGAAATGGCGTTTTTCCCAATTTAGAACAAGGCGAGTGTCTTCACACCGCTTAAGCATACGTTCTAAATTGGCAAGGCAGGATGAGAATGAATCACCATAGACCGAGAAATCATCCATGAAGACTTCCATAGTTTCTTCAACCATGTCATGGAATATCGCCATCATACACCTTTGAAATGTCCCAGGAGCATTGCACAAGCCGAAAGGCATTCTTTTGTAAGCAAATGTAGGGACAAGTGAATGTGGTTTTCTCTTGGTCTTGGGGTCGATGGGTATTTGAAAATAACCCGAGAAACCGTCTAAGAAGCAGTAATAGTCATTACCCGCTAGACGTTCAAGCATTTGGTCCATGAAAGGTAGGGGAAAATGATCATTTCTCGTAGCATCATTGAGTTTGCGATAGTCTATACAAACTCTCCACCCTGTAACGAGACGAGTAGGAATCAACTCGTTGTTTTTGTTGGGAACAACGGTGATTCCACCTTTCTTAGGCACATAATGGACTGGACTAACCCACGGTGAATCCGAGATAGGATAGATCATACCCGCATCAAGAAGTTTGATAACCTCTTTTTTGATTACGTCATGGATCTTAGGATTCACCCTTCGTTGGCTTTGAATGGTAGGTTTAAAGTCGTCCTCCATGAGAATTTTATGTGTGCAAAAGTGAGGATCAATTCCACGAATATCGGAGATCTTCCACGCAATCGCTTTCTTATGATTCTTCAACACGGCGATAAGTCGGGATTTTTCTTCTTCTTTCAGGTCCTTTGCGATGATGACCGGTAACTTCTTGTTGTCTTCAAGGAAAACGTACCCGAGATGAGACGGCGTAGTCAACTTCGGATCATCGGTAGAGATAGCCTTAGGAGACTGTGGAGAAATATGGTCCTCATTGAGAAGTTTCTCAATGGTACGAATGTCTTCATCCCAATTGGAGGGAGAATCATCATATTGCAAATCCACATCTCCCAGAGTTGCTTCAAATTCTTTCAAGAGGAAATCACTTTCTCCAAATGGAGTCAATGACGGAGCAATTGAGGCAACGGTCTCAACATTGGGTAGAGAAGAGAGATTAATTTTGCAAGCATCATGAAAGTGTTCTTCACAAGCCTCATCGAGAACATCAATAGCATTAACACTCTCATATGAATAAGGTTGCTTAGAAATCTTACCCATGTTGAAGACAATTTTATCGTCACCAACTCTCATGATTATTTCGCCCGCGGCTACATCAATGAGAGTGTGACCGGTCCTCAAGAAGAGACGTCCAACGATTAATGGAACACGAGGATCCATCTCGTAGTCAACGACAACAAAATCCGCCGGGAAGGTGAATTTGTCAACGCCAACAAAGACGTCTTCGGCTATCCCCACTGGATAAGCAACCGTACGGTTAGCTAATTCCAAAGTCATTTTGGTGGGGACTAGCTCGGGGAGAGATAATTGCTTCCAAACACTTAAAGGCATTAAGTTTATACTAGCACCTAGATCGGCTAGGGCCATGCAATTCTCTACTCCCGGGAAGTTGCAAGGAATCAAGAAGCGACCCGGATCACCAAGTTTGGTGGGCAATTTCCTAAAGAGAACGGCGGAGCAATTCTCATTAAGTTGGGTCTGAGCAATGTCAAGAAGCTTCTCCTTGTCACTAAGAAGATCTTTAAACATCTTCGCATATTTAGGCATGTGAGCGAGAGCCTCGGCGTAGGAGATGTTAAAATTCAATTGTTTAAACATTTTGAGAAAGTTTGAAACTTGAATATCATCCTTGCTCTTTTGCTTCTCTTTCCTCAACCTAGAAGGATAAGGTATATCGGATGAAGAGGAAGGCTTTAGGAGAGTAGGATCACTCACAACCGCGGGTGGTGGGGGAATGGGGGTAGAAGGCAAAAGAGGTGAGGAAAGTTTCTCTTTTTCCTTGTTCACAATCACGGGTGGAGGTGTAGGAAGCTCGGGTTCCGTATAACCTTTTCCACTACGAGTGGTGATTGCTTTCATCTCCCCTCTTGGATTAGCAACGGTGTTACTCGGAAGAGTACCCGAAGAAGAGGGTTGATTACCTTGGAAGAGCGAACCTAACATATCACGTAAATTATCCGCTTGAGTGCTGAAAGAGTCTCTCATGTATGCGCGAATATCATTGCTTTGTTTTGCCATGTCATTCCTGAGCTCGGCTCGAATATCGCTCCCTTGTTTCGCCATGTCTCCCTTCAAGTTGATGAATTGACTCTGAAGATTCGTTACCATCTCTATATTAGTCCTCATGAACGTCTCGATGTCTTGAGTCAACGTCGTTGGTTGATTGAGAGGTGGAGTTTGGTAAGCTTGAGAATTTCCTTGAGGTGGATATGGGTTTCTTTGGGATTGATATTGATTGTTAGGACGAGGTTGGGATTGGTTATTTCGGTTGTAGCTTTGTTGTTGGTTTTGGTTTGGAGGAGTAAAACCGGGTGGTGCAAGATAGTTGTTTGAACGATAACTTAGCAAGTTACGGTCTCCTTGAGGACGAGCTTGATAGCCTCCCGTGGGATAAGTACCGTATGCCACGTTAACGTTTTCAGAAAAATTGCCTTGAGTAGAAGGACAATAATTGTAAGAATGAGGACCACCACACGTGTCACAAGAAATAGCAACGGCTTTAGCTTGTTGAGTATGGTTATTAGCCAAAATTTGCATATTTTTGCTCATTTCGATAATGGCTCGTTCCATGGCGGACATGTCGGTGGTGGGAGAAGTAGATGAAACATTGACTCTCGGATTAGATCTTGAGGATGCGGATGAATCCCAATTCTTGTGGTGAGTAGTCATCTTTTCAATCAACTCTCTACACTCCTCCGGTCTCCTTTTCATAAAAGTACCACCGGCGGCGGCGTTGATCGTGTCACGATCACGAAAAGTGAGACCATTGTAGAAAGTATCAATGAGAGTGACGGGGAGCATGTTGTGATTTGGACAACGGTCGATCAAATCATTGTAACCTTCCCAAGCATCAAAGAGCGATTCATCATTGTCTTGCATGAATCCACTAATTTGGTTACGAAGGCTCGTGACCATGGATGGTGGGAAGTAGCGCGACAAAAAGCGTTGAGTCATGTCATCCCAAGTATGAATATAACTCTTTGGAGACGGTCAAACCATTTTTCGACATGGTGAGAAAGCGAGTGGGGAAATAGTTGAAGGCGAAGTTCATCCATAGAAACACCGGGTGACTTCATGCTTTGGGTGATGGTAATGAATTTGTCGAGGTGTTTGTTGGCATCATCATCCGGAATTCCGCGAAATGGATTAGTTTTTACTTGTTGGATCATGTGATGTTTCAACAAAAACTCCTGAGCCGTGATGTACCTCAGCGCAATTGGGCCTCCACGTCCGTTCATCGTAGGTTGACACAATCCCTCCATTGTTCATAAATCAGGTAGGGGAACATTGTTGTTGTTATTGTTATTCAAATTGGGTAGAGGTGGGTTATTATTGTTGTTATGCACACCAGCCATATCTAAATCTTCACGAGGCTCGGGCTCAGAATAGTTTGAAGATCTAGTACGCATACACCTGCAGAAGAAAAACATACAGAGAGAATATCTATATAATCTTTTTGGTGCAAACCTTTGGAAAAGAATTGCTTTTTATGATTTTTCAATGTTTTTGGATTTTTGAAAAATTTTATTTTGTTTTTTAGGATTTTTTAAAAATTTTTAAAGCAAGGAAAATAACGTTCCAAGAACGGATCCCAAAATTCAATGCGTCTCTCACTAGAAACAGTTAATCTTAACGAAAAGAGCCGGTAGCGGCGCCATTTAATACAAAGCTTTTGGCTAAGTATAAAAAGTTTATCGTCCGATCTCTTTGAATTGATTTCCAGTCTAAAGTGCGACTCAATTGTCTTTTGGTGAACAAGAGAATGGTTTGGTTTGGTTATCTAATTTAAACTACAAGCAAGTATGAAAATGTCGTTGAACGAAATTAAAGCGTTTAAATATTAAACTAAAAGCTATTTAGAAAAACTCTATGTAAAACTTTAAAACTTAAAAAACATGTTCTATCGGAATGTTGCAAATCATTTCTATCGGAATGCACCAAAGTCATAACCATCGGAATAAATATCAAAACAAACCATCGGAATATTCATATGAATACCCATCGGAATAATCAAGGTCAAATCTGTCGGAATGCACTGTGGTCGCAATATCCAGATCGGAATATTTTAGATCGGAATACAAACTCAATCCTCTCATTCGCAATGATGTCTATCGGAATGTTGCAAATCTGTCGGAATGTTGTAAAGTAAAATTTGGCAGAGTTTCGTTTCAAAGTAACCTTAATCCCGTCGAAATATGAGATCGCAATGAGCGATCGCAATCCCAGATCAGAATAAGGGGGAAGTTACCAAGTTATCGCAAAGTAAAACCCTTAAGGGTTATTATGATCTAAACCAGCTATCTGTCGGAATGTCCAAAGCCCCAATATTGCGATGACAGCAATACTTAATCCGAAATTGGTGGCAAGCTTAAAACTCAATAAGCACATATAATAAGCTTCCTTATCCGAAACTTAAACAATTCAAAAAGCTTAAATTTTTCCACGATGCGAGGGTGGTTGTGAACTTTTTGAAACAGCTGTTTGCTCGATTCGGTGTTCCTCGTGCTATAATCAGTGACCGCGGGACTCATTTTTGCAATGATCAATTTGCAAGAGTCATGGCTAAGTATGGTGTTAATCATCGTCTTTCCACCGCCTATCATCCCCAAACCAATGGGCAAGCCGAGATTTCCAACCGTGGATTGAAGTGAATTCTGGAACGTACTGTGGGAGAGCATCGTGCCGCATGGGCCGATAAGTTAGATGATGCTCTGTGGGCTTTCCGTACCGCCAATAAGACGCCGATCGATTGTACTCCATATCGTCTTGTGTACGGGAAAGCATGCCACCTCCCCATCGAGATGGAACATAAGGCGTACTGGGCCTTGAAATGGGATAACTTCGACATCAACAAAGCCGGTGATCTTCGCAAGATTCAACTCAACGAGCTTAATGAACTGAGGAATGAAGCTTACGAGAACTCACTGATCTACAAGGAGAAGACCAAGATCATCCACGATGCTAGAATTAAGAACCGAGAGTTCCACGTTGGTGATCAAGTCTTACTTTTTTACTCTCGGTTAAAGATCTTCTCTGGCAAGTTGAAAAGCCGCTGGTCTGGTCCATTCACCGTCGCTAAAGTCTTTCCCTATGGCACCATTGAGCTTTCTCAACCAAATGGGCCCAATTTAAAGGTGAATGGCCAGCGTTTGAAGCTGTACTTTGGTGAGGACATCTCTCATGAGATGATTACATCCCTCACCACGTTTCCCATAAACTAATTTTGGGCCGAGTCAGGTGATAGGTGTGAAAACACCCATCCTTTTACCACTTATTTCTGGCTAAAACGAGACCAAAACGCGTATTTAATATCATTTGTTTGGAATTATGAGTGGTTTTTGTGTTTATTGTGTTTTCAGAGCCAACCGGATGGATATTGGAGAAACATGGGATTGCACGGGTTTTATCGAAGAAAAAGACTCAAGACGAAGTCTATAGTCCAAGAGATGCAAAAGATTTGAAGTTAATGGGCCTATTTGAAGATTTATCGAAGAAAAGGACCAAAGATGGAAGATTTACATATATCGAAAGAACTCAAGTCTATTAAACGAAGAAATTAAAAGACGAGTTGAATTTAATCGTCGACAAATCCCGAATCAGAATCGAAAACGTCAACTTTACTGAAAAGACGAGAAGACGAAAAGAGAGAAGAAAGCCCACTCACCAACCAACCACTAGGCCTATATAAGGAATTCACCCTCACACTTTTTGAGCTAGTTTTCTTTCTAGTTTTATTTTCTTTTCTTTCGTAGGAAGCCAACACCATTAAGGTGTTGGTGATTTTTCATTTTGTTGAATCCTTAATCTTGTAAGTTTTAATCTTTCCTATTGTTTGTTTAACATTAATCTTTCAATACAATCTTCCATTTAATCTTGTTCATCTTCATCTTTTTGATTTAAAGTTTCAAGTTCTTATTTGGTTGATTTTTATCCATAAAAGTAAGTGGGTTTTGTGATTTTAGTGTTTTGATTTGATGTTTAACATTAGTAGATGATTCGTGGTTAGTTTCGTCAAAAGTTTTGGTTAAAAACTTGGTGATTTTAGTCAAAATCGTTCTTTCTGTTACCTACTGTTCTTCGCTTTTCTTCATTCCCCAGATTCCGGATCAACCGGATATTCCGGATCAAGCATTCTTTATTTTTATTCCGCATCAACCTCCTTCATCCGGAATATCTAATATTCCGGATCAAAACCTTTCATCCGGAATAATCAATTATTCTGGATCAACTCATTATTCCGCATCATTTCATTATTCTGCATCAACCGGATATTCCGGATCAACCGGGTATTCCGCATCAAACCTTTATTCCGCATCAACCTCTAAATTCCGCATCAACAGTTTATTCCGGATGAACCTATTATTCCGCATGAACCCAGTATTCCGCATGAACCATTTATTCCGCATGAGCTTATATTCCGCATGAACCTATTATTCCGCATGAGCCATTTATTCCGCATCAACCATTTATTCCGCATGAGCTAGTATTCCGCATGAGTGAGATATTCCGCATGAAGGATTTTTGTCTGATATATTCCGAATAAAGAGTACATTCTGAATCAAGCATTTTTCAGGGTATTTACAGTTACTGTTTTATTTTAATTTTAATTCAAGTTTTATTTTTATTAATTAATTGCTTCTAGTTTACTTTTATTTAGTTCACGCATTTACCCTTTTAGTAGAATAGAAAAACCAAACCCCCTATTTGTCACCAAGAACAACTATTCCACTTTGAGCTGTGATCAATTCGAGAAGATTCCGAGACTTAATATGAACCCCGTGCAAAATCAGTGTATCAAATGGCGCCGCTGCCGGCTCTTCTCGTAAAGATTAACAGTTTTTTGTGAGAACTTGGATTTTGGGATCCGTTCACCGTGAACGTTACTTTTTCATCATCAAAAATTTTCAAAAATCCAAAAAAATATAAAATTTTCAAAAATCCTAAAAATTAAAAAACATAATAAACCAAAAATATTTCCTGTTTGCTTTGTAGGTTCTTTTGCAGGTGTATGCGTACACGATCAACGTCTTATCAAGAGCCCGAGACTCTCGATAACTTAGACATGGCCGGTGTACACAACAACAATAACAATCCACCTCAAAACAACAATAATAACAACAACAATGAACCTCTACCGGACAATCGCCCTATGATTAAACTTTTGCAAGCACATGTAGAGGGCAACAATGATCCAATTGTCATACCCGCGATTGTAGCCAACAACTTTGAGCTCAAATCCGGCTTTATTCAGATGGTCTCTGCTCAACCATTCCTGGGGCGTACCATTGATGATCCAAATGACCACATCAAAAGGTTCCTGCAACTCACGAATACGGTCAAATTCAATGGTGTTCCACAAGAGGTAATCCGTTTACAACTCTTTCCTTTCTCCTTAGAGGGACAGGCCCGACATTGGCTTGCAAAGGAACCGCCACAAAGTATTCTTACGTAGACGGATTTGGAGACCAAATTTATCAACTACTTTTTCCCACCCTCTCGTACTACCGCTTTGCGGAATGAAATTATTAATTTTGAACAAAAGTACGATGAGTCTTTTAGTGAATCTTGGGACCGCTTTAAAGACCTTTTAAGAAAGTGCCCACAACATGGTTTTACCAAAGTGCACCAAATTAATACTTTTTACAATGGTTTAAGCATGAATGACCAAGATTCACTAAATAGTGCCTCGGGGGGTAATATTTTGGTTAAGACTTCTAATGCCGCTTGGGATATTATTGAAAATAAGTCTCGTGTGCAAACCAAGAGTGTGCGGACCAATGCCACTAGTGCTAGTACTAGTGACAATGACAAGAGACTTGAGAAAATTACGTCGCTTCTTGAATCGCTTGCTACCCAAACCGCTAGCAACACCAACAGCATCAACGCTAAAAACGCTCAAGTCAATGCTGTAAGCCAACCATGTGAAATATGCGGGGGTCCTCACTCTTACACTACTTGTACCTCCACCCAAGAATATCCTTCTGAGAATGTTAATGCAGCATACGGTACCTATCCTCCGGTCGCTTATCAAGCTCGTCCTCAAGGAGACCGGTTTTCCCCCACCCAATCAAAACAAACAACAAAACCTTAACCGACCCAACCAAAACAAACCTCGAGCACCATACCAACCACCTCAAAGACAACCATATCCACCTCAAAGAAACAACCAAGTTTACCAACAACCTGTTTATCAACCACCCGCCTACAATGCTCCTCCCAACCAACCCACCGCATTACACCAAGATATTGGAACCTACATGAGGACTAATGATGTGATCGTGGACAATCTCCAGTGGGAAGTGCTCAACTTGAAACCAGACATGGTGAAACAAGGGAACGATCTTCGAGCTGATATGCGAAACACTTTGGCAAGTCAAACGAATGACTTAAGGAACATGATGGCTGGTTTCTTCCAAGGTAATTAATCCTCTTCTTTGGGTACTCTTCCGAGTAACACCGTTGCTAATACAAGAGGGGAGATGAAAGCAATCACCACTCGCAGTGGCAAAGGTAACAAGGAACCCGAGCTTCCTATACCTCCACCGGTGATTGTGACTAAGGAAAACGAGTCCCCTATTCCTATTCCTCATCCTTCTAATTCCGCAATTTCTCCACCTCTTACTTCTACCCCTCCTCCACCCAAGGATGTGAGTGATCCTACTATTCCAAAGCCTTCCTCTTCTTCCGATATACCTTATCCCTCAAGGTTGAGGAAAGAGAAGCTCAAAAGCAAAGATGATATTCAAGTTTCAAACTTTCTCAAAATGTTTAAACAATTGAATTTCAACATCTCCTTCGCTGAGGCTCTCGCTGACATGCCTAAATATGCGAAAATGTTTAAAGATCTTCTTAGCGACAAGGAGAAGCTTCTTGATATTGCTAATACCCAAATTAACGAGAATTGCTCTGCAGTGCTCTTAAGGAAATTGCCAACCAAACTTGGTGATCCGGGTCGCTTCTTAATCCCTTGCAACTTCCCGGGAGTAGAGAATTGCATGGCCCTAGCCAATCTAGGTGCCAGTATTATCTTAATGCCTTTAAGTGTTTGGAAGCAATTATCTCTCCCTGAGCTAGTCCCCACCAAAATGACTTTGGAATTAGCTAACCGTATGGTTGCTTATCCAGTGGGGATAGCCGAAGACGTTTTTGTAGGAGTCGAAAAATTCACTTTTCCTACTGATTTCGTCGTCGTCGACTACGATATGGACCCTCGTGTGCCATTAATCGTTGGACGTCCATTCTTGAGGACCGGTCGCACTCTCATCGATGTTGAAGCGGGTGAGCTTTTCATGAGAGTGGGTGACGATAAAATTGTTTTCAACATGGGAAAGCTTTCTAAACAGCCTTATTCATACGAGAGTGTTAATTGTATCGACGTTCTTGATGAGGCTTGTGAAGAACACTTCAAAGATGCTTCTAAAAGTATTCCTACCTATCCTCCCAATGTTGAGACCGTTTCCTCTATTGATTCATCACTATCTCTATTTGGAGAAAGTGATTTCCTTTGGAAAGATCTTGAAGCAACCATGGGAGATGTGAACTTAGAAGATGACGATTCTCCCACCGATTGGGATGAAGACATTCGTCTCATTGAGAAACTTCTCAAAGAGGACAATATTTCTCCAACATCTCCCAAGGCTATTTCTATCGATGAACCGACTTTTAATACGCCTCCCATCGAAAATCCTCCGGATTTAGAGCTTAAGGAGTTACCATCTCACCTCGAGTACGTGTTCCTTGAAGATAAGAAGAAGTCGCCCGTCATTATTGCTAAGGACTTGAAAGAAGAAGAAAAATCTCGCCTCATCGCCGTGCTTAAAGATCATAAGAAGGCAATTGCTTGGAAAATTTCCGATATCCGCGGAATTGATCCAAACTTTTGTACTCACAAGATTCTCATGGAAGATGACTTTAAACCCGCAATCCAGAGCCAAAGAAGGGTTAATCCTCGCATTCATGACGTCATCAAACAAGAGGTTATCAAACTTCTTGATGCTGGCTTGATTTACCCTATTTCGGATTCGCCATGGGTAAGTCCCGTCCATTGTGTGCCCAAGAAGGGCGGAATAACCGTTGTTCCCAATGAACACAACGAGTTGATTCCCACTCGTCTCGTTACTGGGTGGAGAGTTTGTATCGACTATCGCAAACTCAATGATGCCAAGAGAAAAGATCACTTTCCTCTTCCTTTCATGGATCAAATGCTCGAGCATCTAGCAGGTAATGACTATTACTGCTTTTTTAGACGGTTTCTCCGGGTATTTTCAAATTACCATCGATCCCAAAGACCAAGAGAAGACCACATTCACTTGTCTCTACGGAACATTTGCTTACAAACGCATGCCTTTTGGTTTATGCAATGCTCCTGGGACGTTCCAAAGGTGTATGATGGCTATCTTCCATGACATGGTTGAAGAAACTATGGAAGTATTCATGGATGATTTCTCTGTTTATGGCGACTCTTTCTCTGCTTGCCTTGCCAATTTAGAACGTATGCTTAAGCGGTGTGAAGACACTCGCCTTTTTCTTATTTGGTAAAAATGCCATTTCATGGTAAAAGAGGGCATCGTGCTAGGACACAAAATCTCCAAAGCCAGTCTTGAAGTGGACCGTGCTAAAGTCGATGTTATTTCTAAATTGCCTCCACCTTCAACCGTGAAGGGTGTGAGAAGTTTCCTCGGTCATGCGGGCTTCTACAGTCGCTTTATCAAAGAGTTTTCTAAAATCGCTCGCCCGATGACCCACCTCTTGGAAAAAGATACTCCTTTTATCTTTTCCAACGAGTGTATTGAAGCCTTCAACCTTCTTAAGGATAAGCTTACTAAGGCACCGGTCTTGGTTACCCCTAACTGGGAGCTGCCTTTCGAGTTGATGTGTGATGCTAGCGACTTTGCTATTGGAGCGGTTTTGGGACAACGAGTGAACAAACACTTCCAACCGATCAATTACGCTAGCAAGACAATGACGGGGGCTCAATTGCATTACACGACAACTGAAAAAGAGCTTTTAGTTGTTGTCTATGCTTTTGAAAAGTTCCGCCCCTATCTTGTCCTCTCTACCACCATCGTTTATACCGATCATTCCACGTTGAAGTACTTGTTAACTAAACAAGATTCCAAACAAAGACTTCTTCGCTGGTTTTTGCTACTTCAAGAATTTAAAATAGAAATTCGTGATAAGAATGGAGCTGAAAACCTAGCCGCGGATCATCTCAGTAGACATGAGGATCCTTATCAAGGGGATCATCCGAACAAAGAAATCAATGATTCTTTTCCTCTGGAGACCTTAATGTCTATCAACTCGAATTCTAATGAAACCCCGTGGTTTGCGGACATTGCAAACTACTTGGCGGGTGGAATTCTCATTGACGGGTTAACATCCCAGCAAAAGAAAAAGTTCTTCTAAGACATTAAGACTTACTTTTGGGATGACCCGTATCTCTTCAAACAATGCGCTGATTTGATTATTCGCCGATGTGTTGATGGACCGGCCGCTTTAGACATTCTCGAAGCTTGCCACAAAGGACCCACCGGTGGTCACTTTGGTCCCAACTACACCGCCAAAAAAGTGTTTGACTCGGGATTTTATTGGCCCACCATCTATCGTGATGCTCACGAGATGGTTAAACATTGTGATGCTTGCCAAAAACAAGGCAAGATCACACATAAAGATGAGATGCCTCAAAATTTTATACAAGAATGTGAAATCTTTGATGTATGGGGTATCGACTTTATGGGGCCATTCCCTTCATCTAAAGGAAACAATTACATCCTTGTAGCCGTTGACTACGTCTCTAAATGGGTTGAAGCCAAAGCTTTACCCACTAATGATGCAAGGGTGGTTTGTAACTTTTTGAAATCGTTGTTCGCTAGATTCGGTGTGCCTCGTGCCATTATTAGTGATCGCGGGACTCATTTTTGCAATGATCAACTCGCAAGAGTCATGGCTAAGTATGGTGTAAATCATCGTCTTTCCACCGCCTACCACCCACAAACTAATGGCCAGGCTGAAATATCTAACCGAGGATTGAAGCGAATTCTTGAAAGAACCGTGGGAGAGCATCGTGCCTCATGGGCCGATAAACTTGATGATGCTTTGTGGGCTTTTCGTACCGCATACAAGAATCCGATTGGTTGTACACCATATCGTCTCGTGTACGGGAAAGCATGCCACCTCCCCATTGAGTTGGAGCACAAGGCTTACTCGGCCTTGAAGTGGGTTAATTTTGATATTAACAAAGCCGGTGACCTACGCAAGATCCAACTCAATGAGCTGAATGAACTCCGTAATGAGGCTTATGAAAATTCTTTGATCTATAAGGAAAAGACTAAGCTCATTCACGACTCCAAGATTAAAAACCGAGAGTTCCAAGTTAGAGACAAAGTTTTACTCTTCAACTCTCGGTTGAAAATCGTTTCGGGCAAGCTGAAATCTCGTTAGTCCGACCCATTCACCATTGCCCAAAATTTTCCATATGGTACTCTCGAGCTCGCTCAACCTAATGGACCTAATTTTAAGGTGAATGGCCAACGAGTGAAGTTGTACTTTGGTGAGGACATCTCTCATGACATGATTCCATCCCTCACCATGTTTCCCATGAACTAATTTTGGGTCGAGTCAGGCTCGTGATTCGGTTATCAAAAACAAGCGCTCCTCGGGAGGCAACCCGAGTATCTATCCTTTTCCGTTTTAACCTCCTAAGTGTAGGGGGCCTCTATAGGTTGTTTGTGTTTGTGTGGTGATGTGATTACAGGGATGAATGCACTTTTGGAACCTTTGAAGAACCGTGCTCCCGTGTTATCCGAAATTCGGTTCTATCTCTCAACTATCGTGATTCAATTTTCTTCATACTCACATTTGAAATTGATCACGTTAGTCGTGTCTTCCTTAGCTTGATTTAACCAACGTGCACAATGTCATAAGTGTAGGGGAGACTTTTCCCACATGCTTAAACATTGAGGACAATGTTTATCTTAAGTGTAGGGGGGGACTTCTATCGAAGTTTTAAGTGGACTTTTCCATTAAAATGCCTTCATTTAACCGGAAAATCATCTTTTTCAACATTTTTCAAATTTTTAATTAACTTTGGCCATTTAGTCGTAATTTTTAAATTTTTATCGTTGCTTTCATATGTATATATCCCGCAATAAATTCAAAAATATTAATAAAGTGGTGTAGCTAGTTTTGAAGTCTTTGACATATTAGGCCCGTTGCGATTATTTTGACTCAACCCGAATAGACTTATCCAAGTTTATTCTAGCTAGTATCCTTAACCATGTAGACCTTAATTGGTTTATTAGGCTAAGCATCCACGAGTCTCATTCCTTGAGATTTTAAATTGTGGAGAACGAGAAATGATAGAGTCAATTATAAGTCGGTATTCTTACACAAGCACACTTGGTGTGATTATTTGCCTATTCTCCCATCACTTGCTAATAATTTATCTGCAATAAGTAAGGTCGTACGATTTGAAAAGTTACTTAGCTTCTAGCCCAAGATCGTTTAAAAGTTGCTCGGTAATGATAAGAGTTCATAGCCAAGGCATAACTTATGAAGCGGGGCGCGAAGATTGGTGAGTCCGAAAAGGCCCTAACAAGGCATGAGGATTTCATTTTATTGCTAAAGATCCAAGGTGATGTGAAAAGCATTATTCCCAAAATCAATATGAAGGATCAAGATTCAAGACGAAAAGCAATCAACTCCCATAAAGATCATGGAGAAGTCTATCCGAAAAGACCCTAACAAGGTATGAGGATAAATAGATCCAAGTCCGAAAAGGAGGCGGATCGTTGTACCTCAAAATCCTAAGTAACGATTGAAGAAATAATGATGAAGTCGTGGTCAACAAAGTTGGAGTATCCCTCAAAAGTCTCCAAGCGAAGAAACTCTATTAACGAAGAGAAGACCATTATCTCAAGAACGTCTCTCAAGATATGAAGTATGAAGTACATGCTAAATATCGGCCCCAGAAAGGTCTCAAATCGTAAAGCGAGTTATGCCAAGATATGAACTTTTTGATATCCCGAGAAGCAGTTTTAAGAGATTTTGTCCTTTAGCTAACTATTAATCAAATCGTCCTACTTTGCTTTCAGCCTAAATAAACTATCGAAGTAAGTCCAAAAATGCATCTTCATGATCATTTTAAGACAAAAATAAAATGTAAGAGATACAGCTAGGAATAAGGGAGTTTAAGCATATAATTAAGCCATGTGTGTAAGTGTTTGATTTGCTAACTTATAATAACAATGATCTGTTTTTAAGCTTAGTTTTGGGAACGTGAAACTTGAGGGTGATAAATCTTCGCAGCACCAAAGCCCTAATGTAATTCCTTGATCTCTTTGCAAGTTTTTTCCATATAGCTATTTTCAAGTGAAAATGGTTATCTCTCCTTTTGTTTACTTTAAAGTTTTAATTTCTCTTAGTACATTAATTTTTGTTTACTATGTTAATAAGGAAAAGGTTGATTGATTATGAGAAAAGTGTAAATTTGCTTTGTCACTAAGCATTGCATGAGGGCATGGCAATGGTTAAGTGTAGGGGATTTGATAGGTGTGAAAACACCCATCCTTTTACCACTTATTTCTGGCTAAAACGAGACCAAAACGCGTATTTAATATCATTTGTTTGGAATTATGCGTGGTTTTTGTGTTTATTGTGTTTTCAGAGCCAAACGGATGGATATTGGAGACAACATGGGATTGCACGGGTTTTATCGAAGAAAAAGACTCAAGACGAAGTCTATAGTCCAAGAGTTGTAAAAGATTTGAAGTCAATGGGCCTATTTGAATATTTATCGAAGAAAAGGACCACAGATGGAAGATTTTCATATGTCGAAAGAACTCAAGTCAATTAAACGAAGAAATTAAAAGACGAGTTGAATTTAATCGTCGACAAATCCCGAATCAGAATCGAAAACGTCAACTTTACTGAAAAGACGAGAAGACGAAAAGAGAGAAGAAAGCCCACTCACCAACCAACCACTAGGCCTATATAAGGAATTCACCCTCACACTTTTTGAGCTAGTTTTCTTTCCAATTTTATTTTGTTTTCTTTCGTAGGAAGCCAACACCATTAAGGTGTTGGTGATTTTTCATTTTGTTGAATCCTTAATCTTGTAAGTTTTTAATCTTTCCCATTGTTTGTTTAACATTAATCTTTCAATACAATCTTCCATTTAATCTTGTTCATCTTCATCTTTTTGATTTAAAGTTTCAAGTTCTTATTTCGTTGATATTAATCCATAAAAGTAAGTGGGTTTTGTGTTTTTAGTGTTTTGATTTGATGTTTACCATTAGTAGATGATTCATGGTTAGTTTCGTCAAAAGTTTTGGTTAAAAACTTGGTGATTTTAGTCAAAATCGTTCTTTCTGTTACCTACTGTTCTTCGTTGTTCTTCATTCCCCAGATTCCGGATCAACCGGATATTCCGGATCAAGCATTCTTTATTTTTATTCCGCATCAACCTCCTTCATCTGGAATATCTAATATTCTTGATCAAAAACTTTCATCCGGAATAATCAATTATTCCGGATCAACTCATTATTCCGCATCAATTCATTATTCCGCATCAACCGGATATTCCGGATCAACCGGGTATTCCGCATCAAACCTTTATTCCGCATCAACCTCTACATTCCGCATCAACAGTTTATTCCGGATGAACCTATTATTCCTCATGAACCCAGTATTCCGCATGAACCATTTATTCTGCATGAGCTTATATTCCGCATGAACCTATTATTCCGCATGAGCCATTTATTCTGCATCAACCATTTATTCCGCATGAGCTAGTATTCCGCATGAGTGAGATATTCCGCATGAAGGATTTTTGTCTGATATGTTCCGAATAAAGAGTACATTCCGAATCAAGCATTTTTCAGGGTATTTACAGTTACTGTTTTATTTTAATTTTAATTAAAGTTTTATTTTTATTAATTAATTGCTTCTAGTTTACTTTTATTTACTTCACGCATTTACCCTTTTAGTAGAATAGAAAACCAAACCCCCTATTTGTCACCAAGAACAACTATTCCACTTTGAGCTGTGATTAATTCGAGAAGATTCTGAGACTTAATCTAAACCCCGTGCAAAATCAGTGTATCATCAGGCTCATGACTCGGTTATCAAAAACAAGCGCTTCTCGGGAGGCAACCCGTGATCTATCCTTTACTGCTTTCATAATAAGTGTAGGGGGAGCCCCGTATGTGTTGTTGTCTTGCTTCTTTTTCTGTGCAGGGATTCAAGCTTCAAAGTGCACCTTGATGACTTTTGACGAACCATGATCCCGTGTACCCGTCTTCCTGGTTCTATCCTAAACTGTCGTGATTTAATTTTTCATAACGTATATGTGCACATTGAAATCACTATAGTTGTCTTTACCTTAGAAAAATTTAAACAAAGTGCACAATGTCCTAAGGGTAGGGGAGTTTACTCCCACATGCTTAAACATAGAGGACAATGTTTATATCAAGTATAGGGGGGACTTCTATCGAAGTAAGTGGTCTTTTCCATGAAATTGCCCTCATTTTAACCGGAAAACTCGATTTTTCAACATTTTTCAAAATTTTTAATCTATTTTGGCCTTATAGTTTAGTAGTATTCTCCTTTGTTATCGTTATTTACTTTCCTTGCTTAAATAAAGTTTAATAAAGTGGTTTTAAATTTTTCAAAGTCATGAATATTTGGACTCAACCCGAGTTTACTTATCTAAGTTTACTCTAGCTAGTATCCTTAACATGTTTAAGTCAAGCTTTGCTAGGCTTTTATATAGGGAACTTTAAAACGCGAAAGTCTTAACTCTCATGGGTTAAGAACAAGAACTTTTCGCAAGTTCCTATAATTGATCCTAGAGAGTTGTTTATTAAGGGAACTTTAAAATGCGATTTCTAAACTTGAAAAAGTCTAAGAGTTTGCAAGATCCTATAGATGACTCGAAAACCCAAAACTTTGATTTAATTGGCTAAGCATCCACGAGTCTCATTCCTTGAGATTTTAAACTGTGGAGGACGAGAGATGATAGAGTCAATTATAAGTTTGGTATTCTTTCATGAATTTATGTGAGTTAATTATGAGCCTATTCTCCCATCGCTTGTTAATAAATTTATCTGCAATAAATAAGGTTGTACGATTTGAAAATTTACTTAGCTTCTAGCCCAAGATCGTTTAAAATTTGCTCGGTATTAATTAGAGTTCATATCCAAGACATAACTTATTGAAGCGGGATGCGAAGATTGGTGAGTCCGAAAAGGCCCTAACAAGGCATGAGGGCTACATTTTGTTGCTAAAGATCCAAAAGTAATGTGAAGAATCATTTATCGAAAATCAATATGAAGGATCGAGACACACGACGAACGGCAAGTACTCCCCAAAAGATCAGGAAGAAGTCTATCCGAAAAGGCCCTAGCAAGGTATGAGGATAAATAGATCCAAGTCCTAAAAGGAGGCGGATCGTTGTATATCAAAGTCCAAAATAAAGATTGGAGAAAAATGAAGAAGTCGTGGTCCAAATATGAAAAATCAATCAAAACTTCAAGTGAAGAAATTTCTATTATGAAGAGAAGACCATAATTTCAAGAACGTCTCTCAAAGATTTGAAGTATGAAGTCGCTGCCAAATATCGATCCGAGAAAGGTCACAAATCGCGAAGCGAGTTATGCCAAGATATGAACTTTATGAGGTCCCGAGAAGCAGTTTTAAAAGATTTTGTCCTTTAGCTAACTATTGATTAAATCGTCCACTTTATTTTCGGCCTAAATAACTATCGAAATAAGTCAAACAATGCATCCTCGTGATCATTCAAGACAAAAATAAAATATAAGAGATACACCTAGGAATAAGGGAGTCTAAGTGAATAATTGGCCCACATGAATTCGTGTTAGTTTGCTAACTTATAATAACAATGATCTCGTTTTTAAGCTTGGTATGGGGAACGTGAAACTTGAGGATGATAAACGTTCATGGCCGCCTAAAACCAATGTAAGTCTTTGATTTCTTTACTTGTTTTCTATCTTCTTAGTTTCCTTAAATGTTTAATATTTAATAAAGGCCAAGGTGGGTTATTTATGATGAAGAATGTAAACCGTGCTTTAAAATTAATGCATTGCATGAGGGCATTGCAATTAGGGGTGGCAAATCCTTACTCGACACGAAACCCGACCTGAAACAGACACGAAAATTAACAGGTTTAGGTTGAGAAAATATATTTGGGTCAGGTTTGGGCCAACCCATCTGACCCATTTATTAAACAGGTTAGGTTCGGGTTGGGAATAAATTAAGCGGGTCGACCCGCCAACCCGTTTATTATTTTCTTAGATCTAAATTTGTTATATTTTATTATGCGTGTTAAGTGAGTTAAATTGGTCGATCCACAAACGCGTTAATCCTATTTAACCATTGTAACGTGTTACGTGTCAACTTTTTTTATATAAAACAAGTCAAATCTATAATGTGTTAACTTTTATATATAAAACGAGTTCAATGGGTCAGTCTGAACCTGTACGACCTATTCAACCCTTGTAACCTATTTAACGCGTCAACCCAAGTATATAAACGGGTTAATTGGGTTATGTGTAAACGGGTTAGGGTTGACATAGTTAACCCGATTATTTAATTGGGTCGGGATTTGGGTTGAGGTTTTCTGACCCGCCAACCTGACAACCCGAACCCGTCAACCCGAACTCGACATGAATTGCCACCCCTAATTGCAATGGTCAAGTGTAGGGGATTTAATAAGTGTGAAAACACTTATCCATTTACCACTTATTTCTAATAATAACAAGACCAAATCGTGTAATTTATGTCGTAAAAGTCGGAATTATGCGTGGTTTGTGTTTTTATTGTGTTTTAGGACCAAAAGATGAAAAAGGAAGAAAACACGGGCTTTCACAGGCTTTTATCGAAGAAAACGAGAAAAGACGAAGTCAAGAGATCAAGAGTGCTCAAAGAACGGATGTCCAAGACCTATTCTGAAGATTTATCGAAGAAAAAGTCTAAAGACGGAAGTTTAATAAAGTCGAAGAACTCAAGTCTAAATTAAAGAAGAAAATTATTAAGACAAGTTCAAATCCCGAGACGACGTCGAGAAAAGATTTAAATCGAGTCGAGAAGAAAAGAAAGAAGCACACCATACATGCACTCCCCATTGCCCTATAAATACCCTCCTAATCACATTAGGAGGGTGGTTAGCTAGTTGCATTTTTAATTTTTTCCTTTTTAGTTTTTAGAGAGAGAAAGTTCTAAACTTTCTCTCACTAAGTCTTTCATCTTTTCTTTTAATCTTTCAAATTTAAGCTTTTTGTATTTTGGATTCCATTAATCAAGTTCAAGTTAAGTTTTAAGTTCTTTAATCTCCTTCTACATTTCTTGGTTTACTTTATCTTTTGATCCGAATTGCATACTTCATTCGTTTGATTTGATGTTTTCGTGATTAAAGGTTAATCTTTCTTGTTCTACATAAGTTCATACACGTATAAACTATAAGCTCTTTATGCTTATTGGCTTATTCATTGTAACACCCCCAAATTTATACAACTCAATACAGCGGAAGACTCGTTGGTGTTACGGGATAGCACATTACTCACATCATAGACAACGCATAAAAATCGTGTCGTTTAATAATAAAAGCATTTCCATTCATAAAATATCAAAGTTACATAGGTCCCAAGTCATTATATTTAATACAGGTTTTACAAAGCATTGAACGGAAATAAGTATTTAGGTGCGGGCCATGAATTCTTGTTGTCTTCCCGAGAATTACCTTCAAGTACCTGAGACAAAACATGTTAAAAAAAAGGTCAGCGATAACGCCGAGTGAATTCATAGAGTTTAATAAATTCCATCAATATAACTTTGGAAAAAAAAATTATTACCAAAAATCATTTCGTACAAATCATTGTAATAGGCCATAAAATAGCCAAAGTCATTTTTATACAAATCCTTATCGAAAATCATAATAAAGGCATTTGCCTTAAAAATCATTATACGAGCCAATATCGTAAAAACATCATACAATACGTTTTGCAACGTTGTATAGATTAAATAAAAACCGTTATAAGAATATGGTTATATAAAACCAAAACACAAACATAATATCAATAGTATGACCCCGTATTGCTAGTCAAGCAATGCATCGTAATTCGGTGCGTCTAGTAGTATTTCGTTAGTTGGATTATTATAAGCCACATGACATTGTTACCTTACTAAACCAAACAACGGGTAGCTAACCCGATACTCAATTTGCCCATCTAAATTAGCGTGTCGTCACAAAGGTCACGCTATGGAAATCTTCTCATACATAAATTCGCTTACCAATCAATGTGGCACGACGGGGATCAACCGTCAAGGCGCGAACTGGGGTGATCGTCCCCAAATAGTACTATTATATGCATAAGCGTCTACCAAATCCCGGTAGTTCACAATTCATGCTAATGGGACTTTTAGTGACATAACCTAACTTTAATAATCCATTTAATTTCATCTATCGGGTCATTTAATCATTTATCGGGTCATACAATCGGGTCATACAATCATTCGGGTCCAAATCAATAAACAAACAATCGGGACAAATGATGTCCTATTTTATAAAAACTAACATGTTATCTCCCTCGCGGGTTTATAAAACATTTCATAAAAAAAACATTTAAAAGAGTGCGAGGGTATGAACTCACGTTGATGTGGGAAGGCGGGTTATCGGCAATTCGGACGTACGGTACGTGCTTCAATCACGGAAACCTAGACAAATAATACCCGTCTTAGACTCTTGTCCAATGACTTTATAAAAATAACAATTATGTATACATATGATGATTATATATATATGATGATCAAGTGGGTTTACATATTCTCGTTTACTCATTTTAGTGTTATGTGTCGATAACTTTTATACTAGTTTACTAGTTTTACCTATTTACATATTTTAAGTCCAATAAACTTATTATAAGTTCTTTAACTTGTATTATTCCACTTTATACTTGTATTATCAGTATTTACATTTTACATGTTGGGCCCAAATGGGTTAAGCCCAACAAATAAGTTTATAAGTGTTTTAGCCCATTTTGTTGTATTATTAGTCCAATAATGTTAACTTAGTCCGTTAATGTCCGTATGTTATATAGTTCGGGTTTTATCGGTTTTTACTTGTTATATATGTTTATATATCAGTATATGAGTTTTATAAAGTTTACATTAGACGGGTCCAACCGTCTAAGTTTTATTTAACAAAAACGTTAATTTTACGGTAATAGCCGAAAAAGTCGTAAAAATCATGTTTATAGTTTTATAACTTATAAAACTTATCAAACTACCATTTTTATAAAATGTCCATTTATTTATCCTTATACATGTTTATATAAATGTATTATATAAGTTAGTGGGTTTTAATTCACATTTTATACTATATTTACTTGAGTGCTTATATGATACTATTATACTTTAATTTCCAAAATCTGATTTTTATTTTCATGTTCACCAAAACTGCCATATCTAGAGTTCTATATGGAGATAGAAGCTCAAATTTTTATGACATAAACTACATGATATTTTATCCATTTAACTCTGCTATAGCTACTGTTGAATCAGCATCTAAGTATTTTCTAAAAATCGTCCAAAACAGTGAACTCAGATTTGTACTTTAAACTTGTTTTGATCATATCTCACTCATTACAATGATTCCATTGCATCACCAACTCTCACATGTGTACAAGACTCATAGCTTACTGTATATCAATCTATTCAATTCATTTTACCAGTTTACCATATGATTCTTTACTGTTTTATACAGCCATCTAAATTAAGCAAGATTTTAACCTTGTTTCTTATAGTTTTTCATCTTTTTAAGCATGTTTAACAACAACAAATCCCCACACAATATTTTTAATCATCATTCATCATCATATACATATACATAAGTGAAAGAAATACAAGATTACATAATCAAAAATAACAAGAGGATGAGGAGGACAATCTTTATACCACCAAGTTGATGTAGGTTGTGATCAAAACATGGATTTTGATGAAGAAACTTGTGAATAACCAAGACCATCTTCAAGACCACCATTCTTCATGAACACCTTGTGGAAAATCATCCCTAAGACACCAAGGAAACTCCTTTGTAGATGTTATGATCACCTCCTATCAATAAGTCTTCAAAAGGACATCATCTTATACAAGAATAACATAAGATTTGTTGTGAAATTTAGATCAAATAGGGGTTTTGTTTGAGGTGAGGGACGGAACAAGCAAGAGAGAAAGAGAGGATTGTGTGTGGTTTGTGATAGGTGTGCAAACACCCATCCTTTTACCACTTAATTCTGGCTAAAACGAGACCAAAACACGTATTTAATATCATTTGTTTGGAATTATGCGTGGTTTTTGTGTTTATTGTGTTTTCAGAGCTAACCGGATGAATAATGGAGAAAACATGGGATTTGCACGGGTTTTACCGAAGAAAAAGACTCAAGATGAAGTTTATCGTCCAAGAGGTGCAAAAGATTTGAAGTCACTGGGCCTTTTCGAAGATTTATCGAAGAAAAGGACCAAAGACGGAAGATTTACATAAGTCGAAGAAACTCAAGTCTATTAAACGAAGAAATTAAAAGACGAGTTGAATTTAATCGACGATAAATCCCGAATTAGAATCGAAATCGCCAACTTTTCTGAAAAGACGAGAAGACAAGAAGGACGGGAGAAAGCCCACTCACCAACCAAAGGGAACACCTATATAAAGGGTTCCCCTTACACACTTTGCATCCAGTTTTTAGTTTTTTTAGTTTTTCTCTCCTCCTTCTTTTTCTCCTTTCTGTTCGTAGGTATCACCAACACCACAAGGGTGTTTGGTGATTTTGATCTTTGTTTTTCAAATCTTGTAATTTTAATCTTTGTTTTGTGATTGTTAAAACATTAATCATCAATACAAGTTCTTGTTTAATCTTTCCATTTCATCTTGTTCATCATCATCTTTTATTTCAAGTTCTTAAGTTCTTGTTTGGTTGAGTTTTGATTTTAAAAAGTTGTTGAATTTGTGTTTTTGTGATTGGGATTTGATCCTTGTAGTTGGTAGATGATTTGTGGTTAATTTGGTAAAACCTTTTTGATTATTTAGCTTGATTTTGGATTAAAATCGTTTTCCTTGTTTTTCGGTTAAGTTACTGTTCTTGAGTTTCCCAGACTTCCGGATGAACCAAAAGTTCCGGATGAGCCAAAACTTACGAATGAACTAAGACTTCCGGATGAACACAATCTTCCGAATGAACATATAAGTTCCGGGTGAATAGTTTTTCAAAAAGTTCCGAATGAGTAAGAAGTTCCGAATGAATGTGTCTTTGAAAAGTTCCGAATAAATTTCCTTTAAAATCTTCCGAATGAGTTGTCTTTTTAAAAGTTCCGAATCAGTCAATACTTCCGAATAAACTTCCGACTCAAAGTTCCGGATCAATCTTCCGAGTGAAAGTTCCGAACTAAGTTCCGGATGAGCAAAACTTCCGAATGAACAACAAGTTCCGGATGAGCAAAAGTTCCGAATCAATCTTTATTTCCAGAAGTTCCGAATCAACTTCCGAAGAAAGTTCCGGATAAACTTCCGGGTGAAAAGTTCCGAATCAATAGTTCCGAATCAAGGTTACTTCCGAATCAATTTTCTTTGAGTATTTTTAAGGGGTACTTTCTGTTTCTTCATTTCATATTTATATTTTAATTGTAATTTTAATTTTAATTTTAATTTTAATTCAAGTTTTATTAATTGTTATTAATTTAATTGCTTTTAAATTTAAATTTACATTTTAGAGCATTTAACATTTAGTAGATTAGAAAACCAATCCCTTTTTAGTGACCAAGAACAATCATTCCACTTAGAACCAAGATCAATTCGAGAGGATATCGAGAGAATAAAATTGAACCTAGCAAAACAATTGTATCAAATGGGGCCGCTGCCGGCTCTTCTCGTTAAGATCAAAAGTTTTTTTGTGAGAACTTGGATTTTGGGATCCGTTCCCCGTGAACGTTACTTTTTCATAAAAACTTTCAAAAACACAAAAAATATAAAATTTTCAAAACTCCTAAAAAGTAAAAAAAATAAAAAACCAAAAATATTTTTGCTTTGTTTTTCTCTTGTTAGTTATTTTGCAGGTGTATGCGCACTCGATCAACGTCTTATCAAGAGCCCGAGCCTCTCGATCACTTAGACATGGCCGGTGTACAAAACAACAACAACATACCACCTCAAAACAACAATAATAACAACAACAACCCACCTTTCAACAACATGAATAATAACAACAACAATGAGCCTCAACCGGATAATCGCCCGATGATTGAATTGCTGCAAGCTCATGTAGATGGCAACACTGATCCAATTGTTATACCAGCAATTGCAGCCAACAATTTCGAGCTCAAATCAGGCTTTATCCAGATGGTCTCTGCTCAACCATTCTTGGGGCGTACCATTGATGATCCACATGACCATATCAAGAGATTCTTGCAACTCACCAACAAGGTCAAATTCAATGGTGTTCCACAAGAGGTAATCCGGTTACAACTTTTTATCTTTTCTTTAGAGGGACAAGCCCAGCATTGGCTTGCTAAGGAACCACCACAGAGTATTCTCTCGTGGACGGATTTGGAGACTAAGTTTATCAATTACTTTTTCCCACCCTCTCGTACTACCGCTTTGCGGAATGAAATCATAAATTTTGAAAAAAAGTACGATGAGTCGTTCAGTGAATCTTGGGATCGTTTTAAAGATCTTTTAAGAAAATGCCCACAACATGGTTTTACCAAAGTACATCAAATTAATACTTTTTACAATGGTTTAAGCATGAGTGACCAAGATTCACTAAACAGTGCCTCGGGGGGGGGGGGGGGGGGGGGGGTAATCTTTTGGCTAAGACTTCCAATGCTGCTTGGGATATCATTGAGAATAAGTCTCGTGTGCAAACCAAGAGTGTTCGGACCAATGTCGCTAGTGCTAGCACTAGTGACAGCGACAAGCGACTTGACAAAATCACTACGCTTCTTGAATCGCTTGTTACCCACACCGTCAGCAACACCAACAGCATCAACGCTAGAAACGCTAAAGACGCTCAAGTCAATGCTGTTAGTCAACCATGCGAAATATGCGGGGGTCCTCACTCTTACACCACTTGTACTGCCACCCAAGACTACCCTTCTGAAAATGTGAATGCAGCATATGGCACCTATCCTCAACCTGCTTATCAAGCTAGACCTCAAGGTGACCGTAATTTGCTTAGCTACCGCTCCACCAACTACCTCTCACCACCCGGTTTTCCTCCAAGCAACCCAAACCAACAACAAACCCTCAATCGCCCTCCTCAACAACAACAACAACCTCGTACACCTTACATACCACCTCATAAACAGCAACAACCACCTCAACATAACAACCAAGTTTACCAACAACCTGCTTATCAACCACCCGCATACAATGCTCCTACCAACCAACCCACCGCTCTACACCAAGAAGTGGAAACTTATATGAGGACTAACGATGTGATCGTAGGAAATCTTCAGCGCGAAGTGCTCAATTTGAAAGCAGACCTGGTCAAACAAGGGAACGATTTGAGAGCCGACATGAGAAACACGTTGGATAGCCAAACAAATGACATGAAGAACATGATGGCTAGTTTATTCCAGGGTAATCAACCCTCTTCTTCGGGTACTCTTCCGAGCAACACCGTTGCGAATCCAAGAGGGGAGATGAAAGCAATCACTACTCGCAGTGGCAAAGGTACCAAGGAACCCGAGCTTCCTATACCTCCACCGGTGATTGTGACTAAGGAGAACGAGTCACCTGCTTCTATTCCTCATCCTTCTCCTTCCCCAATTTCTCTACCTCTTTCTTCTACCCCTCCTCCACCCAAGGATGTGAGTGATCCTATTCTCTCGAAGCCTTCCTGTTCTTCCAATATACCTTATCCATCTAGGTTGAGGAAAGAGAAGCTCAAAAGCAAGGACGATATTCAGGTTTCGAACTTTCTTAAAATGTTCAAACAATTGAATTTTAACATCTCCTTCGCTGAGGCTCTCGCTCACATGCCGAAGTACGCGAAAATGTTTAAAGATCTTCTGAATGACAAGGAAAAGCTTTTTGATATTGCCAACACCCAACTTAATGAGAATTTCTCTGCAGTGCTCTTAAGGAAATTGCCAACCAAGCTTGGTGATCCGGGTCGTTTCTTAATCCCTTGCAATTTCCCGGGAGTAGAGAATTACATGACCCTAGCCGATCTAGGTGCCAGTATTAATCTAATGCCTCTAAGCGTTTGGAAGCAATTATCTCTCCCTGAGCTAGTCCCCACCAAAATGACTTCGGAATTAGCTAACCGTACGATTGCTTATCCAGTGGGGATAGCCGAAGACGTCTTTGTAGGAGTCGACAAATTCACCTTTCCTGCCGATTTCGTCGTCGTCGACTACGAGATGGACCCTCGTGTTCCCTTGATCGTGGGTCGTCCATTCCTGAGGACCGGTCGCACTCTCATCGATGTGGAAGCCGGTGAGCTTATCATGAGAGTGGGTGACGATAAAATCGTCTTCAACATGGGAAAGTTGTCTAAACAACCTTATTCATACGAGAGCGTTAATTGTATTGACGTTCTGGATGAGGCTTGTGAAGCACACTTCCAAAATGCTTGCAAAAGTATTCCTACCTCTCTTCCCAATGTTGAAACCGTGTCCTCTATTGATTCATCATTGTCTCTATTTGGAGAAAGTGATTTGTTTTGGAACGATCTTGAAGACACCATGGGAGATGTGAATTTAGCTACTGATGATTCTCCCACCGATGGGGATGACGACATGCATTTCTTTGAAAACCTTCTCAATGAAGACACTCCTTCTCCTCCATCTCCCACGGTTATTGCTATCGATACTCCGACTTTGAAAACGCCTCCCGTCGAAAATCCTCCGGATTTAGAACTTAAGGAGTTGCCGCCTCATCTCGAGTACGTTTTCCTTGAAGACAACGAGAAGTCGCCCGTCATCATCGCAAAGGACCTAAAAGAAGAAGAAAAAGCCCGACTTGTCGCCGTGTTGAAGAAGCATAAAACAGCTATCGCTTGGAAAATCTCTGATATTCGCGGAATTGATCCTCACTTCTGCACACACAAAATTCTCATGGAGGACGACTTTAAGCCCATAATTCAAAGCCAACGAAGGGTGAATCCAAAAATCCATGAAGTCATCAAAACAGAGGTTATCAAACTTCTTGACGCGGGTATGATTTACCCTATTTCGGATTCACCATGGGTTAGTCCAATCCATTGTGTGCCCAAGAAGGGCGGAATAACCGTTGTTCCCAATGAACACAACGAGTTGATTTCCACTCGTCTCGTTACTGGGTGGAGAGTTTGTATAGACTACCGCAAACTCAATGATGCCACGAGAAAGGATCATTTCCCTCTACCTTTTATGGACCAAATGCTTGAACGTTTAGCGGGTAATGAATATTACTGCTTTCTTGATGATTTCTCGGGTTATTTCCAAATACCCATCGATCCCTAAGATCAAGAGAAGACCACATTCACTTGTCCCTATGGCACATTTGCTTACAAAAGAATGCCTTTTGGCTTATGCAATGCCCCCGGGACTTTCCAAAGGTGCATGTTAGCTATCTTCCATGACATGGTTGAACAAACCATGGAAGTCTTCATGGATGATTTCTCGGTCTTCGGGGATTCCTTCTCTTCTTGCCTTGCCAATTTGGAACGTATGCTTAAGCGGTGCGAAGACACTCGCCTTGTTCTGAATTGGGAAAAATGCCATTTTATTGTAAAAGAAGGTATCGTGCTGGGACACAAGATTTCCAAAGCCAGTCTTGAAGTAGACCGTGCTAAAGTCGATGTTATCGCTAAGTTGCCTCCACCTTCAACCGTGAAGGGTGTGAGAAGTTTTCTTGGTCATGCGGGCTTCTACCATCGATTCATCAAAGATTTTTCTCAAATCGCTCGCCCGATGACCCACCTCTTGGAAAAAGATACCCCTTTTATCTTTTCCAAAGAGTGTCTTGACGCCTTCAACTCGCTTAAGGATAAGCTAACTAAGGCACCCGTCTTGGTTACACCTAATTGGGAGCTTCCCTTTGAGTTGATGTGCGATGCTAGTGATTTTGCTATTGGTGCGGTTTTGGGCCAAAGAGTGAACAAACACTTCCAACCGATCCATTACGCTAGCAAGACAATGACTGGGGCACAATTGCATTATACGACAACCGAAAAAGAGCTTTTAGTTGTTGTCTATGCTTTTGAAAAATTCCGCCCCTATCTTGTCCTTTCCACCACAATCGTTTACACCGATCATTCCGCGTTGAAGTACTTGTAGACAAAGCAAGATTCCAAACCAAGACTTCTTTGTTGGGTTTTGCTTCTCCAAGAATTTAAAATCGAAATTCGTGATAAAAAAGGAGCTGAAAACCTAGCCGCGGATCATCTCAGTAGACTTGAGGATCCTTACCAGGGGGATCATCCGAACAAAGAAATCAATGATTTTTTTCCCTTGGAGACCTTAATGTCTATCAATTCGAATTCTGATGCAACCCCGTGGTTTGCGGACATGGCAAACTACTTAGCGGGTGGAATTCTCAAGGAAGGGCTGACGTCCCAACAAAAGAAAAAGTTCTTCAACGACATTAAGACTTACTTTTGGGATGACCCTTACCTATTCAAACAATGTGCCGACCTGATTATTCGCTGATGTGTTGATGGACCGACAGCTTTAAAAATCCTTGACGCTTGCCACAAAGGACCCACCGGTGGTCACTTTGGTCCCAACTACACCGCCAAAAAAGTGTTTGATTCGGGATTTTATTGGCCCTCCATATATCGTGACGCTCACAATATGGTTAAACGTTGTGAGGTTTGCCAAAAACAAGGCACGATCACACAAAAAGACGAGATGCCTCAGAAATCTTTGATGTTTGGGGTATCGACTTTATGGGGCCATTCCCTTCCTCTAAAGGAAACAAATACATCCTTGTAGCCGTTGACTACGTCTCCAAATGGGTTGAAGCCAAAGCTTTACCCACTAATGACGCAAGGGTGGTTTGTAACTTTTTGAAAGCTCTATTCGCTAGATTCGGTGTGCCTCGTGCCATTATTAGTGATCGTGGGACTCATTTTTGCAATGACCAATTTGAAAGAGTCATGGCTAAGTATGGTGTAAATCATCGTCTTTCCACAGCCTACCACCCACAAACTAATGGCCAGGCTGAAATATCCATCCGAGGACTAAAGCGAATTCTGGAAAGAACCGTGGGAGAGCATCGTGCCTCATGGGCTGATAAACTTGATGATGCTTTGTGGGCTTTCCGTACCGCATATAAGACTCCGATTGGTTGTACACCATATCGTCTCGTGTACGGGAAAGCATGCCACCTACCCATTGAGTTGGAGCACAAGGCTTACTGGGCCTTGAAGTGGGCTAATTTTGATATCAACAAAGCCGGTGACCTACGCAAGATCCAACTCAATGAGCTGAACGAACTCCGTAATGAGGCTTATGAAAATTCTTTTATCTATAAGGAAAGGACTAAGCTCATTCACGACTCCAAGATTAAAAACCGAGAGTTCCAAGTTGGAGATAAAGTTTTGCTCTTTAACTCTCGGTTGAAAATCTTTTCGGGCAAGCTGAAATCTCGTTTGTCCGGCCCATTCACCATTGCCCAAATATTTCCATATGGTACTCTCGAGCTCGCTCAACCTGATGGACCGAATTTTAAGGTGAATGGCCTACGAGTGAAGTTGTACTTTGGTGAGGACACCTCTCAGGAGGTGATTCCTTCCCTCACCACGTTCCCCATGAACTAATTTTGGGTCGAGTCAGGCTCGTGACTCGGTTATCAAAAACAAGTGCTCCTCGGGAGGCAGCCCGAGTATCTATCCTTTTATGTTTTAACCCCCTAAGTGTAGGGGAGCCTCTATAGAGTGTTTATATTTGTGTGGTGATGTGATTACAGGGATGAATGTACTCTTGGAAACTTTGAAGAACCGTGCTCCCGTGTTATCCGAAATCTGGTTCTATCTCTCAACTATCGTGATTCAATTCTCTTCATACTCACATTTGAAATTGATCACTTTAGTCGTCTCTTCCTTAATTTGATTTAACCAACGTGCACAATGTCATAAGTGTAGGGGAGACTTTTCCCACATGCTTAAACATTGAGGACAATGTTTATCTTAAGTGTAGGGGGACTTCTATCGAAGTTTTAAGTGGACTTTTCCATGAAAATGCCTTCGTTTAACCGGAAAATCATCTTTTTCAACATTTTTCAAATTTTTTATTAACTTTGGCCATTTAGTCGTAATTTTTAAATTTTTATCTTTTCTTTCATATGTATATATCCAGCAATAAAGTCAAAAATATTAATAAAGTGGTGTAGCTAGTTTAGAAGTCTTTGACATATTAGGCCCGTTGCGTTTATTTTGACTCAACCCGAATAGACTTATCCAAGTTTATTCTAGCTAGTATCCTTAACCATGTAGACCTTAATTGGTTTATTAGGCTAAGCTTCCACGAGTCTCATTACTTGAGATTTTAAATTGTGGAGGACGAGAAACGATAGAGTCAATTATAAGTCGGTATTCTTGCACAAGCTCACTTGGTGTAATTATTTGCCTATTCTCCCATCACTTGCTAATAATTTATCTGCAATAAGTAAGGTCGTACGATTTGAAAAGTTACTTAGCTTCTAGCCCAAGATCGTTTAAAAGTTGCTCGGTAATGATAAGAGTTCATAGCCAAGGCATAACTTATGAAGCGGGGCGTGAAGATTGGCGAGTCCGAAAAGGCCCTAACAAGGCATGAGGATTCCATTTTATTGCTAAAGATCAAGGGTGATGTGAAAAGCATTATTCCCAAAATCAATATGAAGGATCAAGACTCACGACGAAAAGCAATCAACTCCCGTAAAGATCATGGAGAAGTCTATCCGAAAAGACCCTAACAAGGTATGAGGATAAATAGATCCAAGTCCGAAAAGGAGGCGGATCGTTGTATCTCAAAATCCCAATTAGAGATTGAAGAAATAATCATGAAGTCGTGGTCAACAAAGTTGGAGAACCCCTCAAAAGTCTCCAAGTGAAGAAACTCTATTACGATGAGAAGACCATTATCTCAAGCACGTCTCTCAAGATATGAAGTATGAAGTACATGCCAAATATCGGCCCGAGAAAGGTCTCAAATCGTGAACCGAGTTATGCCAAGATATGAACTTTTTGATATCCCGAGAAGCAGTTTTAAGAGATTTTGTCCTTTAGCTAACTATTGATCAAATCGTCCTACTTTGCTTTCAGCCTAAATGAACTATCGAAATAAGTCCAAAAATGCATCTTCATGATCATTCTAAGACAAAAATAAAATATAAGAGATACACCTAGGAATAAGGGAGTTTAAGCATTTAATTAAGCCATGTGTGTAAGTGTTTGATTTGCTAACTTATAATAACAATGATCTCGTTTTTAAGCTTAGTTTGGGGAACGTGAAACTTGAGGGTGATAAATCTTCGCAGCACCAAAGCCCTAATGTAAGTCATTGGTTTCTTTGCAAGTTATTTCCATCCTTTTGTTTCCTTTAAAGTTTAATTTCTTTTAGTACTTTAATTTTTGTTTAGTAGTATTTGAATAAGGCCAAGGTTGATTAATTATGAGGAAAGTGTAAAATTGCTTTATCACTAAGCATTGCATGAGGGCATGGCAATGGTTAAGTGTAGGGGATTTGATAGGTGTGCAAATACCCATCCTTTTACCACTTAATTCTGGCTAAAACGAGACCAAAACACGTATTTAATGTCATTTGTTTGGAATTATGCGTGGTTTTTGTGTTTATTGTGTTTTCAGAGCTAACCGGATGAATAATGGAGAAAACATGGGATTTGCACGGGTTTTACCGAAGAAAAAGACTCAAGATGAAGTTTATCGTCCAAGAGGTGCAAAAGATTTGAAGTCACTGGGCCTATTCGAAGATTTATCGATGAAAAGGACCAAAGACGGAAGATTTACATAAGTGGAAGAAACTCAAGTCTATTAAACGAAGAAATTAAAAGACGAGTTGAATTTAATCGACGACAAATCCCGAATCAAAATCGTCAACTTTTCTGAAAAGACGAGAAGACAAGAAGGACGGGAGAAATCCCACTCACCAACCAAAGGGAACACCTATATAAAGGGTTCCCCTTACACACTTTGCATCCAGTTTTTAGTTTTTTTAGTTTTTCTCTCCTCCTTCTTTTTCTCCTTTATGTTCGTAGGTATCACCAACACCACAAGGGTGTTTGGTGATTTTGATCTTTGTTTTTCAAATCTTGTAATTTTAATCTTTGTTTTGTGATTGTTAAAACATTAATCATCAATACAAGTTCTTGTTTAATCTTTCCATTTCATCTTGTTCATCGTCATCTTTTATTTCAAGTTCTTAAGTTCTTGTTTGGTTGAGTTTTGATTTTAAAAAGTTGTTGAATTTGTGTTTTTTTGATTGGGATTTGATCCTTGTAGTTGGTAGATGTTTTGTGGTTAATTTGGTAAAACCTTTTTGATTATTTAGCTTGATTTTGGATTAAAATCGTTTTCCTTGTTTTTCGGTTAAGTTACTGTTCTTGAGTTTCCCAGACTTCCGGATGAACCAAAAGTTCCGGATGAGCCAAAACTTCCGAATGAACTAAGACTTCCGGATGAAAACAATCTTCCGAATGAACATAAAAGTTCCGGGTGAATAGTTTTTCAAAAAGTTCCGAATGAGTAAGAAATTCCGAATGAATGTGTCTTTGAAAAGTTCCGAATAAATTTCCTTTAAAATCTTCCGAATGAGTTGTCTTTTTAAAAGTTCCGAATCAGTCAATACTTCCGAATAAACTTCCGACTCAAAGTTCCGGATCAATCTTCCGAGTGAAAGTTCCGAACAAAGTTCCGGATGAGCAAAACTTCCGAATGAACAACAAGTTCTGGATGAGCAAAAGTTCCGAATCAATCTTTCTTTCCAGAAGTTCCGAATCAACTTCCGAAGAAAGTTCCGGATAAACTTCCGGGTGAAAAGTTCTGAATCAATAGTTCCGAATCAAGGTTACTTCCGAATCAATTTTCTTTGAGTATTTTTAAGGGGTACTTTCTGTTTCTTCATTTCATATTTATATTTTAATTGTAATTTTAATTTTAATTTTAATTTTAATTCAAGTTTTATTAATTGTTATTAATTTAATTGCTTTTAAATTTAAATTTACATTTTAGAGCATTTAACATTTAGTAGATTAGAAAACCAATCCCTTTTTAGTGACCAAGAACAATCATTCCACTTAGAACCAAGATCAATTCGAGAGGATATCGAGAGAATAAAATTGAACCTAGCAAAACAATTGTATCAGTTTGCATGTGGGAAATGGATGCAAATGGTTTAGTTTGGTAGTTTTGAGGTAAGCTTAGCTTACTTGGTAAGCTTTGGACATGTGTTACTTGTTTTGTTAAGTTATTGACACCTAAGGTGTGTTGGTAGCTTAGTATTGTCGTCCCATATTGGGGGTGGGGCAAAAGTGGTTTTGTCTCATCCCCAATTTATTTACGGGTACTCCTCGATTCTAGTTTCCTCGATTTGCTTGCCCTCGGGTCGTTTTACGAAAAACGTTTTTATAAATTATGAATCAACGGCACAAAACGAATCTATTAAAAATTGTCTCATGAAAAACGGAGTTCGAAAACGTAAATACGTAATCCTAGGGTTTCCGGTTTAGTCGTAAAGGACGTTAAAATAAAATCGTAAGTCCTAATCTCTCCTCGTAAATTTGTGAGTTTATGAATCAACTCAAAATTAAAATCCCAAAATAATATTCACGGACAAATTTATTTTCTGAAATGTCGGACTGTCACCAAAACGGTGTATGTAAACGTAAGCACGTAACGTAGAATCCTCCGGTTTAGACGTAGTCGATGCTACTTCAAGACGTAAATCCAAATTTCTTCCCAAAATAAGTGAGTTCATAATATAACATTAAAATAATATTTTCAATTAAATATTGAGAATAAAAATATCAATCATAAATTGACGGATTGTCACAGCATTTACCCCTAAACAGGATCTTTGTCCTCAAAGATCATCTTATCTTATTACTCGCTTCTTATAGAGTTAAAGCCATGTGGGTATTTCCTCCACATTCAGTCTTTTCTCACAAGTGTAATCTATTAAAATACGCGAGTTTCATCAAACATAACTACGGGAATAAGATCAGGCTAAATGTTGACTTACTCCTCTATCCATGATGTTCACGGGTTTTTGATGAATGAAACTTTTCGCCGATCTAAACATTACTAAGAAACTATCAGATTTTAACTTGATAGACATTTATCAAGTTCGATATACGAAACATAATTCACGCAGCTCTTGAAGTCCTAGGGTAGATCCAACTTATATGCCTTTCAAACCAACTTTTACATCATCTCTATGGTCCCATACAACAGGGACTTATATCCCATGATCTTTCAGATCATCAATTCATTTTTCTAAGGTTAAAATTTTTGGCATAACTTCGCTACCCATCTGGCACTTCAAGATCTACATTTCATATTCAGGTAACCTCCTACCTACTACCGGCAGTCAATAATCAGATCCTAATTTCAACAATCATTTCAGGTCTCGCGGGTCGGGTATTTTGTAAGGTTAGGTTCGCCATCATAGGAAACCTTAAACCTAAAAGACATGTCCAACTCACAATGGGTGTATGTCGGGTGTCTTCATCTCAACTCCTGCTTACAGATGCTCTAATATTTAGATCGTAACAAGATTCGATCTCGATCCTAATACGATGATTATCAATGATAATCTTTCCAAAGGAAAACGATTATACGGTTCATTACCAAAGGTCAATCATTCAAACATAAAACAAGACTTCTAGTGTTTTGTATTGTTACTTTACCTCGTCCCTTCGATTTGGGTGGTAAAGAGTACTCTCATCAAGGTTCGTTCTCAATGATTTCTGAGCAAATCTCTAGAAATTCGATGCGAAGCGAGGATCTTGATAAAGATGTTCGATACAGGCACACTATGTTTACATAACTCTTTTGCATTTATCATTAACGAAAATGATATTAGCAGATTTGGTCAGTCTGTCGACGATGACCCAAATCGAATCAAATTCAGATGATGACCTTTGCAATAGCTAGACGTTTACTAATGTATGAGGCAATGTCTGCCTTCATAATTTGTCATTAGTACAACTTCTTCAGACAAAGATACATTTAATCATAAATGTCATGAATAAAATACTTATACTTATACTTACAAGATTTCAATATAACTAAATCTCACAATCCTTCATATTTAGGCAACCATAAACGGTCTTTTTAAAACATTTAACGCCATTGACTTCTCAATTCTGATGGTTCACATTAGCCGCGAACCCCTTTTTATTATCTATATTATCTCTTTTTACAAACATCGGCTATTTTTAAAATGTTCGGCAATTTATTTTTGCACCTTCATTATTAAGGAACATGTCTTAATTGCTTCTTTATATTTTCTACATAATGTGTCAGTAATTACGTTCACTTTTCTTCATAGTTTCTAAGTTTTAATTCTATCTTAACTATTATTTTTATCGGTTTTGCTCAATCCGACGTTTAAAGCGTCGATAATTACTACAAGTAATTAAATAATAAATATTAAATTTTTATGAAACGTAAATGTAAAAGAAAAATTTTTAAATTCCTTAGTTCGACCAATTATATAAAATGTTCAAAATAAATTTGAATTTAATTAACAAGATTTTTGTTGATTTATCGAAAATAATTAATAAGATTCGTAATTGTTCGAAAATATTTGTTTATAATTTGGTAAAAGTTTTCTTAGTTGAAAAGCAAAAATTGTCGTTTCAAATTTCAAGTCATAAAATATATAGTTTCCTCAATTCTTCTTATGATGTCTAGAAGTATACACAAATATTTACCCCTAAACAGGAGTTTAGTTAAATGATTTGTGTATAAGGGAATAATCCCTCAAAAGTTCTTTTTGATAAAACATTTGTCAAAACATATTTGCACTTTCTTTTTAGTATAACTCAAAGTCTTAAATGGCTCTAATTTGAAGAGTCAGTATAGATTCCATTATCTATTAATCACATAGTCAAATAATGTAAAGGGTTTAGTCTTTAATCACATGTTAAATATTTAAGGTACAGGTTTTTATCATTCGGCCAATTTAGGGCAGTCTATAACTAATTATTAACTCATTCTTATACTTATAAACAAACAAATGGTCCTTAATGATCACAAGCATGAATTTATCAATTTACAGCCCACACACGTGATTCACTAAATTTATGAATGCTACATGTGCATTGGTCAATCCAAACGACATCACGTGAAACTCATAATGTTCATTACAAGTATCGGATGTAGTGATTGGAATAGATAATCCTTTTCGCAGATGCGAAGTTGATGATAACCATGTCGTGGATCAAATCTTTAAAACATACGCTAGAACCTTGTAAATGATCGAACAAATTTTCCATTTCGAGTTATGGATTTCGTTTTCGATTGTCAATTTACTCAGTTCACAGTAATCTATAAATATAAGGAATGATAACACCATAGCTCTTCATAATGACGAGCTCGGTAGAATAAAATCTTTCTCCGACAACTCTCTCAGTTGTAAGGTAATTCCTTTAATTCAGATGGTGCTGACGTACAGTGCACAAGCCACAAGTGCAACACCGGGAATATAATCAATACCGATTTCAATCATCCTTAATGGCGAAAGTCTAGGTAATTCATCAACAAATACTTACTAAAGTTTCAAATAACAGAATTATCTTTTTAACAAATTCATATTAACTTCTTTCTAGATTATAATATCTATGACTAATTCACAACCATTCATGGTATAAATTTCAAGTCTAAATTCAGGATATCGTCATCCACCAAGAATTATTTAGATCACTTTTGATAATCAATATCTTATCATTTAGGGGAATTCTACTCGAGTTCCCATTAATTAAGACAATGTCGTCATGTCATAATCAATCAATCCATTCTACTGGCACTATCAACTTTCCAGTTTCATTGTCGTCGATAAGATGTGAACTTCTCAAAAGACTAATAATAACTCATAATCCTTCACAAGTTCAAGGATATCAGGAGACCTAACTAACCTTAAAAGAGTAAGGTCAACGCATAATCTATGCGAGAGATTTTCAAATCAGATGCAGACGAAAACATTAACGAATATGAGTATATCCCATGTTTTCATGATTTGAGTACGCATTCGAAAGCTCCTCGGATCGTTACCCAGGTCATTCAAATGAAATCAATTCAAAATAAATGAGAGGTACGTCGATACATCCAGTCGGGTATCAACACTCGGTAATCAAATACTTTTCCTAAGAATCTCACTACGGGAGAATTGGACAAGAAAGAATTGTCAATTGTCAAATAAGACAATTTCCACAGATGAGTAAATTCGACTCAGAAGAATAGATGCTACAGGCACATATGTAGGTGTCCCTAACAATATGTCCCTATTTTGCACTTCTTGCAGATCTCATAGATTTTAATCTTTCACAATCTTCAAAGAAAATTTTGTGTTTATTAATCAGTTTTATGGTGACTACTAATCAGCCTTGCATGGTCCATTCCAAATTGTATGTAGGTGCGCAACTATATACAATTTCAAGATTAACGATGCAATACTCAGTTCGTCAAAACTTTATCATTATGTTTATAAAAAAACATTTACATGCTTAATTCTTATGTAAGAATCAAAATAAATTTACAAAGATTTTCCTTGTTATGAAAACAAATAAGTTTTCCAAGGTGTTTTATAAACAACTTCATTTCGATAACAATCACTTATAAATATCACTTTGAATAATCCTTATAGTGATGAAAATTCAATTTCCTCAAATGATACTGTTTTATCTTATAAAAACAATGAGTGATCTGCAAAAGAGTGATGAAAAGTTGTTCACCAAGAACTACCTACAATATGATAGGAAATGAGCTTAGTAAAATAATCATGAGGTTCATGACCTCGATGGCACTCACGAAGAATGATTCACAACGTAACTCAAATCAAGATGAGTAATTGTTCAATGGTTGCATCACTAATGCGAACATTAGGATGAAGCAATAAAGGATAGATAACATCGATACATGTAGAATTTTAGCAATCAAAGGTAGTCTTTTCATTAATCATAAACAAGTCGAATTGCACAGTAACACATTACGTGTCACTATGTCATACAATTTCCAAAACTTATCCTACCAACTGATGTCTCAGTTAAGTTAGGGATTATTTTTAGAAGATACTACAATGAACACTAATCTACAAAAGTCATTAGGTGTTCCACATGTCCCAGAAGATCCATTGGTCTCAATTCAGAAGAAGATTTCTTCAATTTATTTCTTGGACACTGGGCATCCTCGTTAGTGGACAATGGCCTAGGAACAACACTTAACACGAACCAACAATCATTTAAAACCTTATAATTCAATCACAGAACTTAACGACTTCCTCTTATCAATTTCATATTCCATACGAGTTAAATTTTACTTTATTCAAGTTTCAATCAACTTATACTCAATTCGATATCCTACCTCATATTCCAATACTTTCAATCTTATTCTTAGATCTTAAAAAGGCAATAAAAGCTCGATATGATCAACACTTAATTTCCAATCCTATAGCTCTTACAACAAATTATCAAATGAGTCACTAGTATGAAATGACTTGATCATTCAAGTAGACTTCTCGGAAAGGTACTAGTGCCATGAGGCTTTTGGGTAATGGTTCCAATGACAGCCTCAAGTGCAACATTCACCCTTTCGATTTCAATTTAAGAATTGGATGACAACGAATCAGATGACATCTTTCTAGGTGGTAATGTTTTGTCAAACTCCATTCTATAAGAAAAGATCGTCATGCCATCGGTATCAGATTTAATCTCGCCAATTCTTCTTCAATTTCACAATCAACTAATATCTACATTTCTATGAATATCAACCATTTGTTGGGATCATAAATATCCACAACTTGGTTTAGATCTAGGATAGCTAGAATTCCTACGAGAATAGCTTTGATTAATTTGCAAGGGGAGTTAGGGTTACTTGTGACAATCTGTGTCGTATAAATACCTCGTATAAATATCAAAATAATCATCAAACAATCATGTAATCAAATTACAACACATATATATATAATCCAAGTTATATATATATTAAAATAACACTTCTCAGTCTGGCCTTGTCGGTAACTCGGGAATTCTTCGGCACCGTTATAGTCAAAAGTTTTTTAGACATTTTTAAAAAAATGTTTATAGTTAAAAGATTTTGAAATGTTTTATTCAAAACCTTGTTTTTAAAAATCTTTCGTTCTCTATAACGAGAGCTCTTGTACCAAACTATAACATCCCTAAATTTATACAACTCAATACAGCGGAAGACTCGTTGGTGTTACGGGATAGCACATTACTCACATCAAAGACAACGCATAAAAATCGCGTTGTTTAATAATAAAAGCATTTCCATTCATAAAATATATCAAAGTTACATAGGTCCCAAGTCATTATATTTAATACAGGTTTTACAAAGCATTGAATGGAAATAAGTATTTAGGTGCGGGCCATGAATTCTTGTCGTCTTCCCGAGAATTACCTTCAAGTACCTGAGACAAAACATGTTAAAAGAAAAAGGTCAGCGATAACGCCGAGTGAATTCATAGAGTTTAATAAATTCCATCAATATAACTTTGGGAAAAAAAATTATTACCAAAAATCATTTCGTACAAATCATTGTAATAGGCCATAAAATAGCCAAAGTCATTTTTATAGAAATCCTTATCGAAAATCATAATATAGGCATTTGCCTTAAAAATCATTATACGAGCCAATGTCGTAAAAACATCATACAATACGTTTTGCAACGTTGTATAGATTAAATAAAAACCGTTATAAGAATATGGTTATATAAAACCAAAACACAAACATAATATCAATAGTATGACCCCGTATAGCTAGTCAGGCAATACATCTTAATTCGGTGCGTCTAGTAGTATTTCGTTAGTTGGATTATTAGAAGCCGCATGACATTGTTACCTTACTAAACCAAACAACGGGTAGCTAACCCGATACTCAATTTGCCCATCTAAATTAGCGTGTCGTCACAAAGGTCACGCTATGGAAATCTTCTCATACATAAATTCGCTTACCAATCAATGTGGCACGACGGGGATCAACCGTCAAGGCGCGAACTGGGGTGATCGTCCCCAAATAGTACTATTATATGCATAAGCCTCTACCAAATCCCGGTAGTTCACAATTCATGCTAATGGGACTTTTAGTGACATAACCTAACTTTAATAATCCATTTAATTTCATCTATCGGGTCATTTAATCATTTATCGGGTCATACAATCGGGTCATACAATCATTCGGTTCCAAATCAATAAACAAACAATCGGGACAAATGATGTCCTATTTTATAAAAACTAACATGTTATCTCCCTCGCGGGTTTATAAAACATTTCATAAAAAAACATTTAAAAGAGTGCGAGGCTATGAACTCACGTTGATGTGGGAAGGCGGGTTATCGGCAATTCGGACGTACGGTACGTGCTTCAATCACGGAAACCTAGACAAATAATATTCGTCTTAGACTCTTGTCCAATGACTTTATAAAAATAATAATTATGTATACATATGATGATTATATATATATGATGATCAAGTGGGTTTACATATTCTCGTTTACTTATTTTAGTGTTATGTGTCGATAACTTTTATACTAGTTTACTAGTTTTACCTATTTACATATTTTAAGTCCAATAAACTTATTATAAGTTCTTTAACTTGTATTATTCCACTTTATACTTGTATTATCAGTATTTACATTTTACATGTTGGGCCCAAATGGGTTAAGCCCAACAAATAAGTTTATAAGTGTTTTAGCCCATTTTGTTGTATTATTAGTCCAATAATGTTAACTTAGTCCGTTAATGTCCGTATGTTATATAGTTCGGGTTTTATCGGTTTTTACTTGTTATATATGTTTATATTTCAGTATATGAGTTTTATAAAGTTTACATTAGACGGGTCCAACCGTCTAAGTTTTATTTAACAAAAACGTTAATTTTACGGTAATAGCCAAAAAAGTCGTAAAAATCATGTTTATAGTTTTATAACTTATAAAACTACCATTTTTATAAAATGTCCATTTATTTATCCTTATACATGTTTATATAAATGTATTATATAAGTTAGTGGGTTTTAATTCACATTTTATACTATATTTACTTGAGTGCTTATATAATACTATTATACTTTAATTTCCAAAATCTGATTTTTATTTTCATGTTCACCAAAACTGCCATATCTAGAGTTCTATATGGAGATAGAAGGTCAAATTTTTATGACATAAACTACATGATATTTGATCCATTTAACTCTACTATAGCTACTGTTGAATCAGCCTCTAAGTTTTTTCTAAAAATCGTCCAAAACAGTGAACTCAGATTTGTACTTTAAACTTGTTTTGATCATATCTCACTCATTACAATGATTCCATTGCATGGCCAAATCTAAAATGTGTACAAGACTCATAGCTTACTGTATATCAATCTATTAAAGTCATTTTACCAGTTTACCATATGATTCTTTACTGTTTTATACAGCCATCTAAATTAAGCAAGATTTTAACCTTATTTCTTATAGTTTTTCATCTTTTTAAGCATGTTTATCAACAACAAATCCCCACACAATATTTTAATCATCATTCATCATCATATACATATACATAAGTGAAAGAAATAAAATATTACATAATCAAAAATAACAAGAGGGTGAGGAGGACAATCTTTATACCACCAAGTTGATGTAGGTTGTGATCAAAACATAGATTTTGATGGAGAAACTTGTGAATAACCAAGACCATCTTCAAGATCACCATTTTTCATGAACACCTTGTGGAAAATCAGCCCTAAGACACCAAGGAAACTCCTTTGTAGATGTTATGATCACCTCCAATCAATAAGTCTTCAAAAGGACATCATCTAATGCAAGAATAACATAAGATTTGTGGTGAAATTTAGATCAAATGGGGGTTTTGTTTGAGGTGAGGGACTGCACAAGCAAGAGAGAAAGAGAGGATTGTGTGTGGTTTGCATGTGGGAAATGGATGCAAATGGTTTAGTATGGTAGTTTTGAGGTAAGCTTAGCTTACTTGGTAAGCTTTGGACATGTGTTACTTGTTTTGTTAAGTTATTGACACCTAAGGTGTGTTGGTAGCTTAGTATTGCCGTCCCATATTGGGGGTGGGGAAAAAGTGATTTTGTCTCATCCCCAATTTATTTACGGGTACTCCTCGATTCTAGTTTCCTCGATTTACGTTCCCTCGGGTCGTTTTACGAAAAACGTTTTCATAAATTATGAATCAACGACACAAAACGAATCTAATACAAATTGTCTCATAAAAAACGGAGTTCGAAAACGTAAATACGTAATCCTAGGGTTTCCGGTTTAGTCGTAAAGGACGTTAAAATAAAATCGTAAGTCCTAATCTCTCCTCGTAAATTTGTGAGTTTATGAATCAAATCAAAATTAAAATCCCAAAATAATATTCACGGACAAATTTATTTTCTAAAATGTCGGACTGTCACCAAAACGGTGTATGTAAACGTAAGCACGTAACGTAGAATCCTCCGGTTTAGACGTAGTCGATGCTACTTCAAGACGTAAATTCAAATTTCTTCCCAAAATAAGTGAGTTCATAATATAACATTAAAATAATATTTTCAATTAAATATTGAGAATAAAAATATCAATCATAAATTGACGGATTGTCACATTCATGTTTTAGCTTATTGCATTTCCGGATTGTTTAAAAAGTTTAGTGTTTTTAAAAGATTCGATTTATTATATTTGCCTAATTTGAGTTTTGAAAGTTGAAAATTTTAAGCTTTTTGAATTGTTTAAGTTTCAGATAAGGCAGCTTATTATATGTGCTTATTGAGTTTTAAGCTTGCCACCAATTTCGGATTAAGTATTGTTGTCATCGCAATATTGGGGCTTTGGACATTCCGACGGATAGCTGGTTTAGATCGCAATAACCCTTAAGGGTTTTACTTTGCGATCACTTGGTAACTTCCCCCTTATTCCGATCTGGGATTGCGATCGCTCATTGTGATCGCATATTCCGACGGGATTAAGGTTACTTTGAAACGAAACTCTGCCAAATTTTACTTTACAACATTCCGACAGATTTGTAACATTCCTATAGACATCATTGCGACTGAGAGGATTGAGTTTGTATTCCGATCTAAAATATTCCGATCTGGATATTGTGACCACAGTGCATTCCGACAGATTTGACCTTGATTATTCCGATGGGTATTCATATGAATATTCCGATGGTTTGTTTTGATATTTATTCCGATGGTTATGACTTTGGTGCATTCCGGTAGAAATGATTTGCAACATTCCGATAGAACATGTTTTTTAAGTTTTAAAGCTTTACATAGAGTTTTTCTAAATAGCTTTTAGTTTAATATTTAAACGCTTTAATTTCGTTCAACGACATTTTCATACTTGCTTGTAGTTTAAATTAGATAACCAAACCAAACCATTCTCTTGTTCACCAAAAGACAATTGAGTCGCACTTTAGGCTGGAAATCAATTCGAAGAGATCGGACGATAAACTTTTTATACTTAGCCAAAAGCTTTGTATTAACAATCCTCAAATTTCACATCTGTGTTATAAGTTATAACTGTCTCAATATGAGAATTTGGCCAGAAATTTTTGCTTTTTGTACCTTACTTGGTAAGATGAACTGCTTCTCACAACCTGAACTTCCATTACAACATATTCTTATATGTTGTCAATTCAATGTATATATCAAGTCTAATATCTAAAAGTTATCTAATAAGTTCAATATTAATAAGAACATCTCAAATGTAACTATGATGCCCTAAATTCCCTTAGAAACCCTAGAATCCCTATAAATGAGTTGTAAACTCAATAATGGAAAACTATGAATAGAGAATACATACGAATAAGTCATTATGCAATATAAACAAGTTTTAAACAATACTTTGAAGACATAATAATAACTAAGAATGACAAGAACAAACCATACAAGGTTAAGTACAAGTAATTGTACATAATAGTCTAGATCACCACCTAGAAACCCTTGGTAAACAATATTTCAAGCAATGTAATTACCTAATATCAATGTACAAGTGCCAAAAACAATATACTAATTATAACCTATCATATAAAGGAAAGTTAATTGATCACAAAATGCCAATATTCACTAATCCAAGGCTAATTACAAATTAAGACCTAGTAACCAAGATTAGCATATAAAATCCATTATACATTGAATTAGAGTCTAACCTTTTGTCATAAAATATAAAACTCAACTATATACCATATTAAGCATATACAATTTATTTCAAGTCAAGTTACCAGTTGATAAAGCATAAAGTATAAGTTATCAAAGCATATGATCTTAAGCTCCCATAATTATCCCTAGAATATGATCAACCTATATTAACCCTTAAACTAAAAATGTAGAATCCCTAGAAGTCATAAAAATACTATATAAGCCCTATAATAAGTGTTTATAAAGGTAGAAACCCTAATTACCCAAGATAGAAAGTCATTAGAATTAATGACCTAAAAACCCTTATATTAAAAAATCTACATGGAATCACTACCTAGTTATTTTTAGACAAGTCTATACATATTTGAAGGACTTCATTAAGGTTATAAGATTATTTTAATACAATGTACAAGTACCCTAATGTACAAGATACAATATTTCAATGCATGGCTTGTAAATTAGGTCAAAATGGGTATTTTAACCCTTTAAACATGTTTACTTAGAATAAATTAATAAAACTAATGTAGGGACTTTATGAACACATTGAGAAAAATATATGTATAATTGAGTTTACATCAATAGCCAATTGAAAGATAATCACTTTTATTAGGATTAAACCCTAAATCATTAAAAACCCTAACCCGCCTAAGTTTTCTTCCCATTTTCACATCAAACCTTTGTTAAACTTCAAACCAAAGACCCTTACTTCTTAATTACAATGTAAATATCCTAAATAAACCCTAGTTCATCACTAATCATATTCCTAAGCCCTTAATCACCAAAATCACAAAGTATAAAGTTACAAGCCTTAGTTTTGTATCTGCCTAGGTTTTTCCCACCAAAAATGTATTCAAACACTTTACCTCCCATTTTTAAACTTATTATCAGTAATAATAGATGTTTTGGGATATTTATAAGTAGGTGATTGATTGTAGTGTATTACCACACCTTTAGGAAAAGGAGGGTAAATAGGGAAGTATCAAACAAATGACTTTAGGAAAAATCAAGTGTTAATGATCCTTAATGAAATGAAAGTTCATTTCCCAAGGAGGTATATGTGTGTGACTAAGATGTACAAGATTTGAGATTAATATTTGGTTTAGAAGGGGATGAGAAAAGAAGATGACGAAGGAATAAAAAAATTAAAATAAGTACTACTAGAAAGTTAAAACGTAGAACCTTAAAAATAACAAAAATAAAAAATAATTCTAAAAATTACCAAAAATTCACCAAAAATCAAATTAAATAAACTAAGAGTTTACCAATGATCAAAACTTTTTCAAACCTTTTAAATAATTAAATATTCAATTTTTAAATGCTAATTAAAGCCCTAAAAATCAAATAAATTATCAAAAAGCCCAAACAAAGATTTTTCAATTGGTAAACCTCTAAAATGGCCTAAAAAGATTAAAAACTATTTTTAGAAATTTTAAAACTAATAAAAACTATTTAAAACGATATAAAAACTATTAAAACTTAATATAATTATAAGAATTAATCTAAGAGAGATAAAATTATTCCAAAAGTTGCTAAATTCCTATTTTAATGTATTAAACCCTAAGAAAAATGTAAAAAGTTGAAAAATGTGAAATTTTAAAAATAATAATAAAACAATAATAAAATAATATTAAAAATCCAAAAATTATAAAAAATTCTAAAAACTTGCAAACTAGTTTATTTTAACCTAAATAATCAGAAAATCAAAGTGAAATTACCACAATACCCCTATTGGGCCCTCAAATGGGCCAAAACCAAAAACAGTTAACCAAATTGGGCTTTTGGGCCCAAAAAGTCAAACTTGGCCCAATTGACTTGGAAAAGCCCTATCTGACTCAAAATTCAATTCTAAGAACAAAACTCTAAAGGCCCAAAAGCTGAAAATGAGCTTATCACAGCTTATTTAACACTCAGCTTATTCTTATTGGGCTTTTCAGCCCATTAAGCCATAAGCTAATGCCATAAGCTCTAATTTGACACACAACCTTCTTTTGGGATGCTTATGAGATCTGTAAAAAGAAATTTTGAAAAAGCTCACTCAATAAGCCAGAAATAAGCAAGGGATTATTTCACAAAACGACAAAATAGTCGGGTTTGAGAAATAAGGCACCTCAGAAGCTCTAGTTTGTTGCAAAAGCTCACAAATAGCTTAACTAAGAATAATCAATCAAGAAAATCACAAAAAGCCAAGTAGAATAAGCTGTAGGAGCAAATAAGCTGGCTGAAAAAGCCAAATAAGCTAGTTTTCTAGCAAAAGCTTAACCAAAAGACTTCTAACCTTCCAGACTTGATATTAAGCTGAGAAAAATGAGTTCTATGACAAAAACTAAGTTGTTGCATGTACCAATAAGCAAAACAGATTCAATAAGCTTAGAAACCAAGTTTGACCAAAAGTCAAACGCTGATAAGTTGAAATCAAACGTTGACAAGAACAAAGTAGGTGTTGACAGACTTAATGAAGTGTAAGGACTTGTTTTTCACCCTGCTGGTCAAGGTTTGAGTGCAAACCTTGTGAATCAAGGCTTACCAGTTGGGTAAACTTGATGTGTTTTGGCACAAATAAGCCAATAAGCCAGTGGGCTTATAGGCTATGAACAAAGCAATCCAAATAGCCAAATATCCTCACAAGCAGCATACAAATAAGATCCAAGCAACAAAACAACAATCCTAATGCTAGAAATAACAATGCAACACCAAATGAGGTGGTCACTTTGTTGATGCAAATGACCACTTCAGCAGACTTTGATAAGCTAGAAAAACCACAATAAGCCACCAAATTCAACAAGCAGATAACCAATAGATAGCTTATCACCCAAACTATTCCCAAACCTGATTTCAGACCTTAGATCCAACAAACAAAGAAGTTATTGGATCTGATGTGTTTGACCAAATTCAAAACCAATTTTATCAGATTTTTGCAAAACTTAGAATCCCTTTTCCAAACTTTCAGAAAGTAAACCAATGGCAAAAACTTGTGTATTAGGACTTGTTTAGACCACCTAAACCCTAAGAACCAAGGGCACAAGGCCACAAGGCCTTGATAACCAGTAATCCCAAACAACCCTTAATCAAGCACTTTTCAAACGAACTTTTGATTTTTACACACAACCTATTGATTTTAATGATCTAATAGCTATACTAGGTGACAACTAACAAATACCAACCATAAAACACAAAGCACAGACACAAGAACACCAAATCATACACCAAAGTACAAAATAAGCAGAAACATGAAATTTTGAGAGGAATCTTAACAAGGGGTTATACCTACCTTCCACAACATCCTAGGAAGGCCAGCTATGCTCCTTGGACCTTGTTCAACAACTAGAACAAGACCAAGGTACTTCAACAAGGAAGATGATGAATGCCTTGGTTGATGTTCCAAAGCAGAAACTCAAGGGCTTGATGTCTTCAACACAAGCAGCAAACAACTCAACCAAGGGCTCTAATCCCTTCACAAGCTTGGTGTCAACAAGCTTGTAAGAGCTTATAGCAAATGGCCAAGGGTTAGTACACAAATTAAGCCAAAACAGAACCTATGATTTCAAGGTATTTGAACCTTAAAAACCTTATGAACCAAGACGTGCCTTAACCACAAGATTAAGGTAGGTCTTAACAATCAAATGGAACTCAGAATTAGGCTACTCAAACACCAACTTTTAATCAAATCAAAAAGAGAATTCAATATTTTCAGAAATTCAAATTTTATTAAACTTAAAAAGGAATTACAAAGATTGATAGCCTAAAACTGGAACAAAGGGACTCTCACATGTTGAGGTCTCCTTTTATAGGCAAATGCCTGGCTAAACACTATTCACAAACCCTAGAAGTGAAATTCCCTAAATGCCCTAAGTCCTTCTAGACGTTTTAATGGAATGAGCTGTTCAAATTCATCTTGGACGTTCATTTCAGCTTTGATATGAAGCAAAGAGTCTAGGCTGTTGATTTGGCCACGTCATTTTACTTGGAGGACAAGTTGTGTTTTCATTGGTTGAGAATGTTGAGTGTGGGGTCCAGGGAGTAGTGGGAGTGAGGGTTTTGTGTGTGGGATTAGTTTCTGCACATGCGAATCAAGTGTGGGTGTGGGTAATTTTGATTTACCCTTTGTTTTAAGTGAAGGTAAAACTGGGTTCATAAGGGTGAATAGTAAATGTTTTGATCCGAAATTGGGGGAATGGGATGTGTTTGGCGCAATATTCAGGTTTGAATGTTTCAAATGCACACAATTGGCCCTTCTTTTTCCTTTATTTTGTCACTTGTGTTTAAAAGTCTGTCAGCGTCTAAATATACTTGTAACAACTTTCACAACTTGACATTTTTTGCACAAAACTTTCCAAAAGGTGTATCAAGGGTTATTTTTGGAACTTTTGCATATTTGAAGGGCTGATTTTGGACAATGTTTATCTTCAAAGGTCTTCAATGTATCTTTGGCTTGATGAGGGACCATAATTGACAATTTGAAATTGTTGAGGGACTAATCTTGCCATTTCTTCAAAGTTGAGGGACGTTTTGTGTAATTTTGACAAACTTAAGGGACCAAACTTGTAATTATGACTATACAAGGGTTTTAAGTGTCATTCCTTCAATGAATGAGGATCAATCTTGTTTGTCTTCAAGTCTTCAAGGGTATTTGTTGAATTTTCCATGATTAGGGCCCGGTTCTTTGTATGGCTTCGTTTCTCGTGTCCGTTTTTCCTTGTAACTTGTGATCTTTTGTCTTTTTCATGATATCCATACCTAAAATACACAAGTAAACAAACACAAGCATATATATGGTATATGATGACATTTTTATGCATTTAAAGCCCGAAAAGAACGATGAGATCATGTATAAATGCCATCTCATCACTCCCCCATACTAAGCCATTGCCGTGCCCTCACGCAATGCGAGAATAAAGTATCTAAGAATCACCAAAGTTTAATTTTATTAACCTTTATTGAAAAGTAAAAGGCTTGCAACATACTACGAAGATGTGTAAAGACATAATGTATGATTTTCATCACAAAAAGTGACTTTTAGGGTCAAAGAATAGAAACAAGTAAATGTCCCTTAGAGTAAACTTCGTCATCCTTGATTGTCATACATTCCATGCTAAGTGCAAAAACGAGATCATTGTTGGTACAAGTCACAATGCTAACACTACTCATACGTCCAAATTGTGTAATACTTTTTCTCCCCGCAATCCTAGTTATTATAAAAGGAAATGGGTTACTAGCATTTTTTATCTATTTGTCATGGATCACAAGTGATTCATATTGACTTATTTGAGTAGTTATTAGTCCGAAAGTAAAGTAGCACGATTTGATCAATAGTTAGCCGAAGGACAAAATCTTTTAAAACGGCTTCTCGTGTATCTCCTTAAGTTCATATCTTGGCATAACTCGTTTCTAGGGCAGAGCATCGGGCCAAAACCGACCCGACCCGAACCGAACCGAGTTATACCAAAACCGATTTAAGGCAAAAATCTAAACCGAAACCGATACCGAAACAGGTCGGTTCGGTTCGGTCGAATTCGGTTCTAGTCGGGCCAACATTCGGTACATACAGAAACCGAATTATGCCCAAATTGCTGATATAGAACGAGACTCAATGAGTCATTGAGTTGTGAACTTGTGATGTTGTAAAACTCATCAATCGAATTCTAACATCTATTAGAAGACAACCAATTTCCAAAAGTCATAATATGCTTTTCACAGACTTTAACATTAGTCTTACATAACCCAGCAATCAATTTCCAAAAGTCATTCGGTGATCTAAACTTTAGATTCTAAAGTGATATGAAACCAGTCAGAATTAGTAAGGCTTTACCTAAATCTTGACTTGGATTCTCCTTTTAACTATCACGCTCAACAATGATTTCTAACAATGGTGAAGCGGCTGAAGAAGATGTAGTTTTAGAAAAAAAAGATGAAGTATTGGAAAGATGAGTTTTAGAAAAAGCGGCTGAAGAAAGTTATGTCATAACCTAAAGAATAAAACCTATATATACTGAGTCGGGCTAAATCGGGCCACTCGGGCTAAATTCGGTTTTCGTCCCGAACCGACCCGAAACCGAAAAACTAAGATTTCGTAAACCGAAAACCGAACCGAATTACTCGGTTTCGGGCTCGGTTAACTCGGTTAGATCGGTTCGGTCGTTTTAATTCGGTTTCGGTCGGTATTGCTCACCCCTACTCGTTTCACGATTTGAGACCTTTCTCGGACCGATATTTGGCATGTACTTCATACTTCAAATCTTGGGAAGACGTTCTTGAAATTATGGTTTTCTCTTCATATATTTGGAATTTCTTCACTTGACGTTTTTGAGAGATTCCTCATATTGGACCACGACTTCATCATTTTTCTTCATTCTTTACTTTGGATTTTGATATACAACGATCCGCCTCCATTTCGGACTTGGATATATTTATCCTCATACCTTGTTAGGGTCTTTTTAGATAGACTTTCTCCATGATCTTTAGGGGAGTAATTGCTTTTCGTCGTGTGTCTCGATCCTTCATATTGATTTAGGAATAATGATACTTCACATCATCTTGGATCTTTAGCAAAAATAGAGCTCCTCATGCCTTGTTAGGGCCTTTTTGGATAATCGCCAATCTTCGCGTCCCGCTTCAATAAGTTATGCCTTGGCTATGAACTCTATTCAACCCCGAGCAACTTTTAAACGATCTTGCGCTAGAGGCTAAGTAACCTTTCAAATCGTACGACCTTACTTATTGCAATTATGATTTATTCCTAATGCATTGATCTTATGGGAAGAAAAAGCCACAATTAAAAACATATGAGTTTTTGAAAGAACATTTACATGTTCTACGTTTAGCATGATCACTTGTCTAACTCTATCATTTCTCGTTCTTCACTATATAAAGACCTCTAATTAAAGAGACTCATGAATACTTAGCCATGCAAGTCAAAATTAAGCCAAATTTGGATTAGCTTTCATTAAGACTATATCAAATCAAAGTTTTGGGTTTTCAAGCCACCTATAGGATCTTGCACTTTCTTGGACTTTTTCAAGTTTAGAGAATGCGTTTTATAGTTCCCTTGATAAGTGACTTTCTAGGATTAATTATAGGAACTTGCGAAAAGTTCTTGTTCTTAACCCGAATGAATTAAGACTTTCGCGTTTTAAAGCTCCCTATATAAAAGTCTAGCAAAACTTGAATTGAGCGGGTTAAGGAATGTAAATGGATCCAAATGCCCATCAAGTTCAAAATTAACTCTTATTCTACCCAACGGAAAATATACATTCGTGTCTTAAAAACACTTATGAAAACTAAGAAAAAAATTTAAAATTTGGCCATTTTTAGCCTTATTAGCAACAAAAACATTGAAAATTGGAAAGCGTGAGGGAGTAGCAAAGCAAGTATCTATTCACCCCCCATACTAAAAGTAAACATTGTCCACAATGTTTCGAGTCTAAAGGTGGAGCACCCCCATACTAGAGACGAAGAGTCGAATGCTTAGGATCTAGCATGGAAAGGGTGATCAACAATATATCTAAAGCCGTTTATTAAGTATGCTAAAAGATAATTGTTAGAACGATAAAGGATATGTCATGGATTCGTGAAAAACTTCTTCAAACGAATGATGGAGGTTCACGTAAACGAACACGAGAGTCTTCAATCATAGATGATGATGATCTAGATAACACAATCACAAACAACCACGAGACAATGAGTTGAAAGGGTAAAAGTCCCCTTATTAGTGAATAGTGAGCATAAAGGATAAGCATGGGATCTCCCCCACGAGGCACCTCGTTTTTGATTACCGAGTCATGAGCTCGACTCGATCCCCTCAAAATGTGAACATTTAGGGAAAATCATGGTATGGTCAATTTTTGGTGGGGCTTACATGATAAACAAGGCCCAAAAAGCAACCGGTATTAAGGACTAAGTCCTTTGATGGTGCAAAATACCGGGATCGAAGATGGCGTTCTCGTTTTCATTGGAAAAACAAATTAACGCCACTTCAACATGCGCCATAAACTCAAAGAGTTTGAAGAAAAGAGAGGAGAAGTAGAAGGGTGGGACAATTGGTATGACAAACTTTTGAGCTACTCGAGGTAGACTCGCACCAAGCAAATAGATATAGTTTCCATTTATTGCATCGGTGGAAGACCGAGATTTCCCTTTACATGAAATTCCGGGATCGAATATCTCGTCCTCGATGGACAAGGATGAGGGAACATAGGGGGCTTCCCCCATACTAAAACCACACAAAGCATCGTCAAAAGGAGTAGACGAGCTTGTAGTACTCAAAATGCGTGGTGATGACGGAGTTAGATTTGTAGAAAAATTAATTAAATCACATTTAAAATCTTTTCCTTTTTTATCTTTTAAACTCTCCTTATGAAAACCCTTTTTGATCATGTCGAAAATATTTGGTGTTTCTAAGACGATGTTAGTCACACTAAAAATTCTCACATTTGTAAACCGTTTTGGTTTTGGTGGTGGCAAGTTCTCAAAACGTTTGTCGACGAAGAAAACCTCCCCATCGGGGTCTACATATTCATCATCCGAAAGATCTTCCGTAGAAACCGGCAACTTATCAACGCTTTTCAAGAATGAATGTTCGTGGTGAGGTGAAGGATTTTTCGATTCAAGTATTGACGGTTTCTTCTTTATAGGCTTTGCACTCATATCCTCCACCGGCGGAGGAAATGGTAAATTGTTTTTGGTGACATTTCCTAAAACTCTTGGTGAAAATCCTTTGCAAACGACATTGGTTGAATTACCATGGTTTAAAGTTGCAATAGAATAGACATGAGAAATATTGTAGTTTTGTGTTGCATTGATGACAAGTTCTTCCTCATTGAAACGAAGGGTGATTTTTCTTGCATGCACATCGATAAGTGCTCTTGATGTATCCAAAAATGAACGACCCAAAATGAGAGGAACTTTTCGATCGATAGGAATGTCTACAACATAAAGTCAACGGGATAGTAAAACTTTCCGACTTTAACGAAAACGTCCTCGGCTACTCCACATGCTAAAATCGTAGAATGATCGGCCATCTCGATAGACATGTTCGAAGGAGTAAGAGCCGGAAGCGAAAGCGATTTGAAAATCTCAAGAGGCATTAAATTAATACTAGCACCAAGATCGGCCAAGGCGTAGCATTCCTCCATATCTTGAATTGCACACGGAATCAAAAATTTACCGGGATCACCGACTTTTTGTGGTATACGGCTAAGAAAAACCGATGAACAACTAGACGATTGTTGTAACTTCTCTTTGTTGTTTAGCATACTTTTGAAGTTTGCGGCGAATCGAGGCATCATGATTAAAGCATCGGCAAAAATTATGTTGAAATGTAGATCACGAAACATTTTCATAAATAGCTCAAATTGATAATTGTTCCGTTCTTGTGCCTTTTCCTTGTTTCGTCTTGAAGGGTAGGGTAAAGGTGGTGTGGGTTGGTCATTAGGCAACGGCCTTGGAAACTCGGGTTCCACAATTGGTATTCGTTCAACCGTAGGTGTGGTTTGAGCGGTACTTCGTGGGATTGTAATGTGCTCCTTTTCGACCATCACCTCGGGTTCTTTCTCGATTTCCTTCTCCGTAGAAGTACTTGGACGAGAGATTGGTTCCTTGAAAGTTTTACCACTTCGTGTAGTAATAACCTTCATTTCTCCCTTCGGGTTTGCAATGGTATCACTTGGAAGACTACCCGAGGAAGAGGGTTTACACATGACTGCTTCAAACATCTTAGCCATTCGGTCCTCAAATTTTGATTGCCTAGCATCCGCTTTTAATAACTCTTGTTTAATCTCATGTTGTCCTAATTCCATCTTTTGTTGATTTTGTTGAAGACGTTGGACATTTCCTTCCATTTTTTTTGCATGAGTTTTAAGTTCATTAGCAAGTTCACTTTTTAGCTCGTTTTTCAACTCGGATCTTAAGCTAATCATCTCACGTTGCATGTTATCAAATTTAGCATCATTTGCTTTTGCATAATCCAAAAATTCTCCTTGCAAATTTTTAGTGTGAGCATTTTGAAAACCTTGTGTAGTGTTTTGAAAATCACGATTTTGGTTTTGATTAGAAATTTGTCCATTTCCATTTTGATAATTCCCTTTGTTGTAATTGCGTGAATTGTCTTGGTAATTACCTTGGTTGTTGTTTCGATAATTGTTAACATTTTGGTTGGGTGGAGCTTGATTTTGGCGGGAACCTTGACCGTTTTGGTTGTAAGTTCCCGTTGCTACATAAGCACTCGAAGTGTTACCATCCGTGGTAATGCACTCGGAAAGATCATGAGCTCCACCACAAGATAAACAACTCTTAGCAACCGCTTTAACCGAAGCGGAATTGGAAGCTTCTTGAGCCTTCCAATGGGACATAAGATTAGCAAATCTATCAAAAAACCGATTTTCCTCATTAGCTTCATCATGTAAGGCATTAATGCTACGAGACGATTGTGACGAAGATGACGAACCCATATTGGCAACACTCGGTGTGTTACGAGGGTTATAAACCTTAGATCTATTTTCAATGATTTGTAAAGCCTCATTTGTCGTCTTGCACAAAAAATTACCACCCGCGGCGGCATTCAAATAATCTCGTTCATGATCATTAAGCCCATTATAAAAAGTATCAACTTGATGCAATTCCGTAAAATCATGGTGTGGACATTCATGTAACATTTCTTTAAAGCGTTCCCATGCCATTGAAAAACTTCCATTATTTCTTTGCACAAATCGTGAAATCTCATTTTTCAAGTGTGTTGTTTTAGATGGTGGAAAAAACTTGTTCACAAACTTAGAAACGAGATCGGCCCATGTCAAAATCGAATTTGGCGGTTCTTTCTCGAGCCAAATTTTTGCGGGTCCATCCAACGAGTATGGAAACAACATCATCTTAATGGCGTCATGTGGAAGATCCTTAAACTTGCTAGTGGCGGTGAGACGGTTAAAATTCCTAATATGGTAGTGCGGGTTGTCTTTCTCGTGACCTCTAAACTTATTTGCTTGCAACATCGACATTAAACCCGTCTTAATCTCGAAATTCTCCGCAAGGATGGCGGGAATCACAATAGCCTCTCCAAAACCCTCGGTGGGTGCTTGTAGCAACTCCATCATAGTACGATTAGCCATGACGACTTCTTGTTCTACAATAGGTTCAACAATTGGAGGTTGTTCTTCAACAATCAACGTCTCTTGATTGGCTTGCTTTTGAAGTCGTTTACGAGCTCGTTTTGCTTGATTACGAGTGATCATAAACTTCACGAAGAATGGGAGGTGAGCAAAGAAGATTCTTTTTGGGTGTTTTGTGAATTTTCAATTTTTTTGTGTTTTTGATGATATTTAATTTTTTGGATTTTGGTGTATCTTCGTAGACAACAATCTACAAAATCTCTCCTCGAATCAAACTCTTGATTAAAGAAGCCTCAAAGGAATGAACACGATCACGTGGAGTGAACGCCTTCGAATGACTTTAGAACTTTGGTGAAAACCAAATTGTTCAAGAGGTTTTAATCACAAAGAAACCAAGCAAATATAGTATACGTAATAATACTTTGGGCGGCAAAACCCTCGATTAGCCTTCAATCTTAAAATACTCACAAGCAAGCGGGGAAACGAGGCGGCGCGAAGCACTTAAGAGCCTTTTTCCTTAGGGTATATTTTATAATACCCGCCTTATACCCACCTTATAGTTTGTATCTTTTAAAAGAGCTTCACGAAAGTATTTATCTATTTTTGCCTTTTTCTTTTTGTTTGAGATTCGAATACAATAATTGAGTGATGAAATCCCAATTAAGGTGGTGTTTTCACACTTTTGGAGATACTGTGAATTTATTGTGATACTTAATACAATATATTAATAATATTTGTACAAGAAAAACCAAGAAAGCCGATAATACGTATTAGTAGAGTTCTACTAATACAAATACTATTTTGGTTAATATTAAAAACAACAATGCAAATTAATCACTACACATCTCCCCGGCAGCGGCGCAAAAAATGATTGTAGAATGAATACGACCTCTTAGGAAAAAGGCGTAAAAGTGGGAAGTATCAAACAAATGACTTTAGGAAAAATCAAGTGTTAATGACCCTTAATGAAATGAAAGTTCGTTTCCCAAGGAGGTATATGTGTGTGACTAAGATGTACAAGATTTGATATTAATATTTGGTTTAGAAGGGGATGAGAAAAGAAGATGACGAAGGCGTAAAAAAAATTAAAATAAGTACTACTAGAAAGTTAAAACGTAGAACCTTAAAAATAACAAAAATAAAAATTAATTCTAAAAATTACCAAAAATTCTCCAAAAATCAAATTAAATAAACTAAGAGTTTACCAATGATCAAAACTTTTTCAAACCTTTTAAATAATTAAATATTCAATTTTTAAATGCTAATTAAAGCCCTAAAAATCAAATAAATTATCAAAAAGCCCAAATAAAGATTTTTCAATTGGTAAACCTCTAAAATGGCCTAAAAAGATTAAAAACTATTTTTAGAAATTTTAAAACTAATAAAAACTATTTAAAATAATATAAAAACTATAAAAACTTAAAATAATTATAAGAATTAATCTAAGAGAGATAAAATTATTCTAAAAGTTGCTAAATTCCTATTTTAATGTATTAAACCTAAGAAAAATGTAAAAGTTGGAAAATGTGAAATTTTAAAAATAATAATAAAATAATATTAAAAATCCAAAAATTATAAAAAATTCTAAAAACTTGCAAACTAGTTTATTTTAACCTAAATAATCAGAAAATCAAAGTGAAATTACCAGAATACCCCTATTGGGCCCTCAAATGGGCCAAAACCAAAAACAGTTAACCAAATTGGGCTTTTGGGCCCAAAAAGTCAAACTTGGCCCAATTGACTTGGAAAAGCCCTATCTGACTCAAAATTCAATTCTAAGAACAAAACTCTAAAGGCCCAAAAGCTGAAAATGAGCTTATCACAGCTTATTTAACACTCAGCTTATTCTTATTGGGCTTTTCAGCCCATTAAGCCATAAGCTAATGCCATAAGCTCTAATTTGACACACAACCTTCTTTTGGGATGCCTATGAGATCTGTAAAAAGAAATTTTGAAAAAGCTCACTCAATAAGCCAGAAATAAGCAAGGGATTATTTCACAAAACGACAAAATAGTCGGGTTTGAGAAATAAGGCACCTCAGAAGCTCTAGTTTGTTGCAAAAGCTCACAAATAGCTTAACTAAGAATAATCAATCAAGAAAATCACAAAAAGCCAAGTAGAATAAGCTGTAGGAGCAAATAAGCTGGCTGAAAAAGCCAAATAAGCTAGTTTTCTAGCAAAAGCTTAACCAAAAGACTTGTAACCTTCCAGACTTGATATTAAGCTGAGAGAAATGAGTTCTATGACAAAAACTAAGTTGTTGCATGTACCAATAAGCAAAACAGATTCAATAAGCTTAGAAACCAAGTTTGACCAAAAGTCAAACGCTGATAAGTTGAAATCAAACGCTGACAGGAACAAAGTAGGCGTTGACAGACTTAATGAAGTGTAAGGACTTGTTTTTCACCCTGCTGGTCAAGGTTTGAGTGCAAACCTTGTGAATCAAGGCTTACCAGTTGGGTAAACTTGATGTGTTTTGGCACAAATAAGCCAATAAGCCAGTGGGCTTATAGGCTATGAATAAAACAATCCAAATAGCCAAATATCCTCACAAGCAGCATACAAATAAGATCCAAGCAACAAAACAACAATCCTAATGCTAGAAATAACAATGCAACACCAAATGAGGTGGTCACTTTGCAACTTCAGCAGACTTTGATAAGCAAGAAAAACCACAATAAGCCACCAAATTCAACAAGCAGATAACCAATAGATAGCTTATCACCCAAACTATTCCCAAACCTGATTTCAGACCTTAGATCCAACAAACAAAGAAGTTATTGGATCTGATGTGTTTGACCAAATTCAAAACCAATTTTATCAGATTTTTGCAAAACTTAGAATCCCTTTTCCAAACTTTCAGAAAGTAAACCAATGGCAAAAAATTGTGTATTAGGACTTGTTTAGACCACCCAAACCCTAAGAACCAAGGGCACAAGGCCACAAGGCCTTGATAACTAGTAATCCCAAACAACCCTTAATCAAGCACTTTTCAAACAAACTTTTGATTTTTACACACAACCTATTGATTTTAATGATCTAATAGCTATACTAGGTGACAACTAACAGATACCAACCATAAAACACAAAGCACAGACACAAGAACACCAAATCATACACCAAAGTACAAAATAAGTAGAAACATGAAATTTTGAGAGGAATCTTAACAAGGGGTTATACCTGCCTTCCACAACATCCTAGGAAGGCCAGCTATGCTCCTTGGACCTTGTTCAACAACTAGAACAAGACCAAGGTACTTCAACAAGGAAGATGATGAATGCCTTGGTTGATGTTCCAAAGTAGAAACTCAAGGACTTGATGTCTTCAACACAAGCATCAAACAACTCAACCAAGGGCTCTAATCCCTTCACAAGCTTGGTGTCAACAAGCTTGTAAGAGCTTATAGCAAATGGCCAAGGGTTAATACACAAAATAAGCCAAAACAGAACCTAGGATTTCAAGGTATTTGAACCTTAAAAACCTTATGAACCAAGACGTGCCTTAACCACAAGATTAAGGTAGGTCTTAACAATCAAATGGAACTCAGAATTAGGCTACTCAAACACCAACGTTTAATCAAATCAAAAAGAGAATTCAATATTTTCAGAAATTCAAATTTTATTAAACTTAAAAAGGAATTACAAAGATTGATAGCCTAAAACTGGAACAAAGGGACTCTTACATGTTGAGGTCTCCTTTTATAGGCAAATGCCTGGCTAAACACTATTCACAAACTCTAGAAGTGAAATTCCCTAAATGCCCTAAGTCCTTCTAGACGTTTTGATGGAATGAGCTGTTCAAATTCATCTTGGACGTTCATTTCATCTTTGATATGAAGCAAAGATTCTAGGCTGTTGATTTGGCCACGTCATTTTACTTGGAGGACAAGTTATGTTTTCATTGGTTGAGAATGTTGAGTGTAGGGTCCATGGAGTAGTGGGAGTGAGGGTTTTGTGTGTGTGATTAGTTTCTGCACATGCGAATCAAGTGTGGGTGTGGGTAATTTTGATTTACCCTTTGTTTTAAGTGAAGGTAAAACTGGGTTCATAAGGGTGAATAGTAAATGTTTTGATCCGAAATTAGGGGAATGGGATGTGTTTGGCGCAATATTCAGGTTTGAATGTTTCAAATGCACACAATTGGCCCTTCTTTTTCCTTTCTTTTGTCACTTGTGTTTAAAAGTCTGTCAGCGTCTAAATATACTTGTAACAACTTTCACAACTTGACATTTTTTGCACAAAACTTTCCAAAAGGTGTATCAAGGGTTGTTTTTGGAACTTTTGCATATTTGAAGGGCTGATTTTGGATGATGTTGATCTTCAAAGGTCTTGAATGTATCTTTGGCTTGATGAGGGACCATAATTGACAATTTGAAATTGTTGAGGGACTAATCTTGCCATTTCTTCAAAGTTGAGGGACCTTTTGTGTAATTTTGAAAAAATTAAGGGACCAAACTTGTAATTATGACTATACATGGGTTTTAAGTGTCATTCCTTCAATGAATGAGGATCAATCTTGTTTGTCTTCAAGTCTTCAAGGGTATTTGTTGAATTTTCCATGATTAGGGCCCAGTTCTTTGTACGGCTTCGTTTCTCGTGTCCATTTTTCCTTGTAACTTGTGATCTTTTGTCTTTTTCACGATATCCATACCTAAAATACACAAGTAAACAAACACAAGCATATATATGGTATATTATGACATTTTTATGCATTTAAAGCCCGAAAAGAACGATGAGATCATGTATAAATGCCATCTCATCAGTGATACACCTACTTATGTGCTACACATCATAGTTCTTATCTATATATTTCCGTGAGTAACTACTAGCCACATACATAGATATTCTTGATTCTAGACCTCATGACTCATTCTTAGACTTGCATAGATCTTTCCTAGGCTTCATTAGTCACCAATCCCTGGTTCTTACACGTTTAGGGGGAAAACTTGGAGCTTAAGGGTTAGAAATAGTATAAATAGGGGTCTTTAGCTTCATTTTAGAATCATCCCTCACTTTCAATCTTCTACACCTATAAATTATGTTCTCATACCACCATTGAAGCTCTAAGAAGTCCCTAAGATCAGTAGCAACCTTTGGAATAAGTTCTAGGATTTCTTGAAGAGATATGAGGAAGATATAGTCCATATACTTCATTAGGAGCCATTTTGGAGCATCCTAGATAATTACTTTGTTAGCTATGCTTTGATCTTGTTATAATAATTTCTTAGAGTTTTTATACTGTTAATAAGATGTTAGAAAGATAATATAAAAGAAACTAAGTCATTTCATCATTTTAAATGGAAGTTATAAGCTAAAAATGTCTTAAAACCCTAGTTTTGTAATTTACATGAAATAATAAGCAAAACCCATTTCAAAAGCTATAATTCTGTATAAATGTTTTTATTATGATTATAAACTTGTTTTGAAACATTGTTTTAGAATCCTAGATCATTTGGTTCATTTTGAGGTTGTTATGTGATTTTTACAAGTGTAGGGACTAAAACTGTCATTTTTGAAACTAAAACATTTTGGGCCAAAAGTGTCATTTTATGAAAATAAAGCTATAGTAATAAACATTGGAAATTTCGAGGTCCTAAGGTTAAATATTGAGGGTTTAAAATGCAAATACTAAAACTATACACTTAAGGGGTTAAAAGTGTAATTATACCAAAGTATAACCAAAAGGACTATTTTTGCCAATTTTGAAACTAAAGATGATCTATTATGAATATGAGGAAGTAATTAAAGTATCATGTTAGTAGGGGGCTTTGTACAAATATGTTCCATCTTGATATTACGTTCTGACTGAGTGGTTGGGTTTACGATTTAAAGTGCCCTCGCTCCTCAAACGTTTATAGAATGGCTTTTAAGTATGATGGCCCGAACAATGGTGCTAGAATTACAACCAAATATTAATAAAAGAATATATCACCAACACTTAAAAATATTTAACAAAAGAATAAAGACTTGATACTATACAACAATGTAATAATCTAGGTTCGTGTGGGATCAAGCTGTTGTTTATGTAACCAAGTTATGGTTTGTATGCTTAAGTTGTTTATCTATATCTGATTATAGCTCAGATTATATGGACATAAGTTGAGTTCATAGCCTCACTTTTAAATGCTCTCTAAATGATTTGAAAACCCGTGAGGGGGATATATGCTAAAAAAAGGACTACAAGTGTTTTTGGTATGCTTTCAAGATATGATTCACTGACACTATGTTTACAGCTGCCTATGAAAGTCCCTTTTTAATTATGAACCGCTAATCGTTTTTCGGAATGAGCGCTAATATCGTAAATAGTACTCTCGGGGCAAGTCTCACTTGCTAGCACCTCAGTGGTCAAACAGGCATACTTTATGTTGCTAATAACGATAGTTTGGCAGACTTCCTCATAAGGGCAAAGTGTTGGTTTCTATGTCTAGTCGCAGTTTCATAAGCTTAGTGCAATTGAAACATTATATTATCCAAACTTACGAGCAAATAACAACGTAGCTCAGGAAAAAGGATCTTGTATTCAAACTGATTTTTAAACCTATGAATTCACTCAACCTTTGTGTTGACTTTAAGAATATATTTCAGATAATTGTGGGTGATAGCATGGAGCAGCACAAGGATGACATGAAGAGGCACAAGCTTGAAATTATTAAACTAGATTTTGGAAACCTCATATTGTAAAACTCTGATTTTTAAATGATATATAAAGAAAGTTGATTTCAACACTCTTTTGAGTTGTTTTCTATCATGATGACTTGTGTTCTATGAATTAAAAACCCCAAATCAATATTCTGCTTTGTAATGGTAAAATGGGGGTGTTACACTTTGGTAGTATGTACCGCTAGGTTAATCTGACACAAAAGCTAGATTGGGCTTTGGTGAAGGAGCCATAGCTTGACTGGTTCCTCTTACATCAATCTCATAGACTCTGAGGCGGTCAAAGCTACTAGTGCATGTCTGGTCCGATCGTTTAGCGGCTCTTTCTAAGATACGAGAATGTAAATATAAAACATCCCCTGGGAAAGCCTCACGGCCTGGTGATTGTTGTATAGATGATCAAAAGTTGTGACATCAAGATCATCTCTTGTAATGAAGTGCATAGCCATAACCTTCCATTCTGGTGGAACTCCTCTTAAGAATTTAAGATTTGCTTTATCATGAGAAATAACAAGGCCATTAGTTGCTAGTTGAACAAGCAACTTACTGAACCTTCCATAGCCTTTATGAATCCCTTCTACACTAGAGATTGCAAAGCTATCCAATTCTTGTTTCAACATAGTTTTCTTCATCTTCTTAGGTTTGTCGTTTCCTCCAAATTCAAGCTAAGAATGTAACTTGCTTTGGTGTATTCTTATTCTTAATGATACCCCATAGAGTATAATCTATGTGATTCAAAAAGTGTTCCATCTGCATAGCCCAAGTTCCATATTTGTTGTTTTTAAGAATTGGGAGCTTGACAACAGATAGAGTATGTGGGGTAGGTATAGTAGTTTGAGTTGCTGCTACTATTTGTACAACTAGTGTAGTTCATGCAACTGGTGGAATTGGTTCACCTGTTTGAAGTGGATCACCATTATGAATGACATGTTCAATGTGAGGGTTTTCATCATCAGGTTGTGACATGATGCTATTGATGGGTGAGTGAGGTTGTAGGTTTAGGGTTAGTTTTTCTTATTCGTAGTTTCTCAACAAGCTCTGATACCACTTGTTGATCCCTTTGAATAGATCGAGATTTTGTTAAGAATTTCATTGATAGCTTGTAAACAAGCTAGAGAACGAGAGAGATGATCAACGTCGAAGTACCGATAAAAAATAAACATAATTACTTTATACTAGATAGGGTAAGCGGGTATCAAATCCACGAGGAATATGTGGTTTTAATTTAAGTTTTGGGAAGATCAATGGTCAATAAGAGTTTTGGTATTAATATCTATTTCACTAAAATACTCTTAATAATTAAAATATTGATTAAAAATTAAAATACTTATTAAAGTAATAATAAAGCTAGAAAAAAATAATAAACGAAGATGTAAACAATAAAAGAAAAATATAATCCGTTCCAGCTCCCAATATTTATGGTTGACCACACTTATAGATTATCGAAATTTTTTAGCTCGTTTACAAAGAATCAAAGATTATTTCGACTTAATATGAGTGAATTAATGTCGGCACTTATTATGTTTATCAGTGACTTGCAATAATAAGTCTTATACTAATCCAACCAATAATTATGCTTTAATAATTTATTTAGGTACAACTTATGTTGATTATGTGACCATCTTGTTCATTAACTAAATAGAACAAGAATGAATCGTTAACTAACAATAAATTGTCTTGCACAAACAATTAAACATAATATTAAGTCAATCAAAATAATTTATAAATAAATCATAAATCAATGTAACAGAAATATGATAATCTAAAAGTAATGATCAAACCATAAACAAAGTTACCGGAAGGAATTACAAGAAAATTAGCCGGACATCGCGGTGTATCCGACCCACTTACTATTCATTCTTAAACTTGCCGCAACACTTTGTTGTCTCTTTTTTTATTCACTTTTTTTGCGGCTGAATAAGATTCCCCACAAAAGATGAATTTGCCCTATTCTCCTTTTTCTTTGTATACTATTCGGCTAAGGTGTCCCAAGAAAATGGGATGTATGGTGGTTGCTATAATTCACCCCACAAAACACACGAATGTCTTTTTTCACAATAATATGCGGCTGCTATACTTATCTCCCCTAGGCACGAATTGTTGTCTTTTACTTTTTTATGGTTGTGTATATATATAATACTCCTTCCATTTTTTTCCCTTTGTCGGTTGTTAAATCCCATGGGCCAAAACCCAAAGTGGCTTTCTTTTTTCTTTTTTCTTTTGAGTGATACCTTATTTTGGCCCAATTAAAAATAGTCGAACGTCAACAATTGCTCAAACGAAGATCGGACAAATAAAAGATGACAAAGAATATTCCGACATCCTCAAATCTTTTTCTTCAACATTTTTCTTCATTTATCGGCGCTCACAATGTCTTTTCTCCAAAAAATTAATAAAGCGTCCATTTTTATTTTATTTCGCGCGTAACCTACATAATCACAAAACACACTAAAATTACATATATAATGAAAAATAAATATACAATTATGCTATATTAACATGCTATTAGGTGGATGCAAAATACACCAATCAAACCCCCTGAACTTAACCTTTTCTGGTCTCCAGTAAAAAATCTAAAAGAATATTAATTTCATAATTTTTAATCATACTATTGAAATGTCATCCAAAAAATCAAATTCAACTTAGTACACTAATAACCACCCTACATTAAAAAATAATCCAAAATGATTACCAATATGTTTCATATAAATAACCATATGCCCAACGTACCTAATGCACACCTATAATCGATCTAAACATTAATCTAAAACTAGAGGTGAGAATATCTTACACCTTTTATAACATTGGAGTTTTTATACCATAAGAGCATATCATAATCCATCATACTTTAGCTTATATACTTTCACCTCCTTTTTTTTTTCTTTTTTTCACTTTTTTTTTCTTTCATTTTTTTCTCTTTTTTTTCACATCGCACATAAGCTCTTTTTTATCTAACTGGGACCGTTTCTTATACAAGTCATCCCGAACACTTTATACACTCCTTTTAAGGTTGATATAAAGACCAATCATTCAAAAAAATGAATATCTATCCTATAGGTGCATACTAAGACACATTGGCACATTGGAACCGGTTAATTTATTCTGTTTTAATTAAATGGGAACATCTATGCTTCGTGCCTACTGGTACATCATATGATGGAGTTATCTACCACATAGTCTAATTAATCAATGCACTAAATTAAACTAATCTTCCTAATTTCATTACAAGAATACAAGGATTAGGTTATTTCACATAAAACTGTCTTAGCTAAGTGCAATGCTATCCATCATAAAAATTGGCGTCTGACCCATGCTAACAACTAAAGTATCACCTTGCGCGGGTGACGAATCAGATAGACAAGCCCAACATATGACTACCACCAATAATTATGACAATTCTCCAACTATTTTCTAAGGCCACCGTGCGCGGGCGGCGAACCGAATAAGATCAATTTCAAGTGTCCTAACCCAACTATTACATTACTATATTTCATATTATTTTATTCAAACTTTTTTTACTCGATCTAAGCAAAGGTAAGTAGAGGAAAATTCAACTAGCGTGGTTTGATCATCTACTAATTATACGTATGCCTAAATACATGCAAACAATCAAATCAATTTATTAACCAAATTATACAATGGAATCGGGTGCACCTGATAATTATGGCCAAATCCTCTAGCTTGCTTCAGTAAATCATCCACAAGCTAATCTTCAGAATCTGCAAACACTCAAAAAACATATATGTAGAAGAAACTTCCACATCTAATTAGCACAAGACTCTTATAATGTGATTTAAAATTTTTTAAAATTTTCAATTTTTCCCAAACCACAGACCACGGGTTGCCTCCCGTGAAGCGCTAAGTTTATCGTCTTCAGCCAGACATAACTCATATGAGAACGGTTGGATTGGTTCCAAGTAAACCACATCAACCGTTTCCATCTGATCACTCTCCAACTCAACATACGGCTTGGACTAGTATCCATTAACTTTAAACGGCTCTCCACCCACCATATTTTTTATTTCAATGGCTCCGTGTGGAGAGACTTGAGTCACAACGTATGGACCCGTCCATTTACTTCTCACCTTTCTTGGGAAAAGCTTAAGTCTAGCATCGAATAACCAAACGTTTTGACAAACCAAGAAAGACTTCTTGGTGATGCGTCGGTCATGAAAAACTTTGGTTTTCTCCTTATAAATCCTAGAACTTTCATAAGCATCACGTCTAATCTCATCCAATTCAGATAATTGAAGTTTCCTAGAACTACATGCTCTCTCTAAATCCAGATTAACGGTCTTAATCGCCCATTCATCCCTATGATCTATCTCAACCGGTAAATGACACGCCTTGCCATATACCAACTTATATGGTGACATACCAATAGGTGTCTTAAAATCGGTCATATATGCCCACAAGGCATCATCTAACCTCAAGGACCAATCTTTCCTGTCACTGCGAACGGTCTTTACTAAAATTCGCTTAATATCCCTATTAGATACTTCAACCTGTCAACTAGTCTGTGGGTGATAACTGGTAGCTATCCTATGATTAACTCCATAGTGTTTCAATAATTTTCCAAATCTAAAATTCTTAAAGTGGGAACCCCCATCACTAATGATGGCCTTCAGATTCCATGTCTAGCAAAGATATTCTTCTTAACAAACTTAATAACTACAGTATGATCATTGGTTCTAGTAGCCTCAGACTCTACCCACTTAGATACATAATTTACTGCCACTAAAATGTACACATTGCCATGGAAGTGGGGAATGGTCCTATAAAATCAATACCCCACACGTCAAAGATCTCAAAAACAAGTATGGGATTCATAGACATTTGATCACGCCTTGAAATCCCTCCAACTTGTTGGCAACGAATACATGCTTTCACAAAAGACTGGGCATCCTTGAATATAGTCGGCCAAAAGAAACCGCTTTGTAAGATTTTATGCCCAGTTTTCGTAGCACCAAAGTGTCCACCACATTCATAAGAATGGCAATGAGCTAATATGTCCATATGCTCATGGTCCGGAACACATCTCCTAACAACTTGGTCAGCACACACTTTATATAACTCCGGATCCTCCCAAAAATAATGCTTCAACTAGGAGAAGAAGTATTTTCTTTGTTTCTTGGACCAAAAATCCGAAAGCTTTTTAACAGCTAGGTAATTGACTATGTTTGCGTACCAAGGAACCTTAGAAACCTCAAATAAGCTTTCATCTGGAAAGCTTTCCTTAATCACATCAGAAGGGTTGAACGGTGGAGGGATAATTCTAGACAAATGGTCGGCAACCACATTTTCTGACCCCTTTTTATCCCGTATTTCTAGATTAAATTCTTGTAAAAGCAAAATCCACCTAAGAAACCTCGATTTTGTCTCTTTCTTAGTCAACAAATGTCTTAAGGCACTATGATCTGAAAATACTATCACCTTAGAATGACCCTAAATATCTGACCTAAACTTATCAAGAGAGAAAACCACGGCTAACAACTCTTTTTTAGTGGTGGTGTAATTCATTTGAGCTTCTGAAAAAGTCATACTAGCATAAAAGATTACAACGGGTTTCTTATCGACCCGCTGTCCCAAAACCGCCCGAATGGCATAATCACTCGCATCACACATGATCTCGAAAGGCTTTGACAAATCAGGTGATTTTAGAATAGGGGCTTCTACAAGCTTTTGCTAAAGCATATTGAATGCTTTAAGACATGATTCATTAAGTCAAATTGTGCATCTATTAAGAGTAAGTTACAAAGAGGCTTTGATATTACACTAAAATCTTTAATGAATCGCCTATAGAACCCGGCATGACCAAGAAAAGATCGCACACCTTTGATGGTAGTGGGAGGAGGAAGGGTTGAAATTACTTGCACCTTAGTACGGTCAACCTCAAATCCTTTTTCAGACACAAAATACAATTCCCTCTCGAACCATGGGATGGCTCTTCTCCCAACTAAGCACCAGATTAGTTTCGGTGCATCTTTTTAACACACTTTCAAGCTGATCAAGGAAGCTTTTAAAAGACTGACCAAAGATGGAGAAATCATCCATAAATATCTCTACAGATTCTCCAACCATGTCAGAAAAGATACTCATCATGCACCGCTGAAAGGTAGCGGGTGCATTACACAGGCCAAAAGGCATTCTTCGAAATCCAAATGTCCCATATGAACATGTAAACGTAGTTTTGGCCTGGTCATCAGGATAGATGGGTATTTGATTACAACCAAAGTACCCATCCAGGAAGCAATAGAACGTCTTACCAGAAAGCTTCTCAACTATTTGATCAATGAAGGGTAGTGGAAAATGATCTTTTGATGTGGCATTATTTAGCTTACGATAATCTATACATACTCTCCATCCAGTAACTGGTCGGGTTGTGAGTTTTTCCCCACTCTCGGTTCCCACAACGGTGATTCCGGTCTTTTTAGGCACCGTTTGAGTGGGATTTACCCATTTACTATCCGAGTTGGGATAGATGATGCCAGCATCTAACCATTTAAGAACTTCCGTCTTCACTACCTCTTTCATCTTAGGATTCAAACGCCTTTGCGCATCTCTTGCTGGCTTAATATCTGGGTCCGTAACAATTCGATGCATACATAATGAAGGGCGGATCCATTTCAAGTCTGCAATTGTCCATCCCATTGCTGCTTTGTACTTGGAAATCACTTTTAGAAGTGCTTCCTCTTGTGATTCAGAAAGATCAGAAGCAACAATAACGGGTAACGTATTATTAGGACCTAGAAAAGCATATCTGAGATTAGATGGCAAAGGTTTTAGCTCAAGAGTTGGAGACATCTCTAGAGACGGCTTCGTGGCCTTGTCAGAAGTAGAAGGAAAGGGCTCCACTTTATAAGTCTAAAGAACTAATCAAACATTCTTGAATCTCTTGAACTTTAGTAACATCAAGAATCTCATCATTCTTACCAGTTAGATATAATTCCAAAGGATCATCCTTAAGTATACGGGATGCATGATTTTGAACTTCCTCATCGATCACATCTACTTGGTAACATTCATTCATCGTAAGAGAATTCATAGAATTAAACACATTCAATCTTATCTTCTTATTACCGAATGCAATATCCATGGCGCCAGTCCGACAATTTATCCTAGCATCTATCGTGGCTAAGAATGGGCGCCCAAGGATAATAGTTGGTTGAATATCCTTGTATTGTGACTCGGTGTCCATAACAAAGAAAACAACTGGGTAATCGAAGTCATCAACTTTCATAATAACATCCTCTAAGATACCTCTAGGAATTTTGGTAGATCGATCGGCTAAGGAAATAATGGTTTCTGTCCTACGAAGAGTTCCTAAGTGATACTTATCGACTAAACTAGCAGGAAGGATGTTGATATTGGCACCAAGATCAAGGAGCGCCTTTTTAATTGCAATATTTCCCACCACAACTGAAATCAGTGGTGCTCCAGGATCTTTGAATTTAGGAGGAAGGGAGCTAGATAAGACTGCGGTAACATGCTCAGTTAGGTCAATATTTTTAGGCAAAGACACCTTCAGCTTCCTCTTCTGAGTACACAAGTCCTTTAAAAACTTGGCATAAGCAGGAATTTGCTTGATAACATCAATAAGGGGGAGATTGATCTTAACATGCTTGAAAGTCTCCCACATATCCTCAGCATGAGGACCCTTTTTAGCTAACCTTGCGGGTGCCGATTTTTCCAAAGCTGTAGGGTATGGTGTGCTGGACACACCACCCTCTCCAACTTCGGGGGATTCAGTAGCTTTAGGATTCTGTGTTGTTGGTTTAGGAAAATCATTTAACAAATCATTTACCAACTCAGAACCGGACTTAACATTATCAGAATTTTTACCTTCAACAATAATTTTGTCATCAGTAACTAAATCCTTGACATCATGAGAAGAATTATGAATACTTGGTATTCCGATGTCATTGTTGTAGGTTTTACCGTTTCGAAGAGATATCACCATATTCACGTGCTCAATTCCATTTTTCTTGTGTGCGGGATTCATGGTGGGGTAGCTCGGTAGCTTTCCCTCATCTCTTTTGTTCAATTGATCCGCCAATTGACCAACTTGTTTCTCAAGAGCTGCAATAGATTTGGTAGTGGCCTCGTGTCTTTGATTGGTGATCTTGAGTTTTCTATTGATATCTTGATTGTTAGTAGACAATAAATCCATAAGCCTATCAAACTTTCGGTCAAGGTTCAAGAGACGGTTATCATCTTGCCCTTGGCCCTGATTTGGATATTGTTGTTTCCTATGATTGTAAGAATTTTGTTGGAAGTTAGATGAATCTCCACCCTCATACCTTGGATTGTAACCATAGTGTTGTTGTTGGTCATTATTAGGGCGACTGTCTTCATCTTTTCATCGAAAATTAGGGTGATTACGCCATCCAGGATTATAACTTTCGGAGAACGGGTCATTTCTTGGACGACCTCCATAGACTCAATTCACCTCCTCATTTGGTGGCACCCCCCAACTTTGATAATTATCGACTGAGTGACTCAGATCACCACACATTGAACACCCACTATGCGACACCTTAGACACATTTGGAACACCTTTTCCTAGATTTCTCAACAAAAGATCAACTTTCTTACTTAACTAGCTAATTTCAGAATTTGTGCCACGTTGGTTAGACACAGAATTAGCGGAAGATAGGTGGTTGTTTCGATCCACTAAAGCTTGGGTCTTGGAACCTTTGCTCAGTTTTTAAAAAAAACTCCCATTCTTCCTCCATAGGTCACGAGAAAAACATACCCCCACTAGTTTCCATCACAAATTGTTGGTTGTTATAATCCAACCCATCATAGAAAACTTTGACAAGCTCCCATTCTGGAACATCATGATGAGGGCATGTTCTTAATAACTCCTTAAGTCTACTAAATGCTTCATGAAACTGCTCGCCGAGGATTTGATGAAAGGATTTAATCTTAATACTATCTGACTCAAGAGATGAGAACCAGTCCTTAGCTTGATCTTTAAGAGAAAAAAGAAAAAAGGTGAAGTCTTACCTCATCCTTGGTAATATTATTAACCTGATGTGTGTCAGCAATGGAGAAGAACTCTCGTAGATGTGCGTATGGTTCCTCACGACCTCTAAACACTGGCAAGATTGCTATGAGGTTTGGCTGGATCTTGAAGTTACTTATAACCCCTTCAACCGGATTCAGATAGACGATAGGCGAGGGATCCTAGAAGATCCCCGGCCTGTAATAAGAATCCACACCCCATGGTGGGGATTCTTCTCCGCTAGTATCTCTACTAGCATCTCCGCTAACATCATCATCACCTGGAATTTTAGCGAAAAGCTCTTCTAAACATATAAAATCAAGATTAGTAGAAAACTGTCGAAACGCTTTCCTCCTCAACCCCGCACTTTTCTCAACCTGAGGATCGGAAGCTAACGGTGATGTAAGTCCTGATCTACGAGTGCGCATACACTAACCTGCACACTCACAAGAAACAAAACAAACAAAACAAACAAACAAAACAAGAAAAATAAAATCTTTTTGTATTTTTTTATTTATTTAAAAAAAATATTAACAAAAACTTAAACAAAAACTCACTATTCCCCGGCAGCGACGCCAAATTTTGATCAACGCCGAAGTACCGATAAAAAATAAACCTAATTACCTTATACTAGATAAGGTAAGCGGGTATCGAATCCACGAGGAATATGTGGTTTTAATTTAAGTTTTGGGAAGATCATTGATCAATAAGAGTTTTGGTTTTAAAATCTAATTCACTAAAATACTCTTAATAATTAAATTACTGATTAAAAAGAAAAATATAATAAACGAAGATGTAAACAATAAAAAAAATGTAATCTCTTCCAGCTCCCAATATTTATGGTTGATCACACTTATAGATTATCGAAAATTTTTAGCTCGTTTACAAAGATTATTTCGACTTAATATGAGTGAATTAATGTCGGCACTTATTATGTTAATCAGTGACATGTAATAATAAGTCTTATACTAATCCAACCAATAATTATGTTTTAATAATTTATTTAGGTACAACTTATGTTGATTATGCGACCATCTTTTTCTTTAGCTAAATAGAATAAGAATGAATCGTTAACTAACAATAAATTGTCTTGCACAAATAATTAAACATAATATTAAGTCAATCAAAATAATTTATAAATAAATCATAAATTAATGTAATAAAAATATGATAATCCAAAAGTAATGATCAAACCATAAATAAAGTTACCGGAAGGAATTACAACAAAATTAGCCAGACATCACGGTGTACCCGACCCACTTACTATTCATTCTTAAACTTGTCGCAACACTTTTGTAGAATAATGATAATCTTAGATCTAATCAAGAGGGTTGTTGTTTTCTAGAGAGAGAAACTAGAGAGAGAAAGAAAGAAAACTTGTATTATGATAATATGAAAGTGAACAACCAACACCCCTTTCCATGGTGGAAAGGGGTTTATATACCAAGTTCCTTAGTGGACTTGGGCTTCCGGCCCATGAACATGCTCATGGGTCGGGCTAATGTAAATAACAATTAAACTTATACTACGAGCCTATAACTATATTGTTGGAGTGACCGAGACTTTCTTAATACGAGAAAAGTATTTCCGACAATCTCCCCCAAAGGGAGGTCACTCCAAATTTACAAAGTCCTAATCTAGCATGTTAGATCTTCGTTCTTGAGCTCGTAGTCCACTTTCTCTCTTATTCTTTAACTTTTCTTATTTTTGTGAATATGTGTTGAATAACATCAGGCTTTTGCTTGGAACATATTCTTTTGGCCTTTCACGTGCAATCTTTGTCTTCTTGTGATGTTCGCCTCTTCGTGACTTCATGTCCTACATACCTATCCTTTGTTGAATTCTTGAAAGTTCCAGAGTCGATACAGCGGAAGACTTTTAGGTCAGACTTTCTTGAATTTGCTAAAATATTTGATGCAGAAGGAATAAGTATGTGAGGATGAATTCAACTGGTACACTGCAACGCCACCGTCTTCAAATACAGCAACATAATAAGACACGAATAAAATGGCTTTGACATTTTATTCTAATTCGGTAGCATTTAACCTCCTGTCGGTGAAGACCTTTGGACGATAATAAATATCGTACTTGTGACAGGTAGCTCTAATTAAAGATCTCCTTGACAAGATTTCGCGGGTAAACACGTTCTCTTTATTCGACCGTCCAAAGTTGACTGCGAACGTAAAGAGTGAATCATTTGGATTAAAAATCCGTATGATTGAAGCCGTCAATTCATGAAACCTGGAACAAGTGAATTTCAATTAAGATTTTCACCATCGTTGCTTTCCAGTTATCACGAGCTTGATTCAAATAGAATCTTGCTTGTCACCTACCGCAGTGTTGTTTGATGTTGAGACTGGAAGGATTTCCACTCTTCACTGTGAACACTAAAGAGTGCCACTCTGAGTGTTCTGGCAAGATCACTTGGATATGCGTAGAGGACCTGGAACAAGTTTAATCTTAATTAAGAGTTAAACCATCATTTCTTTCCAGTGATCACAAGATTAGTTCTTAAAGAACCGCACGTGTCACCTACCATGAGCTTGTTTGATGTTGGCCCAAGCAGGATTTCCATCTTCATTGTAATACTAAGATGTTCTAGAAATATTACAAGAATATTGCGTAGGACTCATAAAAATCTTTCTTGTTACTAAAATTGTGTCCTAATGAGACTTATGATGATCTCGTGGCTCTAGACTCAATAGTGCATTTTTGTTTTGGTGAGCGGAGGCTGGAGAGGATTGCCACCTTTTCAATATCAATTTATTCGTAGTGAATAAACCGATAGATAACGTGTTGAACTCCGTGACATTAAAACAATAATCTTTTGAGAGATATTTGAGTTGGCTGGGAGGGGTTGTGCATCGCATCACTGGGTCCATGATACTTTGTCTTCAAGATGAGTTGACCCGGTTTCTGCCTAAGTTGTAAGGAGGGCTTCTTTCTTTACACCCTTTATCTTTACATTTCTTTTTCATTCTTCAACCCCTTCAATGCTTACCAATACATCATCACTAGCACCTTGTTGTGATTGTTCCAGTGCTAGCCTCAGTACTTGGTCGGTATTTAGCTACGTTCACAGTCCATTCTCATCTTTCCTAAGGACTTCTATTTTCTAACTATGGAATTGTCCTTGGGAGGATTCTCCCGGTTCTGGAAGAATCATTGGACTAGCACCTAATCCTACCACCCTTTTGTCACCACATCCGTCGTGAATTAAGTGTGTTTTGGGTAAGTACTTGTCACCATGAGAAATCCTTGAAAACTCACTTAAGATACTTGTGATATAAATATCAAATTTTTGTATCTTTAAGTGTTTTTGTTCATAAAAAATGCTCCCCCTTAACATGTGCAACACACATATTAAGTTGATTTATACTTAAAGTCTTTTCCATGTTTAATCCTATTTTCTCCCCTTATCCAAAATGTTAACCATTAATATTTTGGATATTAATGGATTATCCGGTCTTTGGGAACAAAATGAAATCAATTGTTGGCCATGGAACATATCAATGCTCCCCCTCAAGTTAATGATGGTTAGTTGTAGTGCTTAAGTATGATATATTTTGAAAGATTTAGAATCTCGTGAGAAATTCTTGAAAAATTATCATACTTTCACACTACATCAAGCCACAAAAGCACAATATTCACAGTATTTACATATTCACAAATTAAACAATATGGAGTTGACCTGAGATAGTACGATCCATTAGATGGATCGTTGCATTAGCTTGTGGTGCGCTCCATATGGTCTACCACCAACGAATCGTTCAAGACTCCCCATTAACCGTCTTTCCCCTCAGCTTTTCATTAATCTTGTTGATCAGGTAGTTAGCACTTGTTTCGTACCCTGTGTGCCACTGGACGGTAACTTTAGGATGCTTCTTGGTTCTGTTGATCTGAATCAATGTGTCCCGAACTTGCTGAAGGGTCCCGTCACTAAACTTGGAAAGTTCTGCTACTCTTAGGAATTTCTTCTCACCGGATCCATTCAAGTAGAAAGTGCATGGAAACGGTTTTGTAGTGCTTGTGTAGGGACTTTTGTTGCGATGAATATCAGGAACTTCAGTGTATGGAGCAGTGAGGTTCAGCTTCTTCTGATAACTCTCAACGCCGAGTTGTAAGTCTTCAACTCTCTTCTTGATCACAATGCGAAAAGTATACATTCTTAGAGCTGAATTCAGGGCAATGTATTCTTCAGTTTCCAAGTGTTTGAGTGTGCCTTGAGTCATCAAAAGTAGCATGTCTTCAGTGTCTACAAGAGGAAGATCCGAAAAGTCTCCTTCCATGATGGGGTAGTAGTTGTCGTCTTCTCTTTTTAGTCTGTTCTCTGTTATATGATGATAGCTGAATTTGGGTTCAATCCTTACTCCTAGAATGGCTTTGATTCTGAACTCGGATACTACTGGAGTCTTTGATTTGAATCCACATGCATAGCTGTAAGCTTTCTGTATGGTTTCTCCCCAATGTGATTCACCCAATTCACCATAGTGATCATACTTAGGAATTAATTTCCTTACCCATAGACGATCAATCTTTTCCTCAATCCATGGTACTGACCCCCAAGTTGCAGCTTAGACCAAAGTTAATGAAGTCGCATACTTGTTTGCGCCTTTTACCAAATACTCAAGGTCAAGGCAGACAAAGAAATCACGTATAATTTGATTGTCACCGTCAGCTATCGGGAGAGGAGCATTTTCTGGCCTGTGACGACATGTTCGTTGAGGAAGGTTCATTGCTTTCAAAATCTCATTCTCATTGTATTCAGCCTCCATTCTATTGATTCTTGAATTAGCAATGATGGTGGGATCATGAAAAGCTCGAGTTACCATCGCTGGAGTTATGTTGTCAGTTCCATACCTGTAGACTAGGTATGCTAAGAAGTCGATGGGATTGTTGAGGATTTGGGAGAAATCTGATTCATCTTCTCAAGTTAGCGGACGAATGCTAACAACTTATGTGACCCAAGGTTGCTCGGGTGCATTTTAATCTACATTAATTGTATCCACCCACGTCGGTTCACTCGATTCTGGAATATCATGACCTTGTGTAGATTCTGGAGCTCGATTCTGAAAAATTACTCGAATTGTCTGAGTAGGTGGAATGACCTTTACTGGTGTAGACTCAGACGTTTCAGGTATTGGTTGATCGGGTTCTCGGGTGGGTAGTTGTTGTGGTGGTGATGTAGAGGTGATAGCTGGAGCTGATTGAAGTGAACCAGATGTCAGATTAGCATCAACATCATGACGGTGTTTCGTGCGTTTGCCGGTCGGAGGTGACTCAGTTTCTAGAGTTTCCTTGGCTGCTGAAGTTGTTTGATATTTAGTAACATTATCCTTTTGAGATTTGTCACCTTTTCCTGAAATTTGATCCCCTTTAACATCTGACTTATCTTTGTTGTTATCGTCCTCTGCCTCTTCTTCATTCTTTTCCTCTTCATCATCATTCTCTGGTTCATCTTCATCATATACTTGGTCATCCATGCTGTCATCATCATCATCGTTACGATCACCTTCACCATCATTGTCACCATCAACATCATTGTAATCATCCTCGTTATGCTCATCGTCATCGTCATCTTCATTCTCGGAGGATTCATCGGGTTTGTCTGACTCATCCTCATCTTCATCGTCTTTTTCTAGATCGAGACTGCTGTATGGGATGACGGTGCCATGTTTTGCAAATATCTCGGTGTCTTGATCCATTGCCGTCTTTAAATCTTTGTGAAGTGATTTTTGTTCTGGCGTTCGGTTGTGGGACCTAATTTGAATCATCCTAGCATGCAATAGTTTCTTCAACTCATAGTCTGTGAGCCTTTGAGCTATGAGATAGTCGGACGTCTGAGTGTCGGAAGACTTGATCATCATTTTGCTTGCAACGATGTCTTTTAGTTCGTCTAGCAGAGCAGGGAGTACGGTTTCAATAGATCCTTAAACCTTTTCATTGATTGATTCAATCAGTGTAGAATTAGCTTGAACAAGTTCTTCTTTCTCTTCTTTGTATTTGTTTCTGAGTTCGTGAAGACGTTCAATTGATGCTTGCTTCCTTTCTGCTTTAGCTTCTAGACTTGCTCTTAGTGACTCTTCAGATTGTTGACGACTTTTTAATTCTTTTCGAAGCTGGTCGATTTCTTTTTCAAAATCTTTCTTTCTTGCTAATTCTTCACAAAGGCTAGCGAGCTCCTTTACGTAGGTTGTCTTTGAAGATTCTAATTGAACTGTAACTAGAATAGTCTTATCCTCTTGAGCCTTCAAGCGTTGTTCGATGATTTGCATAAAATCTGTGGTGACGGGTGGAGATGCCAGCAATGGTGTTGGATGAGAGGTTGGTTGTGAAGGGGTGACATGAGTTGTTACAATGGTGCTGAGTATTGATGTCGTGGCCTCAGTTACAGGGACATTCACCATGTTCGGGTTTGTTGAAAGATCAGTATTAGTAACTTCAGATTCGAGAGAGTCAAGGTTCAAGTACTTACCTTCTGGATCTGACAAGGACGAGGATTTGGTAACACTCTTTTCCTTGTGGATGTTCCCTGTATCTGTTGTCTCTGGTTGAATATCATCAATGAACGTATCGTGATGTTCGTATTGTTGATCATTTTCTTCATCCTGAACTGGTTCGTCCTCGTAATCATCTGGTTCTCCAAATTCAGCAATGTCAGGAAACTCGACTCCCTTTGTCTGTTTCGATCCACTACCTCCCGTCTCCCTTCTACTTTATAGTAAAGCCTTTTTCAGTTGCTTGGATTGTTGTTTCTCAGTTAACGGTAGTTGTTGTTCGTCTATGTCTTCAATCAAATCTTCATCCAAGAGAAGTGTTTTCTTTCCCTTGGCCTTTTTCTCCAATATAGACAATGTTTTTGTTCTTTTGCCCTTGTCTTGTGTTGGTGTATCAGCTTCTGAGGAATCAGTTTCCTTCCTTTTGCCTTTGGGTTTTGGTTCCTTGAACTCTGCCTTGAACTCTCCCGCTTCTACTTTCTTTGAATGTTCTTCATTTTCTTTTAGAGGGGTCTTATATGAAGCACTCTTTTTGATTTTGTCATTCAACATATTATCCGAAACAGGAGCAGGAATACCAGAGTAAACAATCTTAAATCCTTATTGTCTCATGGCTACTATGAAGAAATCATCATCTTCTGAGTTAACAAAGAATCCTCCATGTCGATCTATAGCTTCATTGGCTTTCATGAATTAATTGATAATGAGCTTTGTGAATCGTGGAAACTGAAAGTGGTCAGATTTATTCTTAACGTTTCTGAAGGCTTGATAATGAAATTCTTCCCATATGAGAGAAGCATAATCCAAATCGAGTCTCTTGTAGATTCCATAAAAAATACGATCCTGAGAAAGTCTCATAGAATCGGCACCTCTGGATTTTCCCGTAAAACATCGGATAATGATACTAAAAATTGCTTTCCAGGGTGTTCCAAGCCTAGAGGTGTTAAACTTAGATATGTTTGGCAATTCTCCATCATAACCAAGAGACATAATCAGATCTGTTATTTGTTTTAAGTCTGGAAGAGGAGCATATGTTTTCCCTTTAGGAGGAGGGAATTCAAAGATTTCACGAAATTGTTTAAGAGAAAATTTCTTCTTCTGACGCTTAATGTTGAAGGAAAACTTTGTGTTTGTGATGGCTTTGATAGATGACCAAAACTCATGCATGTAATTTCGGGAACACTTGCTGAAATCCTTAGTTCAGATTTGATCGGTGTGAGATTAAGGATTGTGATAGCTATTCTGAATGCTGCTTGTGATGGAATGAAGCCTTCTTTCAATCGTTGATTATTGGGAGTGATTGGAAGACGGTTTTCTTCTGGTACTAGTGCATTGTCAAGTTGAATTTGTTGCACTTGAGTGCGAGCCATGAAAGCTGCTTAAGATAAGAACATACACATTCATACACAAGAGATATATATCAAACAGTATAAACCTTAAAAGCATCATAGTTTAATACTTAAAACTATTAGAAACATGAACTAGCACATAACATATCATAAAATCCCTACCCAACCTAAGCAATTAACATCAATTTGAAATCTATATGAATCAATTTGCAAATCAGAATTCTAAACAAGCATGTAAATCTAAAATCCAAATAATAAAGCAAAGTCAGAATCACTCATTCCACACATAAGTCAGAATAATTCATTCCACGCTTAAGTCAGAATAAATTATTCCACACATAAGTCGGAATAAGTCATTCCTCACACAAGTCGGAATAAGTCATTCCTCACACAAGTCGGAATCCCTTAAATGATGCACATAAGTCGGAATAAATCATAATGCACATAAGTCGGAATATATCATGATGCACATAAGTCGGAATATATCATGATACACATAACTCGGAATGTATCATGATGCACATAAGTTGGAATATATCATGATGCACATAAGTCGGAATATATCATGATGCACATAAGTCGGAAATCCTCAAAGACTATGTTCGGAATCAAAAGAGTGATAACTTAATTCGGAATCCAGGGAAACGTCACATAAGTCGAAATATATTATGCTGAACATAAGTCGAAATAATCTCATAAGTAAACCTAGTTTGGAATCCAAGTTTTCCAATCCTAAGTCGAAATCTCTAACTATTCATCACCAAACGCAATAGTTTGCTTCCTAAATAGCATACGTTTGTATTAATTCAATCTAAACATGAACCTATGTGTTAAATGCTATAGAAACACAAACGCCTCATCTAATTTCTCTTTTCGTTATCAAAAGAATCGTATGAACCCTAGACATAATCTGATTGTTTATGGGGTTTATACATGATTAATACAGATAATAGTAATGATGTACACGAATTAACCAAGCCAAAAAAAATAATACCTTTGTGATGATCAGGCCTTAATCTGGATTTAAAAAACGAAGATGTGTGAAGATTTTAGCAATGGCGGAAAGTGTGATGGTTTTGTTTGAGTGTTAAAGTGAAACGAAAAAAGGGAGAAGGGGCGGGGTCAAAGACTGACTAAAGTCAAGATTTTCAAGCTTTTCACTTTTGGCCCTCCTTTTTCTTTCTATTTGTCATTTAGTTAAAGCCTATTTTAGTTTAACGTTTATTAAGAGAAGACTTAACATTCGTAATAACTTAAATAGTCGTTTAACTAATTTTCACACCCAACTAATCAACATACTTGAATTAGCCTGCCTAATACCCATTTATTTCTAAAAAACGTACGTAAAACGGTCTACAGCATAGCCAAATTCCACATACTTGACAAACACATGACGAACAACATGTAACCGATTATTTTTCTGAAATGGTTCTTGAAGACGATATTTCGATGTTTTGAAAATGATATTTCGATGACAAAGAAGATTTGATATTTTCTCCCCCTTAAACATTGACCCGTTTTCTATTAAAAGAGCTGTAGTCTTTGTTTAAGAATTCGAATACCAATGAATGCATTTTCCGTTTAATGATTTAAAAGAACGATTCTTGGTGGCAATAAGATTTCTCTTATTTTTACAAAGTAAGTGCACTGAAACGTACACAAATTTATGTTAGACCAAGTTATAAAGTAAACTTGATCCTTGTATGGTTTTAAAGTAAACCATACCCGAGAAAATTAATTCCCGTTGTGAGCCAACGTTTTCGTAAGAAAATACATGACTATAATGCGAAAAGCGGGTTGTAGTCTGAAATAACTACAAGCCATATGGGCATGTTTTAAAATATGTACAACTTTTATATGGACTCTATTTATGGCGCCGTGTCAGTTTTAATCGACATTTCTAAGGCCGTAAATATTACCGTACTAAAAGACATGACCAATATAAAAGTGAAAAATATTTTTGGATTTTCTTGATTTTATATTTTTTATGGTTTTTGTAGATTTTATATTTTTGTATTTTTCTTTTGATGGTTTAAATATATACGATAATATACAAGATCGCGACCAAGGATACTCTAGAATAGTCTACCACCACTATTCTGCAGATTCTTCTGCCAACTCCTTAAGTGTCGCCGGTGAGAATGATTTCATACCCAGCTTTTCGATCAAAAAATCGATACGTCCTCGATCTAAGGCCTTTGTGAATATATCCGCCAGCTGATACTCAGTGTTGACAAAATACAACTCGATCACTCCATTTTCCACTTGCTCTTTGATGAAATGGTAGCGAATGTCAATGTGCTTCGCCCGGGAGTGTTGAACGTAGTTGCAGCAAAGGGCAATGGCACTTTTATTGTCACAGTACATCAGAATTTTGTTGAGTCCAAGACCGTAGTCAGTTAATTGTGATCTCATCCATAGGACTTGAGCACAACAACCGGACATAGCAATGTATTCAGCCTCTGTACTTGATATCGCAGCGCTTTTCTGCCTTTTGGATGCCCAACTAATCAGTCTATCTCCAAGAAGTTGCACACTACCAGAAGTGTTACGTCTAGTATCTTGACACCCAGCATAATCCACATCTGCATATGATATTAGTGCAATAGAGGAATCCTTCGGATACCACAGACCACGATGAAGTGTTCCTTTAAGATACCGAAAGATCCTTTTCACAACATGTAAATGCTTTTCGGTAGGCAGAGCCTGATACCAGGCACACATGCATATAGAAAATTGCAAATCAGGCCTGCTAGCAGTCAGATAGAGAAGGGTGCTGATCATTCCACGATAAAGTTTAGGATCGACAGCAATCCCATCCCTGTCCTCATCTAACTTGGATCTCTCCACCATTGGAGTATCCACGGGATCACAGTTTTCAAAATGATACTTTTTCAACGATTCAAGAGAATATTTAGATTGATTAATGAAGATGCCTATGGGATTTTGAGAAATTTTCAACCCTAAGAAAAATAAAAAATTTCCCATCATTGACATCTTAAAACGTGTGGACATGATTTTCTCAGAATGGTCAGACAGTCTTTGATTAGTGGCAGCAAAAATTATATCATCAACATAAATTTGTACAAGTATCATGTCATTGTCCTCCTTGAAAATGAATACTGTTGGATCCACTTTTCCTTTGGAGAAGCCTTCTGATATCAGATAAGACGATAGGAGATCGTACCACGCGTGTGGAGCTTGTTTCAACCCATAAAGATCATTCTTGAGCTTGTACACGTGATTAGGATACTCCGAGTTGACAAATCTATTCGGCTGGCTTACGTAGACATCTTCCCTTAATTCACCATTAAGAAATTCCGTCTTAACATCAATTTGGTAGACGATCATGTTCATGTGGGCAGCATAGGTAAGGAATAGTCTAATCGCCTCCAATCGTGCAACAGGAGCAAAGGATTCTTCAAAGTAAATACCCAAAGCTTGTTTGTAACCTCTAGCAACCAATCTAGCTTTGTTCTTTAAGACTCCACCTAACTCATCGAGTTTAACCTTATATACCCATAACAATGTAAGGATTTCAACGTTGTTGGGTAAAGGAACTAATTCCCATACTTCAAGACGTTGAAATTCATTAAGTTCCTCTTACATGGCTTCAGTCCAAGATGATTGTGTCATGTTCTTGGAGTTGATGGCGTATTAAGACTTGTCGATCGATGTCACCAATAATATTGCGAATTGGGTGATCCTTTGTCCATTTGGTGTTGTGATTTTCAATTCGTGGTGGTCCGGAGTGAACTATTGCAGGAGCTTTCTCTGAGGTAGACGCATCGTTAGGGTTTTCGGGTATTTGCGAACCAAAGAATGGAAGTTCTTGTAGGTGAGCAAATTCTAAATCGTGATCATAGAAATCCTCTTCAACATCATTAGGAACAAGTGGGGGTGTTGATTCGGGTGTAGTTTGAGAATTGGTAGGGGATGGTGCATCTGGTTCAATAGTAGCTGTAGATGCATCAGATTGATTTCCATTATCTTGAGCAACAACTTCGGGAATCGGAGCTACGGCTGCAGGTGTTGGAGAATCATAACTTGGAGGATCAAAGAATTCATCAAACATAGGTTGGAATAACTCATCCCACTCGGTCCTTGTAGGTGGTGTAAATGATGGAGAAGTAGGATTGTTAGGAGTTAATCCGGAACTAATAGTACCGGTTCCCATCTCATGAAGTGCGGGTTCAGCGCTGTGTTGCTTAGAAGCCATCATTGTCAGCTCATCAAAATCGGCATCCAAAGTTTCTACTATCTTGCCAAGACGACGGTTATAAATTCGGTAAGCTTTCTTTGCGGGTGAGTAACCAATGAAAATTCCAATATCAGCCTTCGGTTGAAGTTTGCCTAAATTCTCACTATTAGTATTTGGATAACACAGTGCACCAGACACATGAAGAAATCAAATCTCAGGTTTATGTCCATTAAGTAGCTCATATGGAGTTTTTCCATGGCGCTTACGAATGATGGAGCGGTTTTGGGTATAACATGCGGTTTCCACTGCTTCAGCCCATAAGAATAAAGGAGCATTCGCATAAATCAACATAGTTATAGCAGCTTCCATTAGTGTACGGTTACGTCTTTCCACGACACTGTTTTGTTGTGGAGTGCGAGCAACAAAAGTTTCATGTGAAATACCGACCTCTTCATAATAGTCTCGTAGAGTTTGATTAATGAACTCAGTTCAATTATCAGTGCGAATGCGGCAAACAGTAGCATTAAGACGTACTTGGATAATCTTTAAGAAAGTAATAATATAATTTTGTGCTTGATCCTTGGTTGCTAAAAACTTTACTCATGTAAACCTTGAGAAATCATCCACCATGACGAGGATGTATTTTCTACCACTCACACTAGCCGTATGCATTGGCCCGCAAAGATCCATGTGTAAAAGATACAGTGGTTCTTGGTTGGTGTCTTCAGCTTTAGGTTTGTATGATTTCTTGGTGCTTTTCCCCAAAGAACACGCGGAACATAAATGATCCTTGTCGAACTTAAGTTTTGCAAGACCACGAACAAGTTCGTTTTTAGCCAAATGGTTTATAGCATCAAAGTTAAGATGAGATAACCGGCGATGCCACAACCATGACTTGGTCTTAGATGCTTTGGAGAGAAGGCATACAGGAGAGGCGGCCATCATGTTTTGAGTGGACAGAGTGTAGAGATTATCCCCTCGAGAACCTTTTAACAAATCATTTCCTGCAAGATCGCGAATAAAGCAAGTATGTTGTCGAAAAGCAACCTCAAGGTTTGAATCGCAAAATTTTCCCACTTAAAATAAATTGTGACGAAGTCCCTCCACATAATATACCCTTGAAATCATAACATTCCCAATTTGTTATTCACCAAAACCCATGATCTTCGCAATATGGTCGTTGCCGAATTTAACCGTTCCTAGAAACTTGCTGACGAAATTTCTGAGCATCGAGCGATCTCCGGTCATATGCTTTGAGCATCCAGAGTCCAAGTACCAGAGGATGATTTGGAACACCTGAAAATATCACCAGACAAAGACGATGTATCGGAATCTAGAAGTTCCTCTGTGTTAGCAGGTACAGATATAGGTATCTTAGATTTTCTATAGAAGAGTTATTAGGCTTCCAAATTTTCTTCCTAGATGCTGGCTTAGATTCTAGTTGTCTAATGACCTTAGGTACTTCTTCACTGGTAGGCACAATTTGGATGCAGACTTAGTTAAAGGGCGCTTTTTCCATTTCTTAGTGCTAGTGTTCCTATTTAAAGGACGCTGAGATCTAACTTCCGTGGATGTGATCCTAGTTAAAGGGCATTGATAACTAGGTTTTTACCTAATTAATAATATTAAAGTTCTAAGTTCGTGTTCTCGGTATCTTAACGAATTGATCTAGGTCCTATGTGCGACTGAGTCGTTCTTTGGTAAAAACAAATATTTTTTGGTTGTTTTTAATTAAATGTGCAAAGACTTAAAAGTAAAGGTGCTCTTAAAGTAAATCTAAGTCTAATTAAAATTAAAGTGCAAGTATTTAAAAACGTGACTGAAATTAAAGGGCACTAAAGTAAATGACGTAAACGTAAATCTATCTAAGGCAAACTTAAAGTGCGACTAAAACTAAGGCAAGTCTAAAATAAAACTAAGGCAAATAATCTTAAAGTACAATTAAATAAAAGGCAGGAAAAATAAAGCTTGAAAATAAAAATCAAAGACAAAAGCTAATAAGAACCTGAATACAGCTCATTCGGAATTATCCTTCGTTTGGAACAATCACTCGTCCTAATTGTCACCTTCGGTTGAAATGATTCTTCTTCACTTGGAATATTACCAAAATCCTTGATCCGGAACAAATTGATCTGAATATGTCACTTATCCAAAACAATCCTTCGTTTGGAACTTTACTGATTCAGAACTCTAAATTGTTGCCTTGATTCGGAACTTTTTGGTCTCCCTTGATTCGGAAGATTCCGAATGAAGCTCCTTGATTCGGAAGTTTCAGACTTCCGAATGAAAACCTCTTGAGTCGGAACTTGCCCCTTGATTCGGAACTTTATTCGGAACTTTTAAGAAGTTCCGAATGAAGCTTGATCCGGAAGTTTAAGACTTCCGAATGAAAAGCCTTGATTCGGAACTTGCCCCTTGATTCGGAACTTTGAGTTGATTCGGAACTTTTGAGAAGTTCCGGATGAAACCCTTGGTCCGGAACTTTGGAGTTCCGAACGAATACTCTTGACTCGGAAGTTTTCACTTCGTCCGGAACTTTGAAAGTTCCGGATGAACAAGTTTGGCTCGGAAGTTTTGTTGAGTTTAAAATCTTCCGGATGAAACCTTGATTCGGAACTTTAGAAGTTCCGAATGAACACTTTCCCTCCTTCTGGTTCAGAAGTTTTCACCTGGAAAGATCAGTAACACAACAAGCTTTCCCGAAGAACAAGGGAATACAGTAACAGCAGATATAAACATAAATGAACCAAAATCAAACACACGGATTAATCTAAACAGTAACGAATCAACAAATAAACATCAACAAACAGTTAAAAACAAGAAATCAAACAACTTTTATCACAATAATCAAAAACCACTTGGATCAAAATAAAAGCATGAACATGAACATAAACATAAACACATAAATCAAAGATTAAGAAAGGTAGATAAGAGATTGACAAGATAAAGTAAAGATTGACAATAATTAAATGAAAACTTACTTGAAATTAAATGAATTTAAGGTGCAAGACAAGGTATTTAAATTTGACAAGAAAAGTAAATGACAAGGTATTTAAATGGTGGAAGAGCTAATTGTCACACTTAGCCAACAAGAATGAAAAGTGAACAATCCTAATCTATTTATAGGGGAGGATTAAGGAAGCTTCCTCCCCTCTTTCCTTTTCTCTTAATTACAAGCTTAAGTCCCTCCTTTTATTAATCTTCATTAATTGCGTCATTAGTCCTTTTCTTCTAATCTTATTTAAACTTGGACTTAAGGGACTTTTGGCTTCGGGATTTCTTCGAACTCGTCTTTAAATTCTTCAATAAAATAGACTTGAATTCTTTGGCTTTTGATAAACTTCCGTCTTTTGACTTTTTCTTCGATAAATCTTCAGAATTGGTCGTGGACTTCCGTTCTTTTTGCACTCTTGACTTCTTGACTTCGTCTTTCATTCTTTTCTTCAATAAAAGTCCGTAAATGCCCGTGAATGTCCGTGTTTTCTCCACTTTTCACCTTTTCATCCTAAATCACAACAAAAACACAAACCGCGCATAATTCCGACATAAAAGACGTAAAATACACGTTTTGGTCCGGTTATTATTGTAATTAAGTGGTAGAAAAGATGGGTGTTTACACACCTATCAAATCCCCTACACTTGACCATTGCAATGCCCTCATGCAATGCATTAGTTACAAAGCAAGATTACATTTTTCATCATAATTAATCCACGTTGGCCTTTATTAAAGAGATAGAAAATTAAAATCATACAAAATAAAGAAATCAAAAGCATACCTTGGGTTTTGGAAATGTCATGAATAATCATCATCCTCAAGTTTTCACTTTCTCCAAACCAAGCTTAAAAACGAGATCATTGTTATTATAAGTTAGTAAACTAACACGAACTCATGTGGGCTAATTATTTACTTAGACTCCTTTATTCCTAGGGGTATCTCTTATATTTTATTGTTGTCTTGAATGATCACGAGGATGCATTGTTTGACTTATTTCGATAGTTATTTAGTCTGAAAATAAAGTGAACGATTTAATCAATAGTTAGCTAAAGGACCAAATCTTTTAAAACTGCTTCTCGGGACCTCATAAAGTTCATATCTTGGCATAACTCGCTTCGCGATTTGAGACCTTTCTCGGACCGATATTTGGCAGCGACTTCATACTTCAAACCTTGAGAGACGTTCATGAAATAATGGTCTTCTCTTCATAATGGAATTTCTTCACTTGAAGTTTTGAGAGATTCATACTTGGACCACGACTTCTTCATTTTTCTCCAATCTTTATTTTGGACTTTGATATACAACGATCCGCCTCCTTTTATGACTTGGATCTATTTATCCTCATACTTTGTTAGGGTCTTTTCGGATACACTTCTCCATGACTTTTGGGGAGTATTTGCTTTTCGTCGTGTGTCTCGATCCTTCATATTGATTTTCGATAAATGATTCTTCACATCGCTTTGGATCTTTAGCAACAAAATATAGCCCTCATGCCTTTTTAGGGCCTTTTCGGACTCGCCAATCTTCGCGTCCCGCTTCAATAAGTTATGCCTTGGCTATGAACTCTAATCCATACCGAGCAACTTTTAAACGATCTGGGGCTAGAAGCTAAGTAACTTTTCAAATCGTACAACCTTATTTATTAGCAGATAAATTATTAGCAAGCGATGGGAGAATAGGCTTATAATTAACTCACATAAATTCACGAAAGAATACCGAACTTATAATTGGCTCTATCATCTCTCGTTCTCCACAGTTTAAAATCTCAACTAATGAGACTCGTGGATACTTAGCCTTTTAAATCAAAGTTTTGGGTTTTCGAGTCGCCTATAGGATCTTGCAAATTCTTAGACTTTTTCAAGTTTAGAAATCGCGTTTTAGAGTTCCCTTGATAAATGACTCTCTAGGATCAATTATAGGAACTTGCGAAAAGTTCTTGTTCTTAACCCGTGAGAGTTAAGACTTTCGCGTTTTATAGCTCCCTATATAAAAGCCTAGCAAAACTTGACTTAAACATGTTAAGGATACTAGCTAGAGTAAACTCGGGTTGAGTCAAAAGATTCACAACGTTTGAAAACTAAAACCACTTATGAAACATTTATTCTAGCAAAGAAAGAAAATAACTATACAAAAGGGAAAAACTAATAGGCCAAAATAGATCAAAAATTTTGAAAAATGTCGAAAAATTGATTTTCCGGTTAAAATGAGGACAAATACAAGGAAAAGACCACTTAACTTCGATAGAAGTCCCCCCTACACTTAAGATAAACATTGTCCTCAATGTTTAAGCATGTGGGAGTAAACTCCCCTACACTTAGGACATTGTGCACGTTGTTTAAATCTCGCGAAGGAAAAGACAACTAAAGAGATTCCTATTTTAATATAGAGAAAATATAAAATAGTGAATCGAAAAGAGTTTAGGATAGAACCGGGAAGAAGTAGAACACGGAATCACGGGTCGTCAAGAATCATCAAGAGTGGATCATTGAAGCTCGAATCCCTGATTAAGAAGTGAGGAAAGGAAATAGCAAACCAAAGGGTCCCCCCTATACTTATGGTAAAGAAAGCGAAAAGATAGATGCATGGGTTGCCTCCCAAGAAGCGCTTGGTTTTTGTTAACCGAGTCGTGAGCCTGACTCGACCTTGATCATCAACGGAAGAAGCATGAAACATATCCACCAGGATCAAAGACATAGTTTTCATCCATCAATAAGCAAGAGCTTAAGGCGAACAAGGCAAGCCAAAGAAGAGTAGTCAAGGTTCCCTTAAGCAGTGATGGAGCACAGTAGAAGCAAGGATGAAGTGGTGCAAGCATGTCTTCAATGGTTCCAAAGATTTTTCCTGTTATTTCATCAGGTGGATACTAAGATGGCTTAAAAACTTCAATACCGGGGTCGAACACCTTTTCCTTCAGGGGAAAATAGCACTCAGGCTCAGCCGAGTGTGAAGAAGATCCGCAAAGAAGCACAACCTCGTCCTCAGAAGGAAGACAAAGATGTGTCAAATCATAAGTGCAACGGATTTCGGTGTCGACCGGTTTCTTCTCCTTTGACAAAATGCTCTTCAAATCCAAAGTAGGATCAAGGCGATAATCTTCAAAGTCTAAGGGAGGAGCATCACTCTCATGAGGGAAGTATGTGTTGAGAAATTCAGAGAAATCTTCCTCAAATGAATAATCGTTCAAAGTAGGATCGAGTGATGGCGGAGGATCTTCATCATGTGAAGAATCGCTCGAGAGAGTATCAGCCTCATCAAAATCATTGAAAGTGGGCAGCTCGGGATACTCAGAAGTACAATCAAAATCATCCGAATCTGAGCTAGAATCATCATCATAAGCATCAAAGACCGGTGGTGAATCATAAATGGTAGAAGGTTCCAAAGTAGGGAGAGAATCATCCACATCATATTGAAAAAGTGGATTATCGATGCAAGAGTCGAATAGAGGATTTTCGTAGACGGTAAAGTCATCGAGCACATTTATCATATTCACTGATTCTCGTCCTCCAAAGGATTTGCCTGTAAGCTTCTCCATTTTAAAAACTTTTGAATCATCCCCGACTCGTAAGATTAACTCACCTTCGGCCACATCCACTAAAGCTCGTCCGGTTCTCAAAAATGGCCGGCCAAGTATTAGAGGAATACGAGGGTCCATTTCATAATCAACTACGACAAAATCGACCGGGAAAGTAAATGTGCCAACTTTGATAAACACGTCTTCGGCTATACCAACGGGGTAAGCGAGAGTGCGGTTTGCAAGTTCGAGAGTCATCTTTGTTGGAATGAGATCGGGTAATGATAGTGTTTTCCAAACACTCAGTGGCATCAAATTAATACTAGCCCCGAGATCAGCAAGGGCATTAAATTCTTCAGTTTTGTTGAACACGCAAGGCAACACAAAATGACCGGGATCTCCAAGCTTTTCCGGAAGTTCTCTAAGAAGAACTGCAGAGCAGTTTTCATTTAAGCGTGTGTTGGCGAGTTCAATCAGCTTCTCCTTCTTGCTAAGCAATTCCTTGAATGCTTTGACAAATTTCGGCATGTGGCAAAGTGCTTCAACAAGGCTAATGTTGATGGTCATTTTAGATAGCATATCCACATATTTTGATACTTGACAGTCATTCTTGGTTAGCTCGTTGGTCTTGCCTATGCGAGAAGGGTATGGGATTCTGGGTTGATAGGGAGACGGTGAAGGTGTGGTTGGTAAAGGTTGTGATGTTGAAGGGTCCTTCTGAGATACATCGTCATTACGAGGCGGAGACGGTAATGGTGCACTACTACTAGGTGTAGGAGGAGTAGGGATACATGGTGGTGGAGGAGGTGTAGATGATGGTGGTGGGATAGGTGGATCGACAATGGTAATTCCACTACGTGTAGTTATAGCACTCACATTAGCTCGCGGATTAGTGACGGTGTTTGAAGGTAGAGAACCCGAAGAAGAAGAAGGTTGAGCTTCGGGCAAGAAACTAGCCAACAGATTCTTTAATTCAGTTGTTTGAGTGATGAAGGAGGATTGAAGATTATCACAAACTTCGGTTCTGATGTCATTACCTTGCTTCAAAATATCTCCTTTCAAATTGATTATTTGGCTCTGTAGATTCTTGATTTGCTCACCTTGAGTTCTCATGATGGTGTCAACATCGGGATTAATGGGTGGGTGTTGTTGGGTGGGTGGTTGATAAGGGTTAGAAGCACGAGGTGGGATTTGGTTGCTTCTATTGTAGTTGTTGGCGGGATTTTGGTTTTGAGGAGAAAAATCGGGTGAAAGGTAGTTGTTGGAACGGTAGCTCAGCAGATTTCTATCCCCTTGTTGTCTAGCTTGGTAATTTTCCGGTGAATAATTACCGTAAGCAGCATACACATTTTCCGGATTTCCTTATGTCGAAGGACAATCGGTGTATGAGTGAGGACCGCCACATGTTTCACAAGGATTAGCAACCGCTTTAACTTGTTGTTGTTGTTGGTTTGAAGCGAGAAGCGTAATACTTTTGCTCATTTCGGCCATCATGCGGGTGAGTTCGGTCATCTCAGGGTTTGCTGAGGTAGAAGAAACATTGACTCTCGGGTTGTTCCTAGAAGAAGCAGAGGAATCCCAGTTCTTGTGGTGAGTAGTCATGTTCTCTATTAACTCTCTACACTCCTCGGGTCTCCTTTTCATGAATGTGCCACCGGCGGCTGCATTAATCGTATCACGATCTCGAAAAGTCAATCCGTTGTAGAAAGTATCGATTAAGGTCACAGGGAGCATGTTGTGGTTTGGAAATCTATCGATCAAGACATTATATCTCTCCCAAGCGTCAAAAAGAGATTCATCAGGATCTTGCATGAAACCGCTGATCTGATTGCGAAGGCTAGTAACCATGGATGGTGGAAAGTAGCGCGATAGAAAGCGTTGAGTCATATCATCCCAAGTGTGAATAGAATTCTCCGGGAGACGATCAAACCATTTCTCGGCATGATGCGATAACGTATGTGGGAAGAGTTGTAGACGGAGAACATCCATTGTGGCCCCAGGCAACTTCATGCTTTGGGTGATTGTAATGAACTTGTCGAGGTGTTTGTTGGCATCATCATCAGGCAATCCTCTAAACGAGTTTGTTTGCACTTGCTGAATCATGTGGTGCTTCAACGAAAACTCAGGAGCGTTGATTTGCATCGGCGCAATCGGTCCTCCTCGTCCAAACATTGTTGGTTGACAAAGTTCCTCCATGGTCCGAAGATCGGGCTGTGGAAGAGCATTGTTGTTATTATTATTATTGAGGTTCGGTGGAATGTTGTTGTTGTTAACACCTGCCATATCTAAATCTTCTTGAGGCTCGGGCTCTTGATAATTAGAAGATCTAGTACGCATACACCTGAAAATGCAAAAGAAAACAAAACCAAACACAAAAACAATATATATACACAATAAAGATAAAATCATTTTGGATTTTTGAAATTTTTAATTTTTATGGTTTTTTATCAATTTTTAATTTTTTATGATTTTTTTGAATTTTTTAGGCAAGAAAAATAACGTTCACAAGTGAACGGATCCCAAAAAGCAACGTGTCTCTCACAGAAAACTGTTGATCTTAACGAAAAGAGCCGGCAGCGGTGCCATTTGATAACTCGGTTTTTACCTAATTAAAAATATTAAAGTTCTAAGTTCGTGTTCTCGGTATCTTAACGAATTGATCTAGGTCCTATGTGCGACTGAGTCGTTCTTTGGTAAAAACAAATATTTTTTGGTTGTTTTTAATTAAATGTGCAAAGACTTAAAAGTAAAGGTGCTCTTAAAGTAAATCTAAGTCTAATTAAAATGAAAGTGCAAGTATTTAAAAACGTGACTGAAATTAAAGGGCACTAAAGTAAATGACGTAAACTTAAATCTATCTAAGGCAAACATAAAGTGCGACTAAAGTCTAAAATAAAACTAAGGCAAATAATCTTAAAGTGCAATTAAATAAAAGGCAGGAAAAATAAAGCTTGAAAATAAAAATCAAAGACAAAAGCTAATAAGAACCTGAATACAGCTCATTCGGAATTATCCTTCGTTTGGAACAATCACTCGTCCTAAATGTCACCTTCGGTTGAAATGATTCTTCTTCACTTGGAATATTACCAAAATCCTTGATCCGGAACAAATTGATCTGAATATGTCACTTATCCAAAACAATCCTTCGTTCGGAACTTTACTGATTCGGAACTCTAAATTGTTGCCTTGATTCGGAACTTTTTGGTCTCCCTTGATTCGGAAGATTCCGAATGAAGCTCCTTGATTCGGAAGTTTCAGACTTCCGAATGAAAACCTCTTGAGTCGGAACTTGCCCCTTGATTCGGAACTTTATTCGGAACTTTTAAGAAGTTCCGAATGAAGCTTGATCCGGAAGTTTAAGACTTCCGAATTAAAAGCCTTGATTCGGAATTTGCCCCTTGATTCGGAACTTTGAGTTGATTCGGAACTTTTGAGAAGTTCCGGATGAAACCCTTGGTCCGGAACTTTGGAGTTCCGAACGAATACTCTTGATTCGGAAGTTTTCACTTCGTCCGGAACTTTGAATGTTCCGGATGAACAAGTTTGGCTCGGAAGTTTTGTTGAGTTTAAAATCTTCCGGATCAAACCTTGATTCGGAACTTTAGAAGTTCCGAATGAACACTTTCCCTCCTTCTTGGTTCGGAAGTTTTCACCTGGAAAGATCAGTAACACAACAAGCTTTCCCGAAGAACAAGGGAATACAGTAACAGCAGATATAAACACAAATTAACCAAAATCAAACACACGGATTAATCTAAACAGTAACGAATCAACAAATAAAAATCAACAAACAGTTAAAAAAAAGAAATCAAACAACTTTTATCACAATAATCAAAAACCACTTGGATCAAAATAAAAGCATGAACATGAACATAAACATAAACACATAAATCAAAGATTAAGAAAGGTAGATAAGAGATTGACAAGATAAAGTAAAGATTGACAATAATTAAATGAAAACTTACTTGAAATTAAATGAATTTAAGGTGCAAGACAAGGTATTTAAATTTGACAAGAAAAGTAAATGACAAGGTATTTAAATGGTGGAAGAGCTAATTGTCACACTTAGCCAACAAGAATAAAAAGTGAACAATCCTAATCTATTTATAGGGGAGGATTAAGGAAGCTTCCTCCCCTCTTTCCTTTTCTCTTAATTACAAGCTTAAGTCCCTCCTTTTATTAATCTTCATTAATTGCGTCATTAGTCCTTTTCTTCTAATCTTATTTAAACTTGGACTTAAGGGACTTTTGGCTTCGGGATTTCTTCGAACTCGTCTTTAAATTCTTCAATAAAATAGACTTGAATTCTTCGGCTTTTGATAAACTTCCGTCTTTTGACTTTTTCTTCGATAAATCTTCAGAATTGGTCGTGGACTTCCGTTCTTTTTGCACTCTTGACTTCTTGACTTCGTCTTTCATTCTTTTCTTCAATAAAAGTCCGTAACTGCACGTGAATGTCCGTGTTTTCTCCACTTTTCACCTTTTCATCCTAAATCACAACAAAAACACAAACCGCGCATAATTCCGACATAAAAGACGTAAAATACACGTTTTGGTCCGGTTATTATTGTAATTAAGTGGTAGAAAAGATGGGTGTTTACACACCTATCAGGCATGTATTTCCATTAGCAGTGAAGGTCCTACCAGTGGGTTTCCATTGCCAACCAACTTGGGTGAATTTCTTCCCCGTTGGAGTCCATTCAAGATTGTTCCTAATTGCATACATTTTATTCACGTGATCAACAAGGCATAAATCATGACGCTGAGAAAACATGCATTCATTACAATTCCAACATCGTAAATTAGAATTCACATTTTGCTTAGGCTGCTGCACAAACGCAGGGCCTTTAGTCTTAGTTACATGATTCTTTTTATTCAAATTTGAAATAACATTCCTAGGGTGAACTTTTACTTTCTTCTTCGCAGTCCTACTAGTGGAAGTATTGACCCTATTCTTCTTGTCTTGAGATCCTTTAGCCTTAGTAGATACAATTACTCCTGTAGAAGTCAAGGGAACATTAGTGACAGATTTTGATTTAGCCTTGATGGGTGTGTTTAATATAGGCTTGGATCCTGGATTCTTATTGAATGGAGTGTTAGCCTCAAAATATTGAGTCAAACAAGAATGCTCGGTCATAGCTTATTATTGTAACATTTATTAGAACGTTGTAATAGTTAGTTAAATAGTCGTGGTTCACGGGCTTGGATTTAAGCTACTTAAAGCCCAAAAGACAAGCCTGGTCCAAACAATATAGCCCATTATGGTTACATGTAAGCCCGACCATATAAGGCCCTTCCTAGCATGTTAGGAAGGGTGGATTGTTCATTTGTGTTTTTCTCTCTTGTAATCTAATATCACCTAGTTGTCTATCTTCTCTCTACTTTCTCTCACTACTTTCTCTCTCTAGAAATTCATATCTTTTTTCTATATTCTATCATTAATCATCAAATAACATGGGACAACATTTGGTATCAATCGTCACGGGATAGATTGTGTTTGGTTGTTGGTTATATATTTGATTCGTGTGATTTTTTCCTCTCAATCATCACGAATTAAAATTTTTTTAGTGTTTTGGGACTCTAAATCTTGATGTAAATCTTTTACATAGATTTGGTAGGGATTTGGTTAAGTTTTGTGGTTAAAATCGTAAGTTTTTGAGGTGTTTGGATTGGTTTTTGGGATACGGTTCCTAAACAGCATCAAGAACATTCCGAAGATATATCTTCGGAAAGGGGTTTTAATATTCCGAAAATTGGTATTTCAGAAAAGGGTTTTGAGATTCTGAAGATTTGTGGTTATTCCGAAGAAATTCAGTTTATCCGAAGAAATTGCATTATTTTGAAAAAGCATTTTATCCGAAGAATTGACTTATTCCGAAGAAACTGATTATTCCGAAGATCTCAGGTACAATTTTATCCGAAAAAGCCAATTTATTCTGAAGATAGTACATTATTTCGAAAATCTCAAGTTCTCTGAAAACATCACTTATTCCAAAAAAAAACCCATGTATCCGAGAAAAGTGTAGTGTCCTATTGATCGTTAGACTAAATGGTTATGAACAATTATATCTAGGATGATCATTATTCATATGATAACATAGCGGAAAAGAACAATGATCATGACAAGGTGTTTAGGCACAAAGACACGAATTAAAACAATTGGGATGTTCATTATATTAATAACAAACATCCACTAGACGTGTATACATTGAATCCCACGTCTAGTGCGACACACACTTTAGGTTTACATTGTGAATGAATAATATGAATAAAAACCTACGTATGTTTTCTTTATATACTAGAAAACATAGCTTACAAAGAAAGCTAATAATAAGACAACTAAATCTTCTATTATTCTGTGATAATATCTTCTACAAGTTTGTCCACCAGCTTGTAGAATTCTTCATTGTCAGATTTAGTCCTTGTCTTTTGTGTTTTGACTTATCAACTTAATAATTCGACCCAACAATCTTCCCCTAGTTGATGATGTCAAAACACTCCTCTTAAGCATGAATCCTTTGTATGTAGTACATGATCTCCAAGAAGCTTCCCTTAAGTATAGCACATATTCTTCCCCTTTTTGACACATCAATAGGGAATATGTGAAAGTATGCAATCTTGAAGATTCTCCAAAAGTAGCTCTATGTAATGATCCTGAAGAAAAATAAATAAAGTAGTCTTGATGCAGAAGTAGAATACCACAAACCTATGTTCCATGTCTTGTACTATCTATGTGATGAAGAACTCATACTCATGGTACAAAGTATAAGTAGACCTTGATCCGTTTGTCAAAAATCCTCATCCTATGTGAGACACTGAGCACGATAATGTAACTCCTTCAAGTGATAGCAATTGGTTTGCTAGATATGACAAGTCTTCATCACCAACCATGTAAAGCACGAACAAGTTACCTTTAAAGTCAGTGGCTGGAAGTCCATGACTTTAAGATATGATAGAACACAAACTCGCGAAAATCTTCTTCAATCATCAAACTTACCATAAGAATTCTTCCCCTTAAGTCAACATCTCTTCATGACGATTTTAATGGAATCACATCTTCATACCATATGTAAAAGTATTTGGATGGATAACTCTTTCACAAGGCTATCCCGATTACATAGTTTAAATATCCATCAAATCCCACGAATAATTGCTAACTCGCTTTAAGATCATTAATTCCTTTTAAAATATCCGAGCCATAAATATCATCATGATATTCTAAATTAAAACGGAGATTCCATGTACCTTTGTGTGTATTTCCCTCCTTTTTGTGTGCTAAAAACATACCAGTTTTCTCAAACAGCAGCTATTCCGTTTGTTATCCGAGAACCCTTACTGTCCAATATCCACATTCATTACCCGATATCGGACAAGGCGTATCAGCGTTTGAAGAACATATCTCGGACAACACTGTCAACCTATCAGCGTTGACTTATTCCTGTCAGCGTCGAAACCCTTCCTGTCAGCGCCTAAATAACAAACGTCAGCGCCAACCTAAAATCTTGTTAGCGTCTCCAATTCCTGTCAGTGGCCGATAACTTTTGTGGCTGTGTTATATCAAACTTCCTAAAACTTAGGGATGCATATTACTGAACTTAAATACACCCCTAAAAATCAGCAACCTTTTCAAAAGTATATCAAACTTTATAAGCCTAACCACACGTCATCATCAATCCCATATATTACGTCCATATCATATTTGATAAAGAGAATAATCCATATAAAATAGAAAGATCTCCATACCATATTAACACTGAAGAGCTGCGCAAAATACGTGGAACCACCAGTTACTTTATGTTTCTTTTGCTCCTTATGTGAAAAAAATAACTCTTCATTATCACCATCTTGTATAACCAGTCACTGTGACATATTCGTGTAAACAAACAAACACCAAGTTGGTATTCGTGTGAACACAATCTTCAATAGCCAATCACAACTCTTAATCCGTGTGAACACATAATTCTCCACAAATAAGAACGAATGATTCTCTGGACCATGTGAACGCAAGGCTTAAACAACCGTGTGAAACAAGAGAATTTCCACCAATGAGAAATCATCTACCATGTGAACACATATTAGATGTATCGTCACCATCACATCTAGGATTTATGGCAGATCAAGGCTTCTTTTGCTTTGCTAAATAAAAGGAGTACATCAACCAATCACGTGAATCTTCATACCACGTTGTGAAGCCAATATCACATGCTGATTTCCTTTACCCACGTCTCTAGCAGAGCAACATAAAGTGAAACAGTAGCATCTACCTGCTGCTGACTATGATGATCTAGGGTTTTTAAATAAAAACAAATCTAGGGTTTAGTAATATATGCACCGAAACCCTAATTAGGGTTTGTAAATAACCTTAGATCGTGTATCTTCACACGTTTTAACAGCCACGAGCATCAATTCTTCCTGCTTTTAAGTAGATCTAGGGTTTGAGGAACCCTAGTTCATGATTTTATGTGAAAGCAGAAAAACTGAAAATCACTCATTAGCCAACTTCGACGCTTAATAACTTTTGCCTGGGAATAAAACTCGACAATCCCTCCGGTGGAAGTTTAGATCTATGTATGTAGAACACACATAAAAAATTTCGTGACGATCCAACGGTTCAATCAAAAGTTATGACCTTCTGAATACTGCTGCGCACACAAAAACGTCCAGAAAAACTCCATACGAATTTTTCTTCTTCACCATACACGAACACCTCGTCGGACCTAGATATCAAGAGCCTTAGGCTCTGATACCAATTGTGGTGTCCTATTGATCGTTAGACTCAATGGTTATGAACCATTATATCTAGGATGATCATCATTCATATGATAACATAGCGGAAAAGAACAATGATCATGACAAGGTGTTTAAGCACAAAGACACGAATTAAAACAATTGGGATGTTCATTATATTAATAACAAACATCCACTAGACGTGTATACATTGAATCCCACGTCTAGTGCGACACACACTTTAGGTTTACATTGTGAATGAATAATATGAATAAAAACCTACGTATGTTTTCTTTATATACTAGAAAACATAGCTTACAAAGAAAGCTAATAATAAGACAACTAAATCTTCTATTATTCTGTGATAATATCTTCTACAAGTTTGTCCACCAGCTTGTAGAATTCTTCATTGTCAGATTTAGTCCTTGTCTTTTGTGTTTTGACTTATCAACTTAATAATTCGACCCAACAAAAAGTCCATTTATCCGAAAATTGTGAGTTTATCCGAAGATAGGCATTTATTCTGAAAAAGTGATTTATCCGAAGATTTTAGCTTTATCCGAAATCCACCATTATTCCGAAGAACCCAATATTCTGAAGAAAAGCTATTATTCCGAAGAAGGTATTCTTTTCAGAAATTTTCACTTTATCCGAAAAAGTGTTATTTATCTGAAAATCCTATTTTTCCAAAAAACTCCAATTTTCCGAAAAAGGAGTTTATTCCGAAAAAGTTCCATTTATCCGAAGAAGGGTCATTATTGCGAAAAGGGTTACTTATTCCGAAAAACTCAAGTTTTCCGAAAAAACCATTATTCCGAAAAACCTTCACTTATCCGAAGATAACCATTAATCCGAAGATCACCACTTTTCCGAAAATCTCAGTTATTCTAAAATTCATGAATATTCCGAAAATGAAGAATTTTTACAAAAGTGAAGACTATTTTTAGGGGATTTTTAACATTTTTCATCGACAACAACAATCACAACACATATACTTAAGATCCATTTTCACTTCATCAATTTCAAGTCTCTAGATATGGATTCTACTCAAGAGTATCGTGTCACAAACAACAATATCATGGTGGCGGGTAACAAAGAGAGACCACCAATGCTTGTGTCTAGTCGGTATGCTCAATGGCAATCACGTTTCATACGATACCTTGATACAAGACCTAATGGTGATGCCTTGAGGAAATGTATTACTCATGGACCATATGTATTCAAGAAGATCTCAATTCCTCCAAGACCAGCCACTGATACTACTGATGTAGTACCCGCAAGTGAACGTGATGAAACAAGATCTGATCTCGCACCTGAAAATTATGCTTGGCATGATGCTGAGAAGGAATCTATCTATATGGTTCTAAGTGGGATTGGAGATGATATTTACTCCACGGTTGATGCATGCCCTACTGCACATGAAATGTGGACCGCTATTGAACGCTTGCAACAAGGAGAATCACTCAATAAACAAGATGTCAAAACAAACTTGTTTTGGAACTTTGGCAAGTTTACTTCAAAGGATGGAGAATCAATTGCGTCATAATACTCCAGGTTTTATAAAATGATGAATGACGTGACAAGAAATAATCTGCAAGTCTCCACCATGCAAGCTGATGTTCAATTTCTCCAACAACTTCAACCCGAGAGGACACGGTTCGTCACTTTAGTGAAACAACAAGAAAAGTTAGACGAGGTCTCATATCATCGACTCTTTGATATCTTGAAGCAATTTCAGAATGAAGCAAATGAGATTCGAGCTGAATGTGTTGCAAAGATGGCTAATCCACTTGCTTTAGTGACTACCACTCAACATGTTCAAGATCATTGCTCTCGTGCTCCTAATCCATACTCCACTACATCATCCTCACCACGATATTCCACATCATCTAAGTCTTCATCATCCACAAGATCACGAGGTAAAGTGCCAAGAGAACCATCACCACCATCTGAGTCATCATCTGAAGAAGATAGAGATGAAGACCAAGCTCAAAAGAATCGAGAGATGAAATAACAAATTGCTTTCATAATGAAGACTTACCAGAAAATCTACAAACCCACCAACAACAATCTTCAAACATCATCTAACACAAAGAACCAATATGTTGAGAGTCCTCCAAGGTATGACACACGTCGATGTGGTGAAAGTCCTTCTAGGTATGCTCGACATAATCCAACGCATGTTGAGGCGTCTGCAAGGTATGATCGACAAACTGCCAAGTATGATACTCAGAGGATTGCTGCTGCTACTGGGAATAGGGAAACTGTTGGAAGTCAAGTGGTTCAGCTAAGTGGGATTCAATGTTTTAATTGCCAAGGTTATGGGCATATGGCAAAGGAATGCAGGAAGCTAAAAAGGGTTAGAGACTCTAGCTATCACAAGGAAAAGATGCTTCTATGCAAGAAGATGGAAGCAGGGTTAATTTGTCAGCTGAGGAAGGAGAAATGCTTGATGACACTGATGATGAAGATTCTGATCAAGAACTCGATGCACATTACTCGTACATGGCAAAGGTTGAAGAAGTTCTCAAAGTCACTGAAGATGACAACGGTCCTATCTTTGACACTGAGCCAATCGATAAGGTACACACTACTGATGAATATAATGTGTTTGGTGATACTCATAAGCATAGTGATCTACCCAATGCCATTAATGACACATGTATGATGGAAACGGTTGATAGTAATACCACACCTAATTCATCAGACATGTGCAATAATGAGTCTGAGGATGATCAACATGCAAATGAGTATGATGAAGAGGAACGTTTTGCTCTTGCTAATTTAATTGCCACTTTAAAACAAGATGTTAAAGAAAATAGACAGAGTCACAAGCAATTAAAAATGGTTAATGCTACGCTCACTTAAAATTTTGAAGAATGCAAAGCTGCTCTAATCAAATCTAGTGAGACAAATGAAAGTTATAAAGATGAGCTCCTTCAGAAAACCAAAGAGCTTGAGGGGTACAAGGGTAGTGCGTTAAAAAGTCAAAAGGACGATTTTGAAAACAAATATAACACAACTCTCGAGTTATTAGCCAAAGAGAAGCGTCAATATAATGTTTTCTTAATGGATAAACGTCAAAAAACGTACCTTACCAATATCAAAGTTAATGAACTTGAACAAAAGCTCTCTATGACCACTACAGATTCTGCTAAAATTCTTGAGGTTACCAAGAGGTAGAAGCGTTAAAACAAGACTTAAAAAGTAGACATAAAAAAGATACTGAAAAAGTAAGGAAACTAGAAGAACAAGTTGAGTTTTTGAAGAAAGTTGTTTATAACACGCATGATTCTATTCAAACTGTAAGAATGATAGCACCTCCGTCGATGTTTAAGGGTCAAGCTAGCTTTGCAAGTCCTGAGTACCTTGCCCAAGCTCAAGCTGCGAACCCGCGCCTTTATCCTGATGAGTCTGAAAGGACCCATCTTGATTGCATGCCTGTTAGCGCCGATAGTGAGGAAACTGCCCTTTGGGATGATGATAGTCGACCACTTGTCAATAAGGAATTTGTGAAACCATATAATTATGCTTATGAGAATAGTCTTTATGGTCTTTTCAATGTTGGGAATAAATTAAGGCCAGATCACTTGAACGCTGACAAGAACAACTCAAGCGTTGACAAGAACAAAGTGAGCGCTGACAGCTCAAGCGTTGACAAGTTAAAGTCAAGCGTTGACACATTGAAGACAAGCACTGATGGAAGATATGAGCTACACGTTTATTATGTTCTAGAATACTTCTAGTAAGGATAGAAACGACAATGTATTTTCTATGTTTATCTTTACCTAGAATAGTTGATACGTAGCTTATTGTACAAGGCTTCTTAGTCTATAAAAGAAGGCCTTTAGGTTAATGTTTAGTATCAAGTTTTCATTAAGTTTTCATTCGTAAACATCTTTCATTGTAAGCAAGTTTGACATTCATAATCAAAGTGAAAGTTTTGTTTACATCTTGTGTTCTTGTTTAAGTATTAAATTCCGCATAATACTTAGATTCACAAAGCATATAACAAAGGTTTCTCTACGTGTTATACTTGATCTAATCTCGTATACACAAAGCTAATCGATCTAAGTTTGGGATCAACAAGTGGTATCAGAGCTTGTTGAGGAACTTTTGATCTTTGAAGAACACCAGAACGATATACGAACACCAAAACCCTAATTTTCTCAAAACCCTAAAAACATCATGTCTGAAGCGATAACCTCCTCCTCCTCATCCTTACCAAACATCAAGATTCCCATGCTTGATGCAACCAACTTTGACTTATGGAGGTTCAACTTTGAACAATATCTGGGGATCTTTGACTACACACTCTGGGACATTATTGAATATGGAAACTCATTCAATAAGGCTCAAAAGATTCAGGATGCCATTACGGCAAGATCAGCTGTTAAAGGATGTCCTGATGAAGATAAGAAAGAAAAACCTGGAGATGGTAGAGCTGTAAGTGCTGAAGATATTGCAAAGAAAAGGGCTGACATGAAAGCCCTAAATATTCTGAAAGTCTCTTTGGGACAAGAAAATCAGCACAAATATAGAAGCTATGAATCTGCTAAGGATCTTTGGGAAGCAATTGAAGTTGCATATGGTGGTAATGCAGAAACTAAGGAAAAAAAGAAAAAGCAACTTCTACATGATTATGCTGTCTTCAAAGCTCAGCCCAATGAGAAACTGAGCAGTGTGAGAAGCAGATTGCTTGACATCACAAGCAAGTTGTCCTTCATGGGGACACAAGTTGGTGATATTGACACCAATGCTACTTTTCTGAAAAGTCTTGGTGAGACATGGAAGATTGAGGCAAGATCTATTCTTGCCAATAATACTTACAAGAGCTCTTCGTTTGATGACATCTACAACAAACTAAGACTGTTGGAAGATGAAACTCTTTCAGCACATGGAAGCAAAGCTAGCACCAGCAACATGGCCTTCTTCTCTCATAGTGAAGGTCAATTCAATCAGAAGGACTCTTTTATGCATCCAGTTACTGGATCATCATTTGTCAGCGCTGGAACAAGTCCTGTCAACGTCTCCTTTTCAGACGCTGACACATTCATGAATGACTCCCCAAGAGTTAAACCTGCTAGTTTGGATTTGGATACTGTTTGTGCTTACATTGCTTCTTTGCCCAATGGTTCAGTGATTACATATGAGGACCTTGAGCAGATAAGTGATGAACACTTGGAAGAGATGGACATCAAGTGGAACATGGCTCTTGCTAGTATAAGAGCAAATAGGTGGAATAGAAGGTTCAAGAAGAAGATGACCTTCAATGCTAAAGACACTGCTGGATTTGATAAATCCAAAGTTGAGTGCTACAACTGTCATCGCATGGGGCACTTCATGAGGGAATGCAGATCTCCTAGAAGATCTGATGCTGGTAAACCCTCAAGTCAGGTTGTTAAAGCTCAAGACTCCAAAGACATGGTAGCAGTTCAAGGAATTGATGGTACTGGATGGGATTGGAGCTATCTGGCTAAGGATGCTGAAGAGGACAAAGCTTTGATTGCTGATATTGAAGAAGAAGAGCATGTTGAATATGCTCTCATGGCACACTCCTCCTCTTCATCTGATAATGAGGTATATGATGATGCTTTTTGTAGCAAAGGTTGTAGGTTAAACACTGACAGACTTAACAAAGAGGTGTTAAAACTAAAAGAGGATATGAGCACATAAAGGTGTAAATTATCCAATTACCAACTAGCTCTTACTGAAACTGAGAAAACCGTTTCTGAATACAAGAAAATGGAATTTGATTTAAAAGATAAGATAAATATCTTAAAACATGAGCTAGAGGGTAGTATGGATATTAGAAATATCATGTCAAAGGTTAATAGAGACCTACAGGCTAAGTTAGATGAGGCCATTAAGAATAAAGATAATGTTGACCTCAAGATTCAAAGATTTGATAGAGCCACCCAAGCCCTAGGAGACTGTGTAGCTAAAAAAGGGATCCTAAGGACATGACTGGGATTGGGATGAATGATTACTCTCTGGTTCCACCACCAGCTGGTGACTTCTATGGTGTCCATAGAAAGGATTTAGCTTGGACTAGTATTCCAGAGTGCCAAGAAGAGGAATTCATTCCTCCACCAAGAGTTGTCACTCCAGTAGAAGAGTATCAACAAAAACTGACTGACCTAAATGAGTGGAAGAAAGCTAACCCTACTTTATTTTTTAAGGGAGGTTTGCTATGTGAAAGTCCCAATGAATCACCACCCATTAAGGTTACTCACCCAGTTACTGGTAAAGCTGTTGACCTAGGCTCAAACACTGTTAGAAGACCTACCATTAAATATGCAGAGATGTATAGGAATAATAGGTCACCCAAGAGCCAAGTTAACAATCATGGAACAGGTTTCTTTGCTTCTAGACCTAAGAATGTGTCTAAGAAAGCCTGTTATACTTGTGGTAGCTTCTCACATTTGGCATACAAGTGTGTCAACGCTCCCAAAGCCAGCGCTGATAGGAACAATTTCAGCGCTGATAGGAAGAAAGTCAACGTTGTTAGGAAGTCAAACGTTGTCAGACCCAAACCTTGTGTGCAGCAAAGTCCACAAGTGATTAGACCAGCCCCATTCTTCTCTAGAAGGTCTAACACTCATGGACAAAGACCTTTTCAAAAGACAAACACCTGGTCAAATAGGCAATGGGTTCCTGTAGCAAACCCTAGGTTCAACGCTGACAAGGGTAATTTCAGCGTTGACAGGACAAAATCCAACGCTGACAGAAACGTGACCAGACCTAAGTATTTGCAGCCACAAGGTAAGGGGTCTAAAGCTTCTTCAAGCTTAACATGGAGACCCAAGAAAGATCAAAACCCTAATAATAATGGAATTTCAATGACTTGTAACAGATTTAATTATATTTCAAAAGTCATTACAAAACCAATTGGGGTTAACTGGGTATTTCATCCTAAAAGGGATGAGAATGGGGTTGTTATAAGAACTAAGTCTGTTCTTATTGAACAACCAGATGAATCCAAGTCTTCTGAGACTTGGGTTCCAAAAGAAAACTAATTTGTTTTCTTTATGTGCAGGGCATTCAAAGACAGATCAATGATTACGGATATTGGGATAGTGGATGCTCAAGGCACATGACAGGAAAGGAAGACTATCTGACGAACTTCACTCCTATTCAAGATGGTGATAAGGTATACTTTGGAGGGGGCTACGACACCATCACAGGCAAAGGAACCCTTCTCACCAATAATCTACGTTTTGAAAACGTCTTCCTGGTAAAAGAACTGGATTATAATCTGTTTAGTGTATCACAAGTGTGTGATAACAAAAATAAGGTTCTTTTCACTGATACTGAGTGTTTGGTGTTAAGCAAGGATTTTAAGATCCCTGATGAGAAGTACATTGAGTATAGAACACCTAGGCACAAGGACATATATAATGTGAATTTAAATGGAATTAAAGTGAATACAAATATGTCTTGTTTTTATGCTAAGGCCTCAGTAGATGAAAGTAATTTGTGGCACAGGAGACTAGGGCACATAAATTTTAAAAATATAAATAGACTTGTGAGGCTTGGTTTAGTTGATGGTTTGCCTGAGAAGGCCTACCACAATGACCACTCTTGTGTTGCATGTCTTAAAGGCAAGCAGCACAAGGTCTCATTCAAGTCCAAGCAGGTGCATACTAGTTCCAGACCTCTTCATATGCTTCACATGGACCTCTTTGGTCCAACTAATATAGAAAGTTTGAATGGCAAGTCATATTGTTTTGTTGTCACTGATGACTTTTCTAGGTTTACTTGGACATTCTTTCTAGCTATGAAGAGTGACACAGCTGATGTTCTTATTGAATTTATCACTCAAATTGAGAAAAGGTCTGGCAATGAGGTTAAGATGCTTAGGAGTGATAATGGTGGAGAATTTAGGAACAAGAAGCTAGATGATTTTTGTGCCAGGAAGGGAATTACTAGGCAATTCAGTATTGCTAGAACCCCACAACAAAATGGGGTTGCTGAAAGGAAAAATAGAACCCTAATTGAAGCAGCCAGAACAATGTTGGCTGATGCTCATTTTCCTATAGCCTTTTGGGTTGAGGCTGTTAATACAGCATGCTATGTGCAAAATAGATCATTGGTTAACAAAATTCAGAACAAAACACCTTATGAGTTACTTTGGGGAAGAAAACCTAATATTGGTTTTCTCAGACCTTTTGGTTGTCATGTAGTTGTCCTAGATACTAGTGATGCCTTAGGGAAATTTAGTGCAAAAGGTGATGAAGGTTACTTCATGGGGTATTCAGTGCAGAGCAAGGGTTATAGGGTTTATCTTAAGGAGGACAAACGTATTGTTGAGAGAGTACATGTTAGGTTCTTAGAGAATAAACCTAGTGATCCTGAAAGTGGTCCTAATTGGTTGTTTGATTTGGAACCCTTATCTAGAACTTTAAATTATATGCCTGTCACTAATCCAGACATTGTGAAGGTAACTTCAAATGTTGTGGAGGAACAAATTGTTGATGTTTCAGGTACACAGGTTGATGAGAGGGTTGGATCACAAGCAGAAAAGGCATCTCCTACATTTGAATATGTCACAATTCCCATTTGGACTGATGCTTTTGCTGCTGCTGCTGCTGCTGGACAAGATAATGTTGGTTTCCAAATACCACCAGATACAAACATGCATGGTTCTTCAGGCGCTGACAAAGGCAAATCTAGCGCTGACAAAACCAATTCAGACGTTGACAACAACATTTCAAGCGCTGTTAGTCCAGACGCTGACAACCAAGATTCAAACGTTGACAACACTTATGGGCATCTTTTCTCTTCCACTTTTGAACAAGGAGGCCCTTCTAATGTTCATGAAGAGATTCTTGTTGCTCAAAGAGAGTCTGATGAAGAATATATTGGCAATATGGAGCGTGAAGTTGAGGACACCAGACTTTTTGAAGGAGGAGTTCTCACTTCCACAATGAAGAATCACCCCCCATCTCAGATCATTGGTGATGTTATGACTCCAGTTCAGACAAGAAGATCCCATCAAGGACTTGGTGGATTTATTGCCAACATACACAAGAAGGTTGATACCCCTCTTGTGCAAGCATGTTTGTTTGCATGTTTTCTGTCACAAGAAGAACCCAAGAAGATATTTGATTCTCTCAAAGAACCAAGTTGGGTGGAAGCAATGCAAGATGAGCTTCACCAATTTGCTATTCAGGATGTTTGGGAGCTGGTTGATTGTCCTAGATATGTCAGACCAATAGGGACAAGATGGGTTCTCAGGAACAAAAGAGATGAAAGAGGTATTGTGGTCAGAAACAAGGCAAGGTTAGTGGCTCAAGGTTATACACAAGAGGAGGGGATAGACTATGAAGAAGTCTTTGCACCAGTTGCAAGGATTGAAGCTATTAGGATTTTTCTAGCCTATGCATCTTGCATGGGCTTCACAGTCTCTCAAATGGATGTGAAGAGTGCATTCTTGTATGGCACCTTTGTTGAGGAAGTATATGTCATGCAACCTCTTGGTTTTGAGGATCCAGAGCATCCAGATAAAGTGTATAGAGTCAAAAAGGCTATGTATGGCCTTCATCAAGCCCCTAGAGCATGGTATGGTACTTTGTCTACATATTTAGTGGACAATGGATTCAAGAGGGGCACCATAAATCAGACACTGTTTACAAAGAAGAAAGGAAAAGATGTGTTGCTTGTGCAGGTCTATGTTGATGATATCATTTTTGGGTCTACTGATCCAAAGATGAGTGAGGATTTCTCCAAGCTTATGACAGACAAATTCAAGATGAGTGCTATGGGGGAGATGAACTTCTTTCTTGGTTTGCAAGTTCAGCAGAAAGAAGATGGTATCTTCATCTCCCAGGACAAATATGTTGCTGAAATCTTGAAGAAATTTGGCTTTTCTCCACATGAAAAGAGGGCTTCTACTCCTATGGATAGAGAACACCCGTGGGGAAAGATTGGAGATGGGAAAGATGTTGATGTCAGGCATTATAGATCCATGATTGGATCCTTGATGTATCTTACTGCTTCCAGACCTGATATCATGTTTGCTGTATGTGCTTGTGCACGTCATCAAGTGACTCCCAAAGAATGTCACCTTTATGCTGTGAAGAGGATCTTTAGGTACCTAAGATGTTTCCCTAATCTTGGTTTGTGGTACCCAAAGGATTCACCATTGGAGCTGATTGCATATTCAGATAGTGATTATGGAGGTGATAAGTTTGATAGGAAATCCACAACTGGTGGATGTCAGTTTCTTGGGAGCAGATTAATATCTTGGCAATGCAAGAAACAAACAGTGGTGGCTAATTCTACAACTGAAGCAGAATATGTGGCTGCAGCAGCATGTTGTGGTCAAGTGTTGTGGATTCAGAACCAGCTGTTGGATTATGGGTATAATTTTATGCATACTAAGATATTTGTTGACAATAATAGTACTTTATGCATCATTAAGAATCCTGTGCATCATTCTAAAACTAAACACATAGAAATTAGACATCATTTTATAAGAGATTGCTTTGAGAAAGGTTTAATACAACCAGATAGGGTTGACACTGAGGAAAATGTGTCAGATTTATTAACTAAACCTTTTGATACTGGAAGATTTCAATACTTGGTAACAAGTATTGGAATGGTTAATCTCACTTAAATATGTGTTTTGGATTCTTTTTGTAAAAGTATGTACAGGATGATGCATTACTATTATTGGTCTTATTGATGATTTAGATTTTCCACTATATTTTTCTAACACTGACAAAGGTTGTTTGAACACTGATAAGTGTTTTTGCAACGTTGTCAGCAATATAATTGTCTAACGCTGACAAAGCTTCCTTCAACGCTGTTATGTGTTATCGGGGCGTTGTCAGCAACAATGTTAGTTTTGTGGTTTTCAATCTAAATGTGCAGATGGTGTTAGCAGTATACCATTGGATACAGAGTTGCTTATGGATCAAAGGAGAAGCATTTGGACAAGTTTTTATTTATGGATGATGGTTGGAATGTTTCATTCCTATCTTGACATAAATTTTTTATGTTCATGCATGTTTTTAGAAAACTCTTTGTATCTTTGTTTAAGGGGAGGTTTTAGGAACCTTTAGGATTTTTAGGTATCCATATGATACTCTTATCACAATTCTAGATTGTGTCCACAGGTGAGTATGGGTTAGTTTTACTAAACCATGAGGCACTGTAGCATGCATAGTATATCAACTTTGCATGCTGCCAAGACATTTTTGGCCTAGAATTGGTTGTGGTCTGTTGGGAGACTTGGAAATTGTTTTTGATATGGGATTTACCTGGGAGTAACAAGGATTTTATGAGGTAACTTGGTTGTTAAGAATTTTGGTTAGCAAGGGACACTAGAGGACTGTTATGTCTATCTTGCTTATGCAAGTGTGCATAACTGGACAGTGCTTGCCAATAATTATCAGCTTTTGGTTACTTTCTCTAGGATAAATTACTTGTTAAGGTCATTTTTCACTTTTTAAAACAATTTTATTTTTGGACGCTGACAAGAATTTTCCAAGCGTTTTTGTGACCAAATTGGACGCTGAGATGGCTTTAGGCGAACGTTGACAAGATTAGAGCCGTTGGGCGTTGATGGATTATATTTGACCGTTGACACTCAATGGGACCTACCCAGTTGTTACTTTTTGACATATTTTTAAGCCGTAATTTTAGGAGTTGTTACTTTCATTAAATGCATGAGATAACTTATAACTTTTTCAATATTTTCATGATTAGTTTTTGAAAATCTTTGCCTATTTTTGGGCCAATCACATGCATTGTTTATCTCCTATAAATTTGGCTCCTATTTTTATACAGGGTATCTATAATTCTTGTCTAACACTTTTCTCTTATCAACCTTCATCTTCTACACTTCAAATTAACAGCTTTCATCAATGGCACCAAGATTTAACTCAGCAGAATTGGATTTGGGGTTCAAGTCTCAACACAACATGATTGCTTATCTTGTTGCTGATAATGATTTGTTTCCTCAATACACACAAATGGTGGCGTATTTGAACGCATCCCCTTTAAGGTATGCTCTTTCTCATGCACCACTCATTCCAGTCACACACATTAAACAGTTTTGGAACACTGCCAGTTCCTCAACAGTTAATGGAGTGACCACATTAACTTCTATTGTTCATGGGAGATCTTGGGTGGTTACTGAGGCCTTGGTACGCCGGGCCTTGCATCTTGATGATGCTGATGGTGTAACCATTCTTCCCATAACTGAAATAGAACAAGGGCTTAGGGCTTTGGGATACCCTATTCCTGATGAAGGTACTCTTAATAAGTACCATAAGCAGGAATTTCCCCCAGCCTGGAAGTACCTCATTCACATTCTCCTTCAATGTTTGAGTCCCAAATGTACTGCACACAATGAGATCAATAGATCCATTGCAACTGCTATTGTGTGTATTGCAACAGGGCAAAAATATAACTATTCTAAAATGATTTTTGAAGGGATGTGTAAAAACAAGGGGACAAAAATGACTTTGGCTTATCCCCGTTTTCTGCAAATGATTTTTGATGATCAAAGATATTGTTCAAGGGATCACAATGATTTTTATAAAATCCCTGAACAAAAGAAAGCTATTTTTACCAAGATGAATTCACCACCTCATAGAGACCTACCTTTAACCCCAGCCATGCTTGCTGTTATTGCAGCAGCACAACCCCAACCAGACCCTCAACCTCATATTGACCCTCACCCACAACTTGAACCCATTCCTGAACCTTTACCCTCACCTGAACAAATGCAAATAGACCAAGAACCCTTTGACGCTGACACATCAAATGTTGGCGTTGATGTGCCTATTTCCAACGCTGACACCCAACCATCACAATCCCAAACACCCCTTAACCAACCCACATCTACCCATTCTTCCACACCCTCTTCCACACCACCTGAATATAGGTTGATCAAACGCCGAAGGACTATTGGAGAGTTCTCCTCTGGTGGTCTTAGCCATGAAGCAGAGAGAACCACCACCACAAGTGTGGCTGGTGACCTGGATGAGGCTGGGACTATTGGTTCTGGCTTAGAAGCTGGCCAAGGCAGTCCCACCATCATTAAGTCCTCATCCATGCCCAATGAATCTGACTTGGGAGGTCAAATCCCCATTTTAGAGGAGGGCAGACTGGAACCAATGACTCTTTTGGAATTGACGGCTGTCTGCATTAGCTTGGAAAAGCAAAATGCAGACTTAGTACAAATTGTCAGCTCACAAGGCCTTGAACTCAAGCAATTGAGGGAGAGGATTGTTGTTTTGGAGAGTGATCATGCTAGGAGGGGTATGGAGGAGTCTTCCAAAGGGGAGGAAGATCAAAGAAATCTGAGTGATAAGAGCAGTCAAGATGGTCAATCAATGGATGTTGCTGAAGCTCTTACTACTTTGAAGGAACAAACAGGTTTTGATACGTCCTTAATCTCTCCAACCAATCTAAATTTATCATTTACAGCTATGTTGAGAGAGGTTACACAAGGCGCTGAGGGAAAATATTTGAGCGTTGACAAGACAAGTTTGGACGCTGATAGAAGTATTTTGGGCGCTGATAGAGGAAATTTGGGCGTTGACAAATCTGCATATGGAGGTGATGTATTCCAGTCATCATCTATCATCAAGGATGTTCCTACTCAGGTATTACCATCTACCTTACCAACCATTGCACCATCAGATAAGGGTAAGGGTATATTGGTAGAAGAAATTGTTCCAAAGAATGCAGCCCAAGTTGAATTTGATAGAAGATTGGCTGAGCAAATGATGGAACAAGGTGAAAAGGAAAAGTCACCATTTGTTGTGACTTCTGAAGAAGAAAGTGATGGAGCTAGCTCAGACTCAAGTGTGATGATTATTGAACCAGAAAGACTTGAGTATGGTGATGAGCTTGCTAGGGAAAAGTTGAGAGATTTAAAGTTGCAGATTGATTTTGACATGCCAGAGGTGGTTCAGATGTACAATTCTTGGGAAGAAAGCTGTATGGATAATCCAGATTTGACCATTTCAGATCAAATATGGGGTTTGGAGATTCTTCTTAGAGTTTAGAAGGATTGTAAGGTGATTTTGAAGCACAAGGCAAGCAACATTCTCTCTGAGTTGAAAAGGGATAGAAGGAAGCTCTACTTTATGTTGCTCAGATGTCATGGAGTTGGATGGACACATCAGAAGCTGAAGGCTTTGACATTTGATGAGTTGGAACATAGGGCTTATCCTATTTGGGTGAAAGTGCAGGAAGAAAACACTTTCAGACTTCTTTCAGATGAAAGAAAGGAGCAACTTGCAGAAGAGATGGAAATCAAGAAAGCTATGATAGTTCCCAGACCAGTGAAGAAGGGATTTACACTTGAATTTCCAAAAGATATGAATCAACTATATCCAAGTGAAGCAGTTATTAGAAAGAGCCTCAAGCTCTCCCCATTAGAAGCTTCAGATATGGTGCATGTGTTACCACTAGATTCCAGGAATCCAATTGTGAGTTATGATGAGGATGAATGTGGATTCTGGAAGATTGGAAGATATGGCAAGGAGGTACACACTTTTACCACTCTCATATCTTTATTTGCAAGTTGTGATAGAGAAGACTTGGTGGACCTTTGGAGGTTGCTGGAGACCAAGTATGAGGCTGAAGCACCAACTTCAGCTAATGGAATAAAACTTTGGACCACATTCAAAAGAATGTGTGGGACAAATGAAGAAGATCCTGAAATATGGAAGGATCTTGAAGATGACCTCAGTGGTCTTCAATGGAGGTTATATTCAGCTGCTGGTGTATACCATTTGAGTTCTACAAAGTTTGCTGAGTATCTACTTGTAGATGCTCAGTATTTCATATCCAAGGCTGTTTTGGAAAAGATGAAGGACACCCAGTTGGAGATAGATTATACAAGTGACGTGGCAAAGAATTTAATCAGATTTGTTTATTACCAATATGATAAGGTTTGTCAGACTCCTCCAGGTTCTTAATGCTTATTCAGAAACTTGATCATAAGAGTGGATATCAAGTTTAGGGGAGGATTGTTGGGAATAAATTAAGGCCAGATCACTTGAACGCTGACAAGAACAACTCAAGCGTTGACAAGAACAAAGTGAGCGCTGACAGCTCAAGCGTTGACAAGTTAAAGTCAAGCGTTGACACATTGAAGACAAGCACTGATGGAAGATATGAGCTACACGTTTATTATGTTCTAGAATACTTCTAGTAAGGATAGAAACGACAATGTATTTTCTATGTTTATCTTTACCTAGAATAGTTGATACGTAGCTTATTGTACAAGGCTTCTTAGTCTATAAAAGAAGGCCTTTAGGTTAATGTTTAGTATCAAGTTTTCATTAAGTTTTCATTCGTAAACATCTTTCATTGTAAGCAAGTTCGACATTCATAATCAAAGTGAAAGTTTTGTTTACATCTTGTGTTCTTGTTTAAGTATTAAATTCCGCATAATACTTAGATTCACAAAGCATATAACAAAGGTTTCTCTACGTGTTATACTTGACAAGAACAAAGTGAGCGCTGACAGCTCAAGCGTTGACAAGTTAAAGTCAAGCGTTGACACATTGAAGACAAGCACTGATGGAAGATATGAGCTACACGTTTATTATGTTCTAGAATACTTCTAGTAAGGATAGAAACGACAATGTATTTTCTATGTTTATCTTTACCTAGAATAGTTGATACGTAGCTTATTGTACAAGGCTTCTTAGTCTATAAAAGAAGGCCTTTAGGTTAATGTTTAGTATCAAGTTTTCATTAAGTTTTCATTCGTAAACATCTTTCATTGTAAGCAAGTTCGACATTCATAATCAAAGTGAAAGTTTTGTTTACATCTTGTGTTCTTGTTTAAGTATTAAATTCCGCATAATACTTAGATTCACAAAGCATATAACAAAGGTTTCTCTACGTGTTATACTTGATCTAATCTCGTATACACAAAGCTAATCGATCTAAGTTTGGGATCAACATTCAACAAACAAACTCAGAAATCTCATGAGGAAGTCTTTTTAGAATGTAAACAAAAGAGAATTCAATGGAAGAAAGAGTTTGCCCCAAAGTAATCTAATGTTTACAAATATATGAACTACCTTCCTCTAGATGAGTCTAAAAGCAAGAGTAGGAAAACATTAGGTATTCTTAAACACTACATAGATAATGTTAAATCTATTGTTGAAAGAGATTGGGCAAAACGTGAAAATGATGAGTGGGAACGCCCGATTCCTCAAGATATTACCTTGCTTGTGAAAGAACTCTTAATTCCAAATACGGCGTTGATTAAAGAAACTGTTCTTCAATTTGAGGAGTTAATTCGGACTGAAATGTTTGATGATTTAAAATATGTTGAGTCTATTGAGAAAAACATTGATGATCTTCAAATGGAGAAGTCTGATTTTTCAGATGAATATGATTTACTCTTGCAAGAATGTGTTTCTAAAGATGTTATGTGTGCTTATTTTACATCTTGTGCTGATATTGATGAATATTCTGATGTTGCATGCAAATATATTGATCAAGTCAAAGAGTGTCAACGTCTTGAAACTGAGCTTTCGAAACGTAGATAAAATGTTGATAAAAATGCTTTTGAGTTACTTCAACACAAAACTGATTTCCTTCAAAAACATTGTCATTCTCTTGAACTTGCTTTGCAAAAAGACGTTTGTAGTTTTCCACATGATAATAACTTGCAAGAAAAACTTTCCAAAACGTTTCGAGAAATGAATGAACAGAGTTTGGAAATTAAAGGGTTGGAAGCTCAGTTACAAGACAGGGAAAGAGCGATAGCAGAGTTGCAGTAACTTGTTGCTAAGATGGGTGGGAAAGTTGTGGAACCTAGCATTAAGAAACATGTTGTTAGACAACCCAATGCCTCTAAAGTGAATAGATCCTCTATCTTGGGAAAACCATCTACTTTATCAAATTCCTCGTTTGCAAAACCTGTGTTTGCCCCCAATATGGATGGAAAGGAAAGGTTACCACATAATCAACCCATAAGGAATACTATAGCACCAAACGTTAAGCACAATAATGTGATTAAACCAGAGATGTATAGAATGACCACTAAGCCCACAAACAAAGTTAGTCACTCACCTCAGACTTCTAGAAACACTAATATTTGTGTGTCTTATACTACAGGAATAGTCTCCACTACTAGTGTTAGCCGGGCTCAGCTTAAGCGCACTCAAGTGAATGATAAGGTATGGAAACACAAGATTCAAGAGAAGATGAAGGAAGTAGAAGAACACCCTAGGAATTTAAATGTTTTTAAGAATATAAGTCTGTAATCGCGTGTAATGACGATTTGAATATTTTGAATGATTTGAATGCTATGAATGTCAAATTTGTTTGTGTCAAATGTGGAAAATGTGCTACTGCTAATCATTCTATGTGTGCTATAAATACTGTCAAAGGCGTATATACTAGAACTAAGCAGCAAGTTATGATGCCTATTAGTGCTAGTAAACCCAAACGCAATGTGAACCATTCTGGTGCAACCCCCACTAAGAAAAGTAATGCATCAGACTCCACCACTAAGAACCCTAGAAGCAGAATTAAGGAATTATATGAGTCTGCTAGCAAGTCTTGGAAATGGTGGTTTGCTAATCAATGTCCTCCAGGATATAAATGGATGCCTAAAGTTAGGACAGAAAATGTGACAATGAGTGTTAGTATGCCTTTAAATGTTGCTAAGGACACTAATGATTCTGCAATCACACCTACTGTGGTATCCAGTTTAGAAATTGCTCCATCGTGTTCTAACTCTTCTACAGGTGATACAAATAATTCTATTCATACTGGACTCCGGATGCACGAAGCACATGACGGGGAATCTCAAGCTTCTAATTAACTTCGTGGAGAAGTTCTTGGGTACGGTCCGATTCGGAAATGATCAATTTGCATCGATCCTAGGATATGGAGATATGGTTCAGGGAAATATAACGATTAAAAGGGTATACTACGTCGAAGGGCTCAATTACAATATTTTCTCGGTTGGTCAATTATGTGATGCAGATTTGGAGGTTGCTTTCAGAAAGAAGACATGTTTTGTTCGTGACTATGATGGGAATGAATTACTTACCGGTACATGGGGTACTGATCTTTACACAATTTCACTACAAGACACAACTTCATCAACTCCAATTTGCTTCATGGCTAAAGCTTCAACGACTCAGGCATGGTTATGGCATCAACGTTTATCTCATCTTAATTTTGATACCATCAACTTGCTTTCCAAGAAATATATTGTGAGAGGCCTTCCAAGCTTGAAATTCATCAAATATCATCTTTGTTCTTCTTGTGAGCTTTGTAAAGCTAAACGAAGTAGCTTCAAAACAAAGACTACACCAAGCTCTAAAGGATGGTTAGATCTTATTCATATAGATTTGTGTGGTCTCATGCGTGTTCATAGTATCAATGGGAAGAAATACGTTATGGTAATTGTCGATGACTACTCAAGGTACACATGGACTCACTTCTTGAAGTCCAAGGATGAAACACCCGAAGTTCTCATCAGCTTCCTTAAACTGATACAACGTGGTCTTCAAGCTCAAGTTAAAGTGGTTCGTACTGACAGAGGTACAAAATTTTTGAATTCAAAACTGAGAAATTAGTTTGAAGCCGAAGGAATTGAACATGAAACATCTATTGCTCGAACACCCGAACAAAACGGCGTTGTTGAAAGATGAAACCGTACTTTAGTTGAGGCTGCTCGAACATTATTATTCGCTTCAAAACTTCCACTATACTTTTGGGCCGAAGTCGTGCCAACCGCATGCTACACAGAAAACAGATCCTTAATTATCCTAAGACACGAAAAGACACCATATCACATAATTCATGATCGAAAACCTTCACTCAAACACCTTCATGTTTTTGGATGTACTTGTTACATTATACGAGATGGTGAAAATCTGGACAAGATGAAAGAGAAAGGTGATGGATGTATTCTAGTGGGATATGCAACTCGGTCTAAGGGATATAGAGTGTACAACAAGAGAATGAAATTGATAGTCGAGACTATTCACATCCGATTTGATGAATTACAAGAAATGGTACTTGAACAAAACAGTTTAAGTCCCGAACCACAACGACAAATGACTTCCGTTCACAACCGCACGGAACTCGGAACTCAAGACCACAACAATGAACCGCCAAGTTCAAAGATGGTTCCACAAATTGTTCCAAGAGCAGATATGACAGTCAACACGACAATTGAAGAGTTGGAAAAGTTACATGGACCAATGTATGATGAATATTTCACGGGGGAGAAACATGTTATATCGAAGTCTTCCGCTGTCACTCGTGATAAGAATTATGATATCGATCATCGTCAACAAAAGGATACAACTTCATCTACTTCAACACGGGTTGCTGCAGATTCACTTCATCAGAATATCACATTAACAAACGATCCTACAACATCCACAACTACTGTCATTGCTCCAGAGAACACAAATCAAGCAGACAATTCATTATCTGACGAAGACGAATTTATCAACCCATTCGGTACACCGGTACACGAAACTGGAGAGTCTTCTACTCGCCATGTTGATCCGTCAAATATGCATACGTTCTATCAATGACATCCTTCAACACATCATTGGACCCGAGATCATCCTTTGGTTCAAGTAATTGGAAACCCTTCATAGCATGTTCGTACAAGACGACAGCTTAACACCGATGGCGATGTTTGTATGTTCGCACTCGCCGTGAGTTAAGCTGAACCGAAAAACATCAAAGAAGCCATGGCTGATCATGCTTGGATTGAATCGATGACGGATGAACTTCAACAATTTGAAAGACTTAAAGTCTGGGAACTTGCTGACAGACCATACGATGTAATACCATTAAATCTTCGATGGATCTGGAAAAACAAGATGGATGAAGAGAACACGATCATCAAGAATAAATCTAGGCTAGTGGCTAAAGGGTATGGACATAAAGAGGGTATTGATTTTGAAGAATCATTTGCACCAGTAGCTCGTATGGAAGCGGTCAGGATTTTCCTTGCTTATGCTGCACATAAAGGATTCATTGTCTATCAAATGGACGTAAAGACGGTGTTTCTTAACGGACCATTGAAGGAAGAAGTCTATGTCACACAGCCGGAAGGATTGGTCAATCCTCATTATCCTGACAAGGTGTATCGTCTCCACAAAGCACCTTATGGACTCAAGCAAGCTCCAAGGGCGTGGTACGACGAGCTCTCGAAATTTCTGGTCTCCAAAGGTTTCTCAAAAGGTTCCACTGATCTAACTTTTTTCACTTATAAATATGGGGATGACATTTTGCTTGTGCAGATTTATGTTGATGACATTATTTTCGGGTCTACAAACCCAAAACTTTCAAAATGGTTTGAAAAAGTAATGCATAGCAAATTTGAAATGTCTATGATGGGCGAACTAAAATTCTTTCTAGGAATTCAAGTTCACCAATCCCCAAGTGGTATCTTTATAAACCAAGCTAAGTATTGTCAAGAGATAATCAAAAAGCATGGTATGACATCATGTGACCATGTTGGGACACCTTTATCAACCACATCCCGAGATGCTGATTTGGAAGGAGATGCAATAGATCAAACGAGATATCGTTCCATGATTGGCTCCCTCATGTACTTAACAGCACGCCGACAAGATATATCACATGCTACGTGCTATTGTGCACGATATCAAGCACGACCCACTGAAAAGCACCTCAAGGAGGTTAAACGGATCTTTCGGTACCTTAAGAATACCATTCACATGGGACTCTGGTATCCGAGGGAAACCGGTTTCTTTCTAACAGCCTATTCAGATTCTGATCATGCAGGGTGTCTTGATACATGCAAAGGTACTTCTGGTGGTGCACAATTTCTAGGCCAAGATAAGCTTGTGGAATGGTCTTCCAAGAAGTAGGATTGCACGTCACTGTCATCAGCCGAAGTAGAGTATGTGTCTCTATCTGTGTGTTGTGCTCAAGTTCTTTGGATGAGAACACAACTCACGGATTATGGCTTCCACTTTGATAAAGTACCTATGTACTGTGACTCAAAGTCCGCCATAGCCATCTCCTGCAATCCAGTACAGCATTCCCGCACGAAGCACATTGATGTCAGATATCACTTCATTAAGGAACAAGTTGAAAGGGGTATCGTTGAGTTATACTTTGTTGGAACTGATTACCAATTAGCTGACTTGTTTACAAAAGCTCTTTCGAAAGAGAGGTTTGCGTATCTAGTTAGACAAATTGGTATGAGATGTTTGACTCCATCAGAACTGGAGATTCTGGCAAAGAAGCCTGCTTGATTCATCTATCAAACATCTACTTGTAAATATTAATGAAAAATCAAAATACAAAATTAAAAAACTTTGAAAATCCAAAAAATATTCTTCTCGACATGTCTTTCAGTATCGATAATATGGACATACCTAGAAATGTCGCTCAATAACGACACGGGTGTGTACATAAAGCTCGAATGAAAGTTGTAAATATTTTTCAAAACATGTCATTTCTATCTTTTATAAAGGAAATTGTCTCTTTTGGACAATATTTCCAACAACGGGTAGAGCAATCTATCTCGGGTTGAGCTTGTCATAAAACATTCAATGTTTTGAGCTCAACACAATGGCTTTTAATTACTTTCAGATTGCAACCCGGATTGATATTCGCGGGGGAGTGTACGATTTAGTTCCCTTACCCTTAGCAAAAGAAGTTAAATCTTCTTACACTTGAGTGGATTTGTCAAGACATTCAAAGTCTATGAACTCAAGTTTATGCTTTAGAAATACTTTTTCGCCAAAAAGAAATACAGTTTTTCAAAAAGCGTAGAACACAATTTTTTCAAGAATTTTTCAATGATATTCAAAATCTTTCAAAAATTGTGTGTTCAACAATTCCCATCCTGAAAAAGCGAAATGTGGATCACATCCTCACAATCACAATTCAATTGGATCAATTTTTGAGGGGCAGCATTTCAACTTCATGCAAAAGATAGACACATCTTTCTCCCAAAGATTTTTAAGACTATTTTTCAAAATATATTTTAATCAAATTTGGTATCTCTAATATCAAAAGATTTTATATATTATAGATAGGGGAGAAAATGTGATTAAAATATGATCTAAAGACTCAAGCACTCATGGTTACGATCAAATACCCACAACATCTTTAATTCACGACGTTATTGGTTTCAAAAGGGTGGTTAGGTTTAAGTCCTATGATCCAACCAGAACCGGAGGGATCTTCCCAGGGACAATCCAATAGATCATTAGAAGTCCTTAGGAAAGATTGAGTAGAATGTGAACGAAGCTAAATGCCGACTAAGTATTGATGCTAGCACTAGAACAATCACAATAAGGTGCTATTAATGATGTATTGGTAAGCATTGAAGGGGTTGAAGAATGAAAAGAAATGTAAGGATAAAGGGTGTAAAGAAAGAAGCCCTCCATACAACTTAGGCAGAAACCGGGTCAACACATCATGAAGACAACACATCATAGACCCAGTGATGTAATGCACAACCCCTCCCCAGCTGACTCAGGCTTCTCTCAAAAGAAGTTTGTTTTATTGTCACGGAGATCAACACGACTTCTATTGACTTTCTCACTCCGAGATAGTTTATATAGAATAGGTGGCATCTGATCCAGCCTTCGACCACTAAAAGTGCACAAATCGAGTCTAGAGCCAAGAGATCAATCAAATCTCGTTAGGACACACGGATGAAGATCAAGAGGGTCCTACGCTATATCCTTGCGATATTGCCAGAACACTCAGAGTGATACTACCTAGTATTTACAATGAAGAGTGGAAATCCTTCCAGTGTTAACATCAAACAACATTGCGGTAGGTGATGTGTAAGATTCTTTATTAATTGGACATATGAAAAACTGAAAAGCAACAGTGGTTTGTTTCTATATCGATTCAAACTCGTTTCAGGTTTCTACGCAATATCTTTATGGTCTTGCCAGAACATTCAGAGTGATATTTAATAATATTCACATTGATGAATGGAAATCCTTCTAGCGTCAACATCAAACAGCGCTATTGTAGGTAACTTGTGAGATTCTTATGAATCAAGCTTGTTTCAACTGGAAAGCAACAACGGTAAGATTCTTAATGAATCAAACTTGTTCCAGGTTTTTGAATTGACGACTTTAATCAAGTGGATATTTATCCAATTGATTCACTCTTTATGTTCGTAGTCTTGCTTTGACACGGTCGAGTAAAGAGAACGGCTAGTACAGCCACGAAACCCTGTCAAGGAGATTTTTAATTAAATCCACCTAATCACAGGTACGGTATTTAATATCGTATAACGGTCTTCACCAAATGGAGGTAAAACGCTACCGATTTAGGACGAATGTCAAAGCCATTCAGTCCGTGTCTATGTTTTGTCTCGAGAAGATGGCGTCATGGTGTACTCAGCAAAGTCAAATATTCAAAACCACATATTCATGCCTAAAGACTTATTCAACAATTAATAGTGTGAGCATGTGGATAAAGACACAAGATCGCAAGATGGCAAAGACAAGTCAAGAATGATTTGAAGATCTCAAGATAAAAGACTAAGTCGAAAGACAATAATAAAGGCTCAAAGATCACAACATGAAGGAACAAGACTACTGTTACACGTTCAAGACTCATTTATGAAGAGATTCGTAATCTCCATTGATCATCAAATATCGAAGAGGAATGACCTCACATTGGGGGAGATTGTTAGCCTCAAAATATTGAGTCAAAAAAGAATGCTCGGTCATAGTTTATTATTGTAACATTAATTAGAACGTTGTAATAGTTAGTTAAATAGTCGTGGTTCACGGGCTTGGATTTAAGGTACTTAAAGCCCAAAAGACAAGCCCAGTCCAAACAATATAGCCCATTATGGTTACATGTAAGCCCGGCTATATAAGGCCATTCCTAGCGTGTTAGGAAGGGTGGATTGTTCATTTGTATTTTTCTCTTTTCTAATCTAATATCACCTAGTTCTCCATCTTCTCTCTACTTTCTCTCACTACTTTCTCTCTCTAGAAATTCATATCTTTTCTTCTATATTCTGTCATTAATCATCAAATAACATGGGACCACATAGAGTCATGGCAATGGTGGGGGTTTTTTGTTTAAGTGGTGCAGAACCCGGTTGTCCTATGTAATTCTAATGCTCTAAGCATTGTTGTACCTTCTCAATGTAAGCATGAGCAGAGTAATAGTGACTATTCATAGGATCTAGTTCATAGAGATCATCTACCACATCCCTAGCAAGATCCGCGTGCTTAACTGCATGCTCCATATATAACTTATATGATAGTGAATTGTTCTTATTGTACGGGTTCTTAGTGATCACCACCTTGTTGGTTTTTTGAGCACTAGAAGTCGGGGCAGAGATTGTAGCTGGATTATCAACAACTTCTTGTCCTTTGAGTTGAAGTGTCTCCTTTAATTCAGCCAAAACCATGTTTTTGTCTATGAGTTGAATATTTAAGTCAAAGATTTCCTCACACTTATGGTTCAGTTGTTCAACAAGTGACTTTTGCTCTGCCGCATTAATAGCAAAGCGTTCTTCTAACGAACCATAAATTTGTGAAAAACCCTGCTTTACTTTATCAAACTTCCCTGGCATAGAAGTAATTATATCTTCTAGGGCATGATTTTTAATCTCTATAGCCTCTAGTTCCAATTTCTCTGTCAATGATTCTCTCTTAAGTCTCATAATTTCTTCCTCTAATGCCTGAATGTGATACCCTAGAACTGAGGTCACTAACATTACCCTAAATTACGCTAATTTTTGAAATTTTTAATAAGTATTAATTGCTATATATTTTAGTATTTTGGTTGAAACCGATGTTCGAGGTTATAATTTTGACGATTGACGATTTAAGAAGGACGATGACGAATACGATTCCAATGGATGCCCAAATTTCTATAATTATTGACGTTTTATCGATAACGTATTTTTTCGAGAATTTTACTTACGGTTCGTGTTAAGTCGAGTCGGGTGAGTTTTATCGCTTTCCGGGTACATTTAAAGTATCCCAAAAGTATTTTGGAGTGTTTGGGATAATTTCCGACTCCCGTAAAATTTTCTAAAATGACTAGTGAGTCAATCCCGCAAAGTTTTGGTGTCGTTTTTGCTTAAGGCTAAAAGAAAGGTGAAATTGCACATAGGTCCCTCCCATTTCACAAAATGGGGACAAACACACACACACAACACATTTCTACAAAAAAAAAGATCAAACCCCCTCCCTTTTCTCCTTAGGCCGACGGCCAAAACCCCAAACCACCACCACACCATTTCTTTTTAGTTTTGATCCATTCTAATCATAGACCACCTCCTAAAATCATCTAGTGAGTGTTAATCCATGCTCATTTCACACATGCATTAACAAAAATTCATCCAAAAATTTCAAGATTTTTCAAATTCGTTTTTGATGTTAATTGGGCATTTGCATGTTTAATTCATGCTAAAAGGATGCTAGAACACCAAACAAATCAACCAAAATCAATTTGGTTGGTGGGTTTTGATCACCCAAACCCCACGGCTCAATGGGGGGTGTTTGGGGATCATGGTGGTTCATGTTTTGAGCTTGATTTTGTGTTTAATATCATGTTTTTAGATGTTGTAGATGGGTAAATTTAATTGCATGTTTGTTTTTAGGATTTTAGTTTTATGAGGTTGATGATCAATAGGGGTTAGGGACTGAAAACATTGTTTGGTTATGATTAGGGATGCTTAGGATGATGTCTAGTGATGATAAATGGGTTTGGAAACGAGCGTTAGTGTGATTTTGGTAATGTTGATTTTAGGCAGAAAGTTTAAGGCATTTTCGTAAAAATTATTTTGAAAACAGGTCTTGTGGATAGGATAGAATTGTAGAGCATTTTCTTAGCTTTGATTTGATATAAGGTAGAGATTACGACTCCTAACGAGTCAAAAGTTACGACGTTTTGAAATTCGTGTACCGGGAGATGAAAACCGTCATAATCCGAAGTTATGCTTGGTTTTAGGTCAAATCCCGGGGACTATAAGTCTAGTTTGGTAAATGGTCAAGGGCTGAATTTTGGTGTCAAACCTGCACATTTGAGTCTATTGTAGGACTTAGGTGTCAAACGGGTCAATGGAGTGTTTTAAACGGGTCAAATGAGTCCGACTTGGTCAAAGTACAATTTCAGTCCGAAAAACGTAGTTTTTGGAAAAGTGTTGAGTAACGGGTCGTAGAAGTAAAAATTTTTGTTGGGATTAAATATGTGTTTTCTACAGGTCTTATAGTATTTTTGAGAATTTTGTTAAATTTTACAAAGATGGTTAAGTATGGTAAAACAGCCCGTACTTTTGGTAAGTATCGGCGAAAATGAATAAAAATGGATAACGTTAATAATAAGGACAAATGGTATGAAATGAGTAACGCTTGTTGTTTAGTTTTGGCGTGAGTTGTAATTGTCACAAGTGACTAGTATTTATGTATTTTATACAGTACCATAAGGTTTTAAAATGAGATTACTCATTACGCGTTATTTGGTTTGATAGGTGTTGATTTACCCGAGCATCCGTATCGTCGTCAGTGACCGTCTCTCGAACTATCGACTACTTGTTATATAAGGTGTGAATTTATAGCCTCGCTTATTATGATTTCAAACTGTTTTACTCGCGAGGGAAATGCATGCTAGTTTTTAAAATGAACATATGTCATGAATGATTGTTGGACCCGAATGTTGCCTTTGAAATTGGGTTGAGTACCTAGTTGCAAAAGTCCCTAAATTCATGAACTATTAGCTATTGTTTAGTCCTAGCGTGGATTAGAAATAGCCGCTTATACAAAGTGATAGTACTATGGGGTTGACTACCCTATCCGAGACGAGGGCTAGTACGTTGATACCCCCTGCGGACGGATAATTTGTGATAAGAGATAAGGTATAATTGCAAATGATGCCTTATTAGGGGCCTTGGTTTCATCTGAATCACGCCGGTAATTATTACGCGGGTGATTGAGTTAACGGTTTAGTGTCATGAGCTTAAACACAATTGCCAGTATCTTGAATATAGATTGTTTGATCGACAAGTCTATGAATGATCGTGAATGGTTTTTATTTCACATATGTTCAAAATGAATTGTAAAACCTATGAATTCCACTCAACGTTTTCGTTGACCAAATTTAGCATGTGTTTCAGGTAACCGCTGAAGTGTAGGATGGAGCGTGCATTGGATGGATGTTGTGTGTATGGCTTGGAGTCTGCTTGTTTTTCCTCCCGTTATTACTTAAACATTTTTTAACTTTAATATCATGTTGTTGTGAAAACTGTAACTTTTGGGTTGAGATTCATGGGGACTGAAAACGCTAAACTTTGTTGTATCAATTGGGGTTGGAAAAACCGTAGACATGTATCTTTTAACAATTTTTAATTTAAGTTTTAAATTGACGTCTCTTTGGAGTCGTTCGATATTTCTAGTGTGCGATGATAACTGCCTAGCACCCAAATGTTGTAGTTCCGCTGCGCATAGCATTTGGTAGGGTGTTAGAGATTGGTAATCAGAGCCATGAGTTATAGAGAACTAGGTCGTTTTGAAAATCCTAAACTATAACTTTTGGTGTCGTAAGAAATTGTCCAAGCACACACAACTATCATGCATGGCTCCGGTAAGGTTTATTTTTGTATTCATAGCATTTGACGTATACTTTTGAGTTGAAGTATATATGTGGGTAATTATTACGTAAGTATGGAAATTACTATATGTAGACGTTGAAATTATACGTGGAATATCCGGCACCGTAATTTTTGTATTAACCATGCATGAGCATCATATTATTGCATTTTGGGCATATGTACCACCTTTGCATTGCATTTGCATGCATGTATTTATAAATATGTATAGTTATCTTACGTACCCTCCGAAATTCTCTGTTATTGCAGGAATGGCCGAGGTACCGCCTAATGGTAATGGAAACGATTACGTCGTGGGTCACGAAGGGGGACCGTTTCCTCCGAACCCGCCGGATAATGACAATGGATGGATCGCTCCAGAAGAAGAAATAGGGCCGAAAAATGACAATGATGAAAGTGAGGTGGACAACTTTAGTATCAGTAGTGATGAGAGTGAGGATTCTGAGGAAGAGCCCGAGGAACTGATGGATGATGGCATTCCCGAGAATGCTGTAGGTCAGATCGAACCTGATTTGTTTCAATCTCCAAATTCGCCAAAGGGTTATGAAGTACCTCCGACCGATCGATATGAGCAGCAACCCTTTAGTCGCCCGATGGAAAATTGTAAGGACTATTTGAGGACAGTGCCAGGATTTGTTCGAGTAAGTAATGGGAGTGGTGCAGAGTCCAGCAATTTATCAAAATCACAATCTATTCATGAGAATATCGCAAGGGTCTACTTTCCGAGACCAAGACACTACTGGGATCCCGAGGGTCGTTTGAGGAGGATGGATAGGTTGATGTATGAGCGGTTTGTGGTTGAGACCAGGGTAATTAAGAGGTTTGATAAAAATGAAAGGGCACACCAAGGACTGTTGGAAAGGACTTCAAGAATTGAGTATGATGGAAATGCAAATAAAAGTGATATCAATAGTCTAAGATCGATGATCGCGAACTTGAGCGCCAGTCTTGACCGTGTTAGGGAAGATCAAGTGAGATTGTCTAGGATGCAGAGTTGGGAGCATCGAGTGAGAGCATCATTGCCCCCAGATTGGAGATTTGTGGACGATTTGGAAATGGAAGCTAATGACTTCATGATCCAGCCACCTACCAGAGGTGCTTGTATCACTGTGGGAAATCATGTAGCGGTTGAGTGTGGGTCTACGTCAGGGACGAAAAAAGAGACTGAATGTGGGCCGAACGACAAAGGAAAGAGAAAAATGGATGATGTGGACGAGGATGATAGCGATGAGGAACCCGAGGAAGATGATGACGAACCGCCATCCAAGAGGCCGTGTGGATCACCACATGCCTAGTTGCTTGTCTTGTATTTTATCTTTGATCGTTGTAATAGAACTGTTTTAGACTTTTGTATGATGGCATTATGACGAAAAACTTGAGGACTTAAGTTTTATGGTGAATGATTGTAGTGGCAATACTTGTCACAATTTTGGATGATTATCAATACAATCCATGTTTACCTTTCATGATCTGTGATATGTCTTAAATTTGATCTTTTGTGATGTGAATTGAAGAATATTAGTAACTCTGTAGTGATGTGTCGTTGTATTTATATTATGTCTTGAAAGAGAAATCCATCTTAATCTTGATATGTATACTTACATTGTTTTTCTATTTTCCCTGTCTTTGCAGAAAGGTATATTTGATAACGCACCATGCCTCCAAAACTAACCGCAACCCGTGTGAACACGATGATTCAGGAAGCCATTGCGAATGTGCTAGAAGCAGACCGAGCAGGAAGGAATCCAGACCAGGGCAGAAATGCGGGGAGACAACAAGCCCCAAGAGAATGTACTTACTCTAGTTTCATAAAATGTGGTCCCACGCAATTTCGTGGAACTGGTGGAGCTCTAGAACTCAGGAGATGGTTAGAAAAGGTTGAAAGTACTTTCGACATTAGTGGTTGTTCAGAAGCGAACAAGGTCAAATTTGCGGCTGCTACATTTCTTGACGATGCATTGAGTTGGTGGAACACCCAAGTAGCCACTGTTGGATTGGCAGTAGCGAATGCAAGAACATGGACTGCGACTAAAGCTCTTTTGACCAAGAAGTTCTGTCCGGGAGAGGAGTTAGGCCAATTGGAAGATGAGTTGAGGCACCTGACTTTGAAAAACAATGATATCACTGCTTACACCAGGAGGTTTAATGAACTAAGCCTTTTGTGTCCAGACACTTTTGCCGATGATACCAAGAAGATGAAACAGTACATCAAAGGTCTATCCAGTAATATCAAGGGTGAGACGACTTCGTCTAAACCTGGGTCGTTTGATGAAGCGGTCCAGATGGCTCACGCGTTGATGGATGTCAAACTCCAAGACAAGAAGAGCTTCATTGCTGAAGGAAATAAGAGGAAGTGGGAAGCGGCACAGAGCAACCAATCCCAGGGTCAAAGCCGAGGTGGAAACCGAAACAACAATGGTCAGAACCGCAGTCAGCAGTTTAACCAGCGAAGGAATGAAGGGATGATAGTTGTGACAAACCCCAGAGGAGCGAAGGTGAATCCCCACTGTGGTAGATGAAACTTGTATCACGTAGGGCATTTCCCACCTGCGTGCGGCAAATGTGGAAAAGCGGGTCACAGGATGTCTGATTGCCGAACGAAAGGGGTAGCCACTGGGGCGAATGCTACAAGAGTGAGGGGTTGTTTTGGATGTGGAGAGAGAAGCCATATGCAAGGGAATTGCCCGAAGGCAGGAAACAAGCAAGGAGGTAACAATGCTGCTGTCGTGTATCAAGTAGGGACGGCTGATAAACCACAGGGTCCTAACGTGGTTACCGGTACGTTTTTGCTAGACGCTTGTTATGCTAGTGTTTTGTTTGATTCTGGATTCGACAAGAGTTTTGTAGATGTTAAGTTTAGTCGTCATATCGATAGAAAACTGGTGTTGTTAGCGACTAGTTATAACGTTGAGTTAGCCGATGGGAAAATTGTTAGTACGAATTCTATACTTAAGGGGTGTACCCTGAAGTTAGGAAATTACGCTTTTAGAATCGACTTGATGCCTATAGAGCTAGGATCGTTTGACGTGATTGTGGGAATGGATTGGCTGATGGCGCACAATGCTATGATCGTCTGTGGTGAGAGATTAGTTCAGATCCCGTTGAGGAATAAAGTCTTGACTGTGAAAGGAGACGAATGCACTTCTCGTTTGAAAGTGATTTCTTGTTTGAAAATGATGAAGTATGTAGAAAGTGGATGCGATGTGTTTTTGGCACAAGTTTCGAGTGATGGTGATTTAGAGGCGAGGATTGAAGAGGTACCTGTTATCTGCGAATATCCGGAAGTTTTTCCAGACGAGCTGCCAGGTTTACCACCCACCCGTGAGGTCGAGTTTCGAATCGATTTGGTGCCAGGAGCTGCGCCGGTTGCACGTGCACCCTATCGATTAGCACCATCCGAGTTAAAGGAGTTATCGGATCAACTGAAGGAGTTGATGGATAAAGGATTTATTAGACCGAGCTCATCACCATGGGGAGCGCCAGTGTTGTTTGTGAAGAAGAAAGATGGTTCATTTCGGATGTGTATTGACTATAGAGAACTCAACAAGGTGACGGTTAAGAATCGGTATCCATTGCCGAGGATTGACGATTTGTTTGATCAATTGCAAGGTTCCAGTGTATACTCAAAGATCGATTTAAGATCAGGGTATCATCAACTACGTGTAAGAGAGGAGGATATCCCTGTAACTGCCTTTCGTACGCGGTATGGACACTTTCAATTTCGAGTGATGCCGTTTGGGTTGACAAACGCGCCTGCTGTATTCATGGACCTTATGAATCGCGTATGCAAGCCGTATCTAGATAAGTTTGTTATTGTTTTTATCGATGATATTCTTATTTACTCTAAGAGTAAGGAGGAGCACGAGAAACACCTAAGAAAGATTTTGGATCTGCTGAAGAAAGAGAAGCTGTATGCGAAGTTCTCGAAGTGTGAGTTTTGGTTAGAATCCATGCAATTCCTTGGTCACGTGATTGATAGCAAAGGAGTTCGCGTGGATCCTGCCAAGGTCGAAGCGATCAGGGAATGGTCGGCACTGACAACGCCGACTGAAGTTCGACAATTCCTTGGTTTAGCTGGGTATTATCGGAGGTTCATTGAAGGATTTTCGTTGATTGCAAAACCATTAACAAAGCTTACCGAAAAGAATAGGGTGTATGAATGGGGAGATGAGGAAGAATTCGCTTTCAAAACGCTCAAGGATAAGTTATGTTCCGCACCGATATTGTCATTGCCTGAAGGAACCGAAGACTTTGTAGTGTATTGTGACGCATCTCGTAAAGGTTATGGAGCGGTGTTGATGCAGCGTGAAAAGGTGATAGCTTACGCGTCGAGGCAACTAAGGAAGAATGAGGAGAACTACACGACGCACGATTTGGAATTAGGAGCTGTAGTTTTTGCGTTGAAATTGTGGAGACATTATTTGTATGGGACGAAGTGTGTTGTATTCACTGACCACAAGAGTTTGCAACACATTTTAGATCAAAAGGAGTTGAACATGCGACAGAGACGATGGGTAGAATTACTGAGTGACTATGACTGTGAAATTCGCTACCATCCTGGCAAGGCGAATGTTGTAGCGGATGCACTTAGTAGGAAGGAAAGAGAGAAACCTTTGAGAGTCAGAGCATTGGTGATGACTGAGAGTGTTGATTTAACCAAAACTATACTGAAGGCTCAAGAGAGGGGATTAATGAAAGGGAATGTTGATGCTGAGAACTTGGGAAGAATGTTGAAACCTCTTTTTGTGATTAGGTCAGACGGATTGAGGTATTTCGAGAATCGGATTTGGTTACCATTGTGTTCATCTGAGGAAGGAAAGCCTGGAGTACGAGATTTGGTTATGAACGAGTCTCATAAGTCGAAGTATTCGATACATCCTGGATCGGACAAAATGTATCACGACCTAAAGAAAGTTTATTAGTGGCCGAATATGAAGGCGGATATTGCTCGTTATGTTAGTAAGTGTTTGACTTGTGCGAAAGTTAAAGCAGAACATAAGAAACCGTCTGGGTTGTTGGTACAACCAGAGATCCCAGAATGGAAATGGGAGAAAATCGCTACGGATTTCGTGACAGGTTTACCTAGAACTCCTAGTGGATGTGATATGATATGGGTAATAGTGGATAGGTTGACGAAATCTGCTCATTTCTTACCTATGAAGAAGACGGACAGTATGGAAAAGCTGGCCAGTGTGTACGCGAAGGAGATCGTCTGCAGACATGGAGTGCCGTTATCGATCATTTCGGATCGCGATAGTTGATTTACATCAGAATTTTGGAAATCGCTTCAACGTGCGATGGGCACTGAATTGAACTTAAGTACGGCTTATCACCCGGAGACTGATGGCCAGAGTGAACGAACTATTCAGACGATGGAGGACATGCTCCGAGCGTGCGTGATCGATTTTGGAGGAAGTTGGGAACGCCACTTGCCTCTAGTGGAGTTTTCGTATAATAATAGTTACCATGCAAGTATCAAGGCAGCATCGTTCGAAGCATTGTATGGAAGAAAGTGTAGATCGCCTGTGTGTTGGAGTGAAGTAGGGGAAAGTCAATTGACTGGACCCGAAATGGTTTTAGAGACGACCGAGAAGATTGTGCAAATCAAGAACCGACTACTTGCTGCGAGAAGCCGACAGAAGAGTTATGCCGATAACAGAAGGAAACCGTTGGAATTTGAAGTCGGAGATATGGTTATGCTTAAGGTATCGCCATGGAAGGGTGTAATTCATTTTGGGAAGAAAGGAAAGTTGAGTCCGAGGTATATTGGACCATTTAAGATCGTTAAACGAATTGGACCAGTAGCGTACAAGTTAGAGTTGCCGAGCGAGCTTAGTGCTATTCACGACACGTTTCACGTATCGAACTTGAAGAAGAGTTTGGCAGATAAGGAATTGGTGATTCCTTTGGACGAGATTCAACTGGACGACAAAATGCATTTTGTGGAAGAACCCGTGGAAATTATGGACCGAGAGGTCAAGAGGCTGAAGCGTAGTAGAATTCCCATTGTGAAGGTTCGATGGAATTCTAGGCGTGGACCGGAATACACTTGGGAACGTGAGGACTTTTTCAAGGAAAGGTATCCTCATCTGTTTCAGCGGCACGAAATGTGAGTATAAGAAGAGGCGAGCGCCGGGACGTCGCTCTCTTTAAGGAGGGGTGGATGTGATACCCTAGAACCGAGGTCACTAACATTACCCTAAATTACGCTAATTTTAGAAATTTTTAATAAATAATAATTGCTATATATTTTAGTATTTTGGTTGAAACCGATGTTCGAGGTTATAATTTTGACGATTGACGATTTAAGAAGGACGATGACGAATACGATTCCAATGGATGCCCAAATTTCTATAATTATTGACGTTTTATCGATAACGTAATTTTTCGAGAATTTTACTTACGGTTCGTGTTAAGTCGAGTCGGGTGAGTTTTATCGCTTTCCGGGTACATTTAAAGTATCCCAAAAGTATTTTGGAGTGTTTGGGATAATTTCCGACTCCCGTAAAATTTTCTAAAATGACTAGTGAGTCAATCCCGCAAAGTTTTGGTGTCGTTTTTGCTTAAGGCCAAAAGAAAGGTGAAATTTCACATAGGTCCCTCCCATTTCACAAAATGGGGACAAACACACACACACAACACATTTCTACAAAAAAAAAGATCAAACCCCCTCCCTTTTCTCCTTGGCCGACGGCCAAAACCCCAAACCACCACCACACCATTTTTTTTAGTTTTGATCCATTCTAATCATAGACCACCTCCTAAAATCATCTAGTAAGTGTTAATCCATGCTCATTTCACACATGCATTAACAAAAGTTCATCCAAAAATTTCAAGATTTTTCAAATTCGTTTTTGATGTTAATTGGGCATTTGCATGTTTAATTCATGCTAAAAGGATGCTAGAACACCAAACAAATCAACCAAAATCAATTTGGTTGGTGGGTTTTGATCACCCAAACCCCACGGCTCAATGGGGGGTGTTTGGGGATCATGGTGGTTCATGTTTTGAGCTTGATTTTGTGTTTAATATCATGTTTTTAGATGTTGTAGATGGGTAAATTTAATTGCATGTTTATTTTTAGGATTTTAGTTTTATGAGTTTGATGATCAATAGGGGTTAGGGACTGAAAACATTGTTTGGTTATGATTAGGGATGCTTAGGATGATGTCTAGTGATGATAAATGGGTTTGGAAACGAGCGTTAGTGTGATTTTGGTAAGGTTGATATTAGGCAGAAAGTTTAAGGCATTTTCGTAAATAATATTTTGAAAACAGGTCTTGTGGATAGGATAGAATTGTAGAGCATTTTCTTAGCTTCGATTTGATATAAGGTAGAGCTTACGACTCCTAACGAGTCAAAAGTTACGACGTTTTGAAATTCGTGTACCGGGAGATGAAAACCGTCATAATCCGAAGTTATGCTTGGTTTTAGGTCAAATCCCGGGGACTATAAGTCTAGTTTGGTAAATGGTCAAGGGCTGAATTTTGGTGTCAAACCTGCACATTTGAGTCTATTGTAGGACTTAGGTGTCAAATGGGTCAATGGAGTGTTTTAAACGGGTCAAATGAGTCCGACTTGGTCAAAGTACAATTTCAGTCCGAAAAACGTAGTTTTTGGAAAAGTGTTGAGTAACGGGTCGTAGAAGTAAAAAAATTTTGTTGGGATTAAATATGTGTTTTCTACAGGTCTTATAGTATTTTTGAGAATTTTGTCAAATTTTACAAAGATGGTTAAGTATGGTAAAACAGCCCGTACTTTTGGTAAGTATCGGCGAAAATGAATAAAAATGGATAACGTTAATAATAAGGACAAATGGTATGAAATGAGTAACGCTTGTTGTTTTGTTTTGGCGTGAGTTGTATTTATCACAAGTGACTAGTATTTATGTATTTTATACAGTACCATAAGGTTTTAAAATGAGATTACTCATTACGCGTTATTTGGTTTGATAGGTGTTGATTTACCCGGCCATCCGTATCGTCGTCAGTGACCGTCTCTCGAACTATCGACTACTTGTTATATAAGGTGTGAATTTATAGCCTCGCTTATTATGATTTCAAACTGTTTTACCCGCGAGGGAAATGCATGCTAGTTTTTAAAATGAACATATGTCATGAATGATTGTTGGACCCGAATGTTGCCTTTGAAATTGTGTTGAGTACCTAGTTGCAAAAGTCCCTAAATTCATGAACTATTAACTATTGTTTAGTCCTAGCGTGGATTAGAAATAGCCGCTTATACAAAGTGATAGTACTATGGGGTTGACTACCCTATCCGAGACGAGGGCTAGTACGTTGATACCCCCTGCGGACGGATAATTTATGATAAGAGATAAGGTATAATTTCAACTGATGCCTTATTAGGGGCCTTGGTTTCATCTGAATCACGCCGGTAATTATTACGCGGGTGATTGAGTTAACGGTTTAGTGTCATGAGCTTAAACACAATTGCCAGTATCTTGAATATAGATTATTTGATCGACAAGTCTATGAATGATCGTGAATGGTTTTTATTTCACATATGTTCAAAATGAATTGTAAAACCTATGAATTCCACTCAACGTTTTCGTTGACCAAATTTAGCATGTGTTTCAGGTAACCGTTGAAGTGTAGGATGGAGCGTGCATTGGATGGATGTTGTGTGTATGGCTTGGAGTCTGCTTGTTTTTCCTCTCGTTATTACTTAAACATTTTTTAACTTTAATATCATGTTGTTGTGAAAACTGTAACTTTTGGGTTGAGATTCATGGGGACCGAAAACGCTAAACTCTGTTGTATCAATTGGGGTTGGAAAAACCGTAGACATGTATCTTTTAACAATTTTTAATTTAAGTTTTAAATTGACGTCTCTTTGGAGTCGTTCGATATTTCTTGTGTGCGATGATAACTGCCTAGCACCCAAATGTTGTAGTTCCGCTGCGCATAGCATTTGGTAGGGTGTTAGACTGAACCACCTGAATCATCTTGTCACTAGTCTCAACGGAGTTTTCACAATCATTTGTTTTTGAAAGAGTTTCGTTTTTAGATTGATTTTCAATTTCAAGAGATATACAATGTTGTTGAAGCTCATCAAAACGTTTTGAAAGTGAGTTATAAGAATCTTGAAGCTTTAAAAATTCAGCGTTAGATTCGTGACAAGAATGATTATCTACATTATTCATAGGTTCAACAATAATTACAGATATATCATGCACATCATCACATTTATTCATAGCAGATGTCATCTCAAAATCAAATTCAATAGTAATAACTTGCATCACTTCAAGAGACACTATGTGTTCCAAGAATCGGTCATATTCGAACAAAATCTTTTCTTTCTCAATTAGATGTTGTTCATAAGCATCATCCATTTCATAGAAAACTTTTTGAACTTCACCCACTTCAAAGTTAAGTTTGTCCCCAAGATCTAGAAGACCTTCTTTAACATTGTTTACAAACGGAACGATCTCTTTCTAAAACGCCGTTTTCATGTGTTCGAAAGCCCATTCTCCAGCGGTTTGAGCTGTTGAAGTCGTACATTCCGTGATGACCTTGTCAAAGTCGGTAAGATATCACTTAATCTCTTTCAAGCTTAGCAATACCGTACTTACCGGTGGAAGATCCTTTGGAATTTCCTTAGGTTCATCTGAATTGACAAGTGTAGGAAGTATACTAAGGCTTTCTCTAGTAGGCATGTAAGTTGGTGTATGGATAAATTCCCTTTGCATATTAAAGCGAATTCTAAGATTTATTTTTGCATTCTCTTTATTAAGCTGTTTATAATCATACTCAGGATATGTATATATTACTTTTGACCGGTTCTCTTCATGTAGTGACATATTCTCAAATTCATTTGAAAACACAATTGGATCTAAGACTAATCCTAACTTTGTTGCAACATAAAGTCGTGGGTTGTGGTTAAATACTTGCTTTGCATACCCCGGGTTACGTGGTAGGTCTATTAGACGCGATAGAGTGAATTCCTTAAATGAAGAATGAAACAAGTGTACTAAATGTGAAGCAGAGTATTGTTTTAAAAGCAAAACTTCAGTCTTTTTAACTTTCTCAGACTCCTTAATTTCCGTTTTAACCCTTTTAGACTCGAGAATTTCGAAATCCGTTTGTAGTTTTTGAAAATTATTAACGACTGACTCTTTTTCTTTAAGTTCTTTCGAAAGATTTGCTCTTAAACTCTCAATTTCTAGAAAATTATCCATTTGGACTTTCCTAAACCTATCAAATTCAGGATTGGTTATGGTAGTGGTCACTGGAGTTAATTCCAAGGTTTTAACCTTTTCCTTATACAAAGCAAGCTCGGCAGATAATGTCTGATTAACACCGAGGGTTTCAAGGACCGCATTATTCATTTGGCCAAGCATAGATGCAGACACCATAACCAAATCTTGTTGAGCAAACGAATTTGTAGACGTAATAGCTCCCGGTTGTGTTTCACTCAAATTCTGGGGACTTGCATTGATATTGCTATCATTGTTTGTCTCCTCGTTTGAGTTACTACCCACCAGAGGTTGTTCCGGATACTCATACACTCGCTCAACTTGATAAGGTACAATACTAGTATCATTGGCAGTATTTGGTACCTCAGAAATTGTGTCAGCTCTATAAAGTGAAAGATTTGCCATGAGAGTTGCCTTGGCGATATTGAGATCATCACAGTTAAAATCGTATGCATCAAGATCATCACAATGATATGCGACATTGTTCGTGATGAATGCTGTGAGTCCGTTAGTGTCCGCAACTCCTGGATCTGCTAGAAATGATAACTCTTCTTCATCGAGCTCTCGTCCTTGTGCATGAGCATTAACCAAGTAGATCTTCTCCCGAAACCATGTGTTATCCCTTTTCCTCTTTGGCTGCTTACACTCTCGAGCCATGTGTCCTTCCCCTTTACAGTTATAGCAGATAATCATCTTTACCTTGCCACTGTTGTTTCCTCTTGAAGCAGTGTTCAATGGGCATGCAAAAGTATTAGATGAGCTTGATCTCCCCTGAAGTGGTTGCACGGTAACTGTACCATCTTGAATTGTTGCTTGTTGACGAGAGTTAGAAGAAGTTCTCAACTGATTGTTTGTTGGAGATGGTCCTCTATAACCTCTTTTGTTCAACGTTTGTGTTATGTAGGCAGACATTTGTGCAAGAACATCAGTAGGATTATCCCCTTGTCTGAACTCATGAATTGGAATTTCATCATAACAGTAGAAAACCGGTTCTAGTGGAGCCACATGCACACTAGAAGGAGTACTAACATGTTATGAGTAGTGAGGTTGAGGAACATCATGTTGCTGATAAGTGATAGTAGGATTTGTTGGTGGTTGGTAAGGAGAGTATGGTTGTTGAGCACGTTGTGACGATGATTATAGTGCTGGTTGCTGAAATTGTTGATATGATGTAGGTGGTTGTGGAAGAATCGAATATTGCGGAAAGCTTGGAGTTTGATACAATGGCTGATAGGAAGATTGGTGTCCCAAAGCATACGGAGAGTTGTGATATGACAAAGTTGGATGATTTGCCATTAACGCCAATGGTTAGGAATAAGAGCCCTGAGAGATGCGTTTCTGGATTACGTGCTTCTCGTGTTGCTGCAAGAAAGCATAAAGCTGATCTAAATTTGACTTTTGCAAATCCCGAATCATTTTAACATCAGTGACATATTGGCTCCACTCTTGGGGTAACGTATTCAAGAACTTGGTGTTGAGTTGAATCTGGGCAATCCTTAGATTATACACGTTCAAATCATTCATCAGAGTAGTGAAACGCTAGTAGTAGTCATGAAGTGTTTCCCCTGGAATGTTTGTGAACCTATCAAACAAGTCATACAGTTGACACTCTCGTTCCTGCTTAGTTAGTGAAGTCCCTTGTAACAAAACAGTTAAGCGATCCCAAAGATCCTTTGCCACTGTGTGTTCACTTACCATTCGATAGATATCAGGTGGAAGAGCTTGAAGTATTGTCTGAACGGCCCTTTCATCTGCATCGGCAATGATTTTGTTAGCATCCGCTAATTCAGGAAACATCCTTGGCTGCGTCACATTGTCGACAGTAACTTCTCCCCAATCGAGTGGACCTTTCTTAATGGATTGAACCATAAGTCTCCCATTGGGTTTGCCCATAATGTAAGTTCTTATGCGACCTTGCCATGCTTCAAATAAGTCTTTGATGAGCAACGGTGGGCGGGTATCGGTACCCGAGATGATAGAAATATCGGTAAGCGATGTCATTGTCGGCATAAAATGAATGAGGATTCATTTTTGAACACTTGATGGAAAAAAGATTATCTTTTGATCGAGCAATGAAATAAGGTTGTGAAATTTGTTGTGAGTTGATGTAGAATTCTTCCAAAAATTACAAGTCCAAAACTTGACACAGTCAATACACAATTCGGAATATGTAACCTGAACGTAATCTGGAATGTATAACCTTGAACTAAGTCGGAATATGTGAAGCAGGATCTAATCCGGAATCTGGGAATCAGTAATCTAATCCGGAATCTATATCCTTGAACTAATCTAGAATCTGTATCCTTGAACTAATTCGGAATATGTGAAACATGATCTAATCCGGAATCTGGGAATCAGTAATCTAATCCGGAATCTATATCCTTGAACTAATCCGGAATCTATATCCTTAAACTAATTCGGAATGTGAATCAGGTATCTAATTTGGAATCTATGAAGTACTGATATAATCCGCAATATGAAGCCTTGAACTAATTCGGAATATGTAACGAAACACACTATTCGGAATAAGAGATCCACACTCAATCCGGAATCCAAACCCGATACTAATTCGGAATACACACGACTTGCAACTAAATCGGGATATGAAAGAAACACACTATTCGGAATAATAAGTCTTATCTGGAATAAATGTTCTGCTTACAATTCGGAATACAGCTGATCTTAAGTCGGAATAACTCTAACTTATCTTAATCCGGAATATGCAAAACACTAGTAATCCGACTTCTAAAACCCTTTTATCCCGAATAAGAAAAAATTTGTACCTTTTAATTTTACCCAAAAATCAAGCCAAAAATTCCAACTTTTTTATGAAAATAACCAAGAATAACACAAATCTCTACCACAACTATGTAGGCAATTTGTAAGAAAGATTTTGTGGTGAAAAACACTAAAAAATTTGAAAACACGGACATATCTTGATTAAAAGAGCATGAAAACTAAAACTAACATAACAAAAAACCTTATATGTGACAATCCGTCAATTTATGGTTAATATTTTATTCTCAGATATTATTTAAAAACATTATTTTAATGTTATAATATGAACTCACTTATTTTTGGGAAGTAATTTGGATTTACGTCTTGAAGTAGCGTCGACTACGTCTAAACCGGAGGATTCTACGTTACGTGCTTACGTTTACATACACCGTCTTTGGTGACAGTCCGACATTTCAGAAAATAAATTTGTCCATGAATATTATTTTGGAGTTTTAAATTTGAGTTGGTTCATAAACTCACAAATTTACGAGAAGAGATTAGGACTTACGATTTTAATTTAACGTCCTTTACGACTAAACCGGAAACCCTAGGATTACGTATTTACGTTTTTGAACTCCGTTTTTGATGAGACAATTTTTATTGGATTCGTTTTATGACGTTGATTCATAATTTATAAAAACGTTTTTCGTAAAACGACCTGAGGACACGCAAATCGAGAAAACTAGAATCGAGGAATACCCGTAAATTAGTGGGATGGGACAAGTTTTACACTTGCCCACCCCACACATGGGATGGCCAAGCTTACTCCACCACACCCTTTGAGGTGTCAAGTTGTAGCTACTACTACTACACTTGTCATTTTTAAGCTTAACTTATAAGCTACTTCTTCCACCAAAACCACAAAACCACCTACACTAAACCATTTCCTCACTTTGTTACATGCAAAACTCACACACTCTCTCTCTCTCTACTCCTTATGAACGTCTATCATTCATAAACAACACCACCATTGATCAAAAAATCAACCATAAATCATATGTATAATTTACATATGATGAAAACCCATTGAAAAGATGAAGATTGGAGGTGGTTATAACATGTGGAAAGAAGTTTCCATGGAGTTCCTAGACTGATCTTCATGAAGATATTCATCCATTTGAAGGACCCAAGAAGTTCATTTACCAAGTTGAAGATTTGATAAAAAGAACCAAGTCTTGTTCATCAAAAACCTCATCTTTTCATCACTAATGGTGGTATAGAGATTGTTCTTCCTATCCTTTTGTTATTTTGATTATGTAATCTTGTATTTTCTTTATTTATGTATATGTATATGATGATGAATGATGATTAAAAATATTGTGTGGGGATTTGGTATTGATAAACATGCTTAAAAAGATGAAAAATTATAAGAAACAAGGCTAAAATCTTGTTTAAATTGTTGGTTGTATAAAACAGTAAAGAATCATATGATTAACTGATAAAAATGGCATAGATTAATATATATACATTAAGTAATATGTCTTGTACACATGTGAGAGTTGGCCATGCAATGGAATCATTGTAATGAGTGAGATATGATGAAAACAAGTTTAAGATACAAATCTGAGTTCACTGTTTTGGACGATTTTTAGAAAATACTTAGAAGATGATTCAACAGTAGCTATAGAAGAGTTAAATGGAGCACATATCATTTAGTTTATGTGATAAAAATTTGAGCTTTTATCTCCATATAGAACTCTAGATATGGCAGTTTTGGTGAAAGCGAAGATAAAAATCAAATTTTGGAAATTAAAGTATAATACTATTATATAAGCACTCAAAATTTAATAGTATAAAATATAAATTAAAACCCACTAACTTATATAATACATTTATATAAATATGTACAATGGTAAATAAGTGGAAATTTTATAAAAATGGTAACTTGTTAAGTGTTATAAGTTATAAAACTATAAACATGATTTTTACGACTTATTCGGCTAATACCGTAAAATTAACGTTTTTGTTAAATAAAACTTAGATGGTTGGACCCGTCTAATGTAAACTTTATAAAACTTATATATTGATATATAAACATGTATAACAAGTAAAAACCGATAAAACCCGAACTATATAACATACGGACATTAACGGACTAAATTAACGTTATTGGACTAATAATACAACAAAATGGACTAAAACACTTGTAAACTTATTTATTGGGCTTAACCCATTTAGGCCCAACTTTTGAAGTATAGATACTGATAATAAAAGGATGAAATTGATTAATACAAGTTAACAAGCTTATTGGACTTAAAATGTGTAAATAGGTAAAACTAGTAAACTAGTATAAAAGTTATCGACATATAACACCAGAATGAGTAAACGAGAATATGTAAACCCACTTGATCATCATATATAAATAATCATCATATGTATACATCATTGTTATTTTTATAAATTCATTATACATGAGTCTAAGACGAGTATTATTTGTCTAGGTTTCCGTGATTGAAGCACGTACCGTACGTCCGAATTGCCGATAACCCGCCTTCCCACATCAACGTGAGTTCATAGCCTCGCACTCTTTTAAATGTTTTATAAATGCTTTATAAACCCGCGAGGGAGATAACATGTTAGTTTTTATAAAAGTTTGGACACCATTCGTCCCGATTGTTTGTTTATTGATTTGGACCCGAATGATTGAATGACCCGATTGTATGACCCGATAAATGATTAAAGGACCCGATAGATGAAATTAAATGGATTATTAAAGTTAGGTTATGTCACTAAAAGTTCCATTAGCATGAATTGTGAACTACCGGGATTTGGTAGACGCTTGTGCATATAATAGTACTATTTGGGGACGATCACCTCAGTTCGCGCCTTGACGGTTGATCCCTGTCGTGCCACATTGATTGGTAAGCGAATTTATGTATGAGAAGATTTCCATAGCTTGACCTTTGTGACGACACGCTACTTTAGATGGGCAAAATTGGTATCGGGTTAGCTACCCGTTGTTGGTTTAGTAAGGTAACAATGTCATGCGGCTTATAATAATCCAAAACTAACGAAATACTACTAGACGCTTCGAATTACGATGTATTGCCTTACTAGCAATACAGGGTCATACTAATGATATTATGTTTGTGTTTTGGTTTTCATAACCATATTCATATAACGGTTTTTATTTTCATACAACGTCATAAGACGTATTGTATGATGTTTTTACGACATTGGCTCGTATAATAATTTTTAAGGCAAATGCCTATATTATGATTTTCGATAAGGATTTGTATAAAATGACTTTGGCTATTTTATGGCCTATTACAAAGATTTGTATAAAATGATTTTGGCTATTTTACGGCCTATTACAATGATTTGTACGAATTGATTTTTGGTATTAATTTTATACCAAAGTTATATTGATGGAATTTATTAAACTCTATGAATTCACTCGGCGTTATCGCTGACCTTTTCTTTTAACATGTTTTATCTCAGGTACTTGAAGGTAATTCTCGGGAAGACGACAAGAATTCATGGCCCGCACTTAAACAATATTTTCCATTCAAACACTTTGTAAAACTTTGTATGAAATGTAATGACTTGGGACCGATGTAACTTTGATATTTATGAATGGAAATGATTTATTATTAAACTACGCGATTTTTATGCGTTGTCTATGATGTGAGTAATGTGCTATCCCGTAACACCAACTAGTCTTCCGCTGTACTGAGTTGTATAAATTTGGGGGTGTTACAGTTTGGTACCAGAGCTCTCGTTATAGAGAACGAAAGATTTTTAAAACCAAAGGTTTTGAATAAAATATTTCAAAATCTTTTTACTAAAAACATTTTTCTAAAAATGCCTAAAAATCTTTTGACTATAACGGTGCCGAAGAATTCCCGAGTTACCGACAAGGCCAGACTGAGAAGTGTTATTTTAATATATATATAACTTGGATTATATATATATATATATATATATATATATATATATATGATGTAATTTTATTACATGATTGTTTGATGATTATTTTGATATTTATACGAGGTATTTATACGACGTAGATTGTCACAAGTAACCCTAAATCCCCTAGTAAATTAATTGAAGCTATTCTCGTAGGAATTCTAGCTATCCTAGATCTAAACCAAGTTGTGGATATTTATGATCCCAATAAAATGGTTAATATTCGTAGAAATGAAGATATTAGTTGATTGTGATATTGAAAGAGAATTGGCGAGATTAAAACTGATATCGATGTCATGACGATCTTCCTTATAGAGTAGAGTTTGACAAAACGTTACCACCTAGAAAGATGTCATCTGATTCGTTGTCACCCAATTCTTAAAATTGAAATCGAAAGGGGGAATGTTGCACTTGAGGCTGTCATTGGAACCCTTACCCAAAAGCCTCATGCCACTAATACCTTTCCGAGAAGTCTAATTGGCTGATCGAGTCATTTCATATTAATGACTCATTTGATAATTGCTGTTGTAAGAGCTATATGATTGGAAATTAAGTGTTGATCATGTCGAGCTTTTATTGCACTTTGAAGGTCTAATAATAAGGATGAAAGTATTGGAATATGAGGTAGGATATCGCATTGAGCGTAAGTTGATTAAAACTTGAATAAAGTAAAATTTAACCCGTATGAAATATGAGATTGATAAGAGGAAGTCGTTAAGTCCTGTGATTCAATTATAAGGTTTTAAATGATTGTTAGTTCGTGTTAAGGGTTGTTCCTAGGCCATTGTCCACTGACGAGGATGCCCAGTGTCCAAGAAATAAATTGAAGAAATCTTCTTCTGAATTGAGACCGATGGATCTTCTGGGACATTTGGAACACCAAATGACTCTTGTAGATTAGTATTCATTGTGGTATCTTTTAAGAATCCCTAACTTAACTGAGATATCAGTTGGTAGGATGAGTTTTGAGAATTGTATGACATAGTGACACGTAATATGTTACGGTACAATTTTGACTTGTTTGTGATTAATGAAAAGACTACCTTTGATTGCTAAATTCTACATGTATCGATGTTATCTATCTTTTCTTGTTTCTTCCTAATGCTCGCATTAGTAAGGCAAACATTGAACAAGTACTCATCTTGAATTGAGTTACGTTGTGAATTATTCTTTTCTGAGTGCCATCGAGATCATGAACCTCATGATTATTTGGCAAAAGCTCATTTCCTATCATGTTGTAGTTAATTCTTGGTGAACAAGCTTTCATCACTCTTCTGTAGATCACTCATTGTTTTTATAAGATTAAACAGTATCCTTTGAGAAAATTTAATTTTCATCACTATAAGGATTATTCAAAGTGAGATTTATAAGTGATTGTTATCGAAATGAAGTTGTTTATAAAACATATTGGAAAAACTTAATTGTTTTCATAACAAAGAAAATCTTTGTAAATTTATTTTTGATTCTTATCTAAGAATTAAGCATGAAAATGTTTTTATTATAAACATGATGATAAAGTTTTGACGAACTGAGTATTGCATCGTTAATCTTGAAATTGTATATAGTTGCGCGCCTACATACAATTTAGAATAGACCATGCAAGACTGACTAGTAGTCACCATAAAACTAATGAATAAACACTACAGTTTCTTTGAAGATTGTGAAAGATTAAATTTTATGAGATTTGCAAGAGGTGAAAAATAGGGACATAGTGTTAGGGACATCTACATATGTGCCTGTAGCATCTATTCTTCTGAGTCGAATTTACTCATCTGTGGAAATTTTCTTATTTGACAATTGACAATTCTTTCTTGTCCAATTCTTCCGTAGTGAGGTTCTTAGGAAAAGTATCTGATTACCGAGTGTTGATACCCGACTGGATGTATCGACGTTCCTATCATTTCTTATGATTGATTTCATTTGAATGACCTGGGTAACGATCCGAGGAGCTTTCGAATGCGTACTCAAATTATGAAAACATGGGATATATTCATATTCGTTAAATGTTTTCGTTTGTTTCTGATTTGAAATTCTCTTGCGTAGATTATGCGTTAACCTTACTCTTTTAAGGTTAGTTATGTCTCCTGATATCCTTGAACTTGTGAAGGATTATGAGTTATTATTAGTCTTTTGAGAAGTTCACATCTTATCAACGGCAATGAAACTGGAAAGTTAATAGTGCCAGTAGAATGGATTGATTGATTATGACATGACGAAATTGTCTTAATTGATGGGAACTCGAGTAGAATTCCCTAAATGATAAGATGTTGATTATCAAAAGTGATCTAAATAATTCTTGGTGGATGATCATATCCTGTATTTAGACTTGAAATTATAACGAGAATGGTTGTGAACTAGTTATAGATATTGTAATCTAGAAGGAACCTAATATGAATTTATTAAAAGATATTTTTGTTATCTGAAACCTTAGTAAGTATTTATTGATGAATTACCTATACTTTTGCCATTAAGGCAAGTTGAATTTGGTATTGATTATATTCTCGGTGCTGCACTTGTGGCTTGTGCACTGTGCGTCAGCACCATCTAACTTAAAGGAATTACCGTACAACTGAGAGAGTTGCCGGAGAAAGATTTTATTATACCAAGCTTGTCATCCTGAAGAGCTATGGTGTTATCATTCCTTATATTTATAGATTACTGTGAATTGAGTAAATTGACAATCGAAAACGATGTCCATAACTCGAAATGGAAGATTTGTTCGATCAATTACAAGGTTCTAGCGTTTGTTTATAAGATTTGATCCACAGCATAGTTATCATCAACTTCACATCTGCGAAAAAGATTATCTATTCCAATCACTACATCCGGTACTTGTAATAAACATTATGAGTTTCATGTGATGTCGTTTGGATTGATTAATACACATGTAGCATTCATAAAATTGGTGAATCACGTGTGTAGGTTGTAATTTGATAAATTCATGCTTGTGATCATTAGGGATCATTTGTTTGTTTATAAGAATAAGAATGAGTTAATAATTATTTATAGATTGCCCTGAATTGGCCGAACAATGAAAACATGTACCTTAAATATTTAACATAAGACTTAAGACTTAATTCTTTACATGATTTAATCGTGTGATTAATAGATAATGGAAGCTATATTGACTTTTCAAAGATTAGAACCATTAACGCTTAGGGATTAAAAACTTAATCCTTTACATAAAATGACCGTTGGATTAATAATGGTAAGATGTATGCATATAGACTCTTCAAAAATTAAGAGCCATTTTAAGACTTTGGATTTCTCAAAAAGAAATGGAAATATGTTTTGACGAATATTTTAACAAAGGATTTATAAGGGACTATTCCCTTATACACAAACCATTTAACTAAACTTCTGTTTAGGGGTAAATGTTTGTGTATACCTTAAGACAATCTAAGAAGGATTGAGGAAACCATTTAAACCTTAACTTGGAATTTGAAACGATAATTTTTACTTTTCAAACTAAGAAAACTTTGACCAAAGTATAAACAAAGGTTTTTCAAACATTTACGAAATCTTATTAAATATTTTCAGTAAATCAACAAAAATCTTGTTAATTAAATTCAAATTATTTTTGAACATTTTATATAATTGGTCGAACTAAGAAATTTAAAATTTTTACGTTTACGTTTCATAAAAATTTAATAATTATTATTTAATTAGTTATAATAATTATCGACGCTTTAGACGACGGATTGAGTAAAACGGATAAAAATGATAGTAAAGACGAAACTAAAACATAGAAGATATGAAGAAAGAATTTTGAATAAATACGGTTGTGATATTTATTTCATTAGGAAGGTGAACGTAATTACTGACACATAATATAGAAAGAATATCTGAGTAAATTGTGAACATGATAATTATAACATCATGAGAGGTGAATATAGATACCGACGCATTATGTAGAAAAGATAAAGAACCAATTAGGACATGTTCCTTAATAATGATTGTGCGAAATAAATTGCCAAACGATATAAAAATAAACAATGCATATAAGAAGGATAATATAGATTATAAAAGAGGTTCGCGGATAATGTGAACCATTAGAATTGAGAAGCCGATAGCGTTAAATGTTTTAAAGACCACTTGTGATTGCCTGAATATGGACATTGTGAGATATAGTTATGTTGGAATTTGTAAGTATAAGTATTCTATTTATGTCATTTATGACTAAAAGTATCTTTGTCTGAAGAAGTTGTACTGATGGCAATTATGAAGGCAGATATCGCCTCATACATTAGTAAGCGTCTAGCTATTGCAAAGGTCATCATCTGAATTTGATTCGATTTGGGTCATCGTCGACAGACTGACCAAATCTGCTAATATCATTCCCGTTAATGATTAATGCAAAAGAGTTATGTAAACATGGTGTGCCTGTATCGATCATCTATATCAAGATCCTCGCTTCGCATCGAATTTCTAGAGATTTGCTCAGAAATCATTGAGAACGAACCTTGATGAGAGTACTATGTACCACCCCAATCGAAGGGACGAGGTAAAGTAACGATACAAAGTAATATAAGTGATGTTTTATGTTTGAATGATTGACCTTTGGTAATAGACTGTATAATCGTTTTCCTTTGGAAGGATTACCATTGATAATTATCGTATTAGGATCGAGATCGAATCTTGTTAGGATCTAAATCTTAGAGCATCTGTAAGTAGGAGTTGAGATGAAGACATCCGACATACATCCATTGTGAGTTGGACATGTCTTTTAGGTCTGAGGTTTCCTATGATGGCGAACCCAACCTTGCAAAATACCCGACCCGCGAAATCTGAAATGATTGTTGAAATTAGGATTTGATTATGAACTGTCGATAGTGGGCAGGAGGTTATGTGAATGTGAAATGTAGATCTTGAAGTGCCAAATGGGTAGCGAAGTTATGCCACAAAATTTTAAACTTGGAAAAATGAATTCATGATCTGACAAATCATGGGATATAAGTCCCCGTTGTATTGGACCATTGAGATGATGTAAAAGTTGGGATTGAAAGGCATATAAGCTGGATCTACCCTAGGACTTCAAGAACTGCGTGAATTATGTTTCGTAAATCGAACTTGATGGAATATCTATCAAGTAAAAATCTGATTGTTCTTAGTAAAGCTTAGATCGGCAAAAAGTTGCATTCATCAGAAACCCGTGAACATCATGGATAGAGAAAGTAAGTCAACATTAAGCCTGATCTTATTCCCGTAGTTATGTTTGATAGAACTCGCGTATTGTAATGAATTGTACTTGTGAGAAAAGACCGACTGTGGAGGAAATACCCACATGGCTTTAACTCTATAAGAAGCGAGTAGTAAGGTAAGATGATCTTTGAGGACAAAGATCCTGTTTAGGGGTAAATGCTGTGACAATCCGTCAATTTATGGTTAATATTTTATTCTCAGATATTATTTAAAAACATTATTTTAATGTTATAATATGAACTCACTTATTTTTGGGAAGTAATTTGGATTTACGTCTTGAAGTAGCGTCGACTACGTCTAAACCGGATGATTCTACGTTACGTGCTTACGTTTACATACACCGTCTTTGGTGACAGTCCGACATTTCAGAAAAGAAATTTGTCCATGAATATTATTTTGGAGTTTTAAATTTGAGTTGGTTCATAAACTCACAATTTACGAGAAGAGATTAGGACTTACGATTTTAATTTAACGTCCTTTACGACTAAACAAGAAACCCTAGGATTACGTATTTACGTTTTTGAACTCCGTTTTTGATGAGACAATTTTTATTGGATTCGTTTTATGACGTTGATTCATAATTTATAAAAACGTTTTTCGTAAAACGACCTGAGGACACGCAAATCGAGAAAACTAGAATCGAGGAATACCCGTAAATTAGTGGGATGGGACAAGTTTTACACTTGCCCACCCCACACATGGGATGGCCAAGCTTACTCCACCACACCCTTTGAGGTGTCAAGTTGTAGCTACTACTACTACACTTGTCATTTTTAAGCTTAACTTATAAGCTACTTTTTCCACCAAAACCACAAAACCACCTACACTAAACCATTTCCTCACTTTGTTACATGCAAAACTCACACACACTCTCTCTCTACTCCTTATGAACGTCTATCATTCATAAACAACACCACCATTGATCAAAAAAATCAACCATAAATCATATGTACAATTTACATATTATGAAAACCCATTGAAAAGATGAAGATTGGAGGTGGTTATAACATGTGGAAAGGAGTTTCCATGGAGTTCCTAGACTGATCTTCATGAAGATATTCATCCATTTGAAGGACCCAAGAAGTTCATTTACCAAGTTGAAGATTTGATAAAAAGAACCAAGTCTTGTTCATCAAAAACCTCATCTTTTCATCACTAATGGTGGTATAGAGATTGTTCTTCCTATCATTTTGTTATTTTGATTATGTAATCTTGTATTTTCTTTATTTATGTATATGTATATGATGATGAATGATGATTAAAAATATTGTGTGGGGATTTGGTATTGATAAACATGCTTAAAAAGATGAAAAATTATAAGAAACAAGGCTAAAATCTTGTTTAAATTGTTGGCTGTATAAAACAGTAAAGAATAATATGATGAACTGATAAAAATGGCATAGATTAATATATATACATTAAGTAATATGTCTTGTACACATGTGAGAGTTGGCCATGCAATGGAATCATTGTAATGAGTGAGATATGATGAAAACAAGTTTAAGATACAAATCTGAGTTCATTATTTTGGACGATTTTTAGAAAATACTTAGAAGATGATTCAACAGTAGATATATAATAGTTAAATGGAGCACATATCATGTAGTTTATGTGATAAAAATTTGAGCTTTTATCTCCATATAGAACTCTAGATATGGCAGTTTTGGTGAAAGTGAAGATAAAAATCAAATTTTGGAAATTAAAGTATAATACTATTATATAAGCACTCAAAATTTAATAGTATAAAATATAAATTAAAACCCACTAACTTATATAATACATTTATATAAATATGTACAATGGTAAATAAGTGGACATTTTATAAAAATGGTAACTTGTTAAGTTTTATAAGTTATAAAACTATAAACATGATTTTTACGACTTATTCGGCTAATACCGTAAAATTAACGTTTTTGTTAAATAAAACTTAGATGGTTGGACCCGTCTAATGTAAACTTTATAAAACTTATATATTGATATATAAACATGTATAACAAGTAAAAACCGATAAAACCCGAACTATATAATATACGGACATTAACGGACTAAATTAACGTTATTGGACTAATAATACAACAAAATGGACTAAAACACTTGTAAACTTATTTATTGGGCTTAACCCATTTAGGCCCAACTTTTGAAGTATAGATACTGATAATAAAAGGATGAAATTGATTAATACAAGTTAACAAGCTTATTGGACTTAAAATGTGTAAATAGGTAAAACTAGTAAACTAGTATAAAAGTTATCGACATATAACACCAGAATGAGTAAACGAGAATATGTAAACCCACTTGATCATCATATATAAATAATCATCATATGTATACATCATTGTTATTTTTATAAATTCATTATACATGAGTCTAAGACGAGTATTATTTGTCTAGGTTTCCGTGATTGAAGCACGTACCGTACGTCCGAATTGCCGATAACCCGCCTTCCCACATCAACGTGAGTTCATAGCCTCGCACTCTTTTAAATGTTTTATAAATGCTTTATAAACCCGCGAGGGAGATAACATGTTAGTTTTTATAAAAGTTTGGACACCATTCGTCCCGATTGTTTGTTTATTGATTTGGACCCGAAGGATTGAATGACCCGATTGTATGACCCGATAAATGATTAAAGGACCCGATAGATGAAATTAAATGGGTTATTAAAGTTAGGTTATGTCACTAAAAGTCCCATTAGCATGAATTGTGAACTACCGGGATTTGGTAGACGCTTGTGCATATAATAGTACTATTTGGGGACGATCACCCCAGTTCGCGCCTTGACGGTTGATCCCTGTCGTGCCACATTGATTGGTAAGCGAATTTATGTATGAGAAGATTTCCATAGCTTGACCTTTGTGACGACACGCTACTTTAGATGGGCAAAATTGGTATCGGGTTAGCTACCCGTTGTTGGTTTAGTAAGGTAACAATGTCATGCGGCTTATAATAATCCAAAACTAACGAAATACTACTAGACGCTTCGAATTACGATGTATTGCCTTACTAGCAATACAGGGTCATACTAATGATATTATGTTTGTGTTTTGGTTTTCATAACCATATTCATATAACGGTTTTTATTTTCATACAACGTCATAAGACGTATTGTATGATGTTTTTACGACATTGGCTCGTATAATAATTTTTAAGGCAAATGCCTATATTATGATTTTCGATAAGGATTTGTATAAAATGACTTTGGCTATTTTATGGCCTATTACAAAGATTTGTATAAAATGATTTTGGCTATTTTACGGCCTATTACAATGATTTGTACGAATTGATTTTTGGTATTAATTTTATACCAAAGTTATATTGATGGAATTTATTAAACTCTATGAATTCACTCGGCGTTATCGCTGACCTTTTCTTTTAACATGTTTTATCTCAGGTACTTGAAGGTAATTCTCGGGAAGACGACAAGAATTCATGGCCCGCACTTAAACAATATTTTCCATTCAAACACTTTGTAAAACTTTGTATGAAATGTAATGACTTGGGACCGATGTAACTTTGATATTTATGAATGGAAATGATTTATTATTAAACGACGCGATTTTTATGCGTTGTCTATGATGTGAGTAATGTGCTATCCCGTAACACCAACTAGTCTTCCGCTGTACTGAGTTGTATAAATTTGGGGGTGTTACATTATATCACCCCATGGCTCTTGATACCAATTGTAGAATAATGATAATCTTAGATCTAATCAAGAGGGTTTTTGTTTTCTAGAGAGAGAAACTAGAGAGAGAAAGAAAGAAAACTTGTATTATGATAATATGAAAGTGAACAACCAACACCCCTTTCCATGGTGGAATGGGGTTTATATACCAAGTTCCTTGGTGGACTTGGGCTTCCGGCCCATGAACATGCTCATGGGTCGGGCTAATGTAAATAACAGTTAAACTTATACTACGAGCCTATAACTATATTGTTGGAGTGACCGAGACTTTCTTAATATGAAAAATGTATTTCCAACAACTTTGATGTCTCTTTTTTTATTCACTTTTTTTGCGACTGAATAAGATTCCCCACAATAGAGGAATTTGCCCTATTCTCCTTTTTCTTTGTATACTATTCGGCTGAGGTGTCCCAAGAAAATGGGTTGTATGGTGGTTGCTATAATTCACCCCACAAAAGACACGAATGTCTTTTTTCACAATAATATGTGGCTGTTATACTTATCTCTCCTAGGCACGAATTGTTGTCTTTTACCTTTGGTGGTTGTGTATATATATAATACTCCTTCCATTTTTCCCTTTGCCGGTTGTTAAAGCCCATGGCCCAAAGCCCCAAGTGGCTTTCTTCTCTTTTTTTTCTTTTGAGTGATACAATATTTTGGCCCAATTAAAAATAGCCGAACGTCAACAATTGCTCAAACGAAGCCCAGAAAAATAAAAGATGACCAAAAATACTCTGACATCCTCAAATCTTTTTCTTCGACATTTCTCTTCATTTATCGGCGCGCACAATGTCTTTTCTCCAAAAAATTAATAAAGCGTCCAATTTTATTCTATTTCGCGCGTAGCCTACATAATCAGAAAACACACTAAAAGTACATATATAATGTCAAATAAATATACAATTATGCTAAATTAACATGCTATTAGGTGGATGCAAAATACACCAATCAAGAGACTCTTACTCAACCTAAACAAGTTATGCAAAATCTATCTAATCAAAGCTTAAGAAGAACATATAATTCTACTAACTATTCGATCTTTATTAATCATAAAACTTATGTTGAGGTACAATAAACTCAACGACCCTATGTTCTTTTTATAGTACAAAAAACTCTAGAATATTCTATTAGGATACGTATGCTGTGACAATTCGTCAATTTATGGTTGATATTTTATTCTCAAGTATTATTTAAAAACATTATTTTAATGTTATATTATGAACTCACCCATTTCTGGGAAGAAATTCGGATTTACGTCTTGAAGTAGCATCGACTACGTCTAAACCGGAGGATTCTACGTTACGTGCTCACGTTTACATACACCGTCTTTGGTGACATTCCGACATTTCAGAAAATAAATTTGTGTGTGAATAGTATTTTGAGATTTTAAATTTGTGTTGGTTCATAAACTCACAAATTTACGAGAAGAGATTAGGACTTACGATTATAATTTAACATCCTTTATGACTAAACCGGAAACCTTAGGATTACGTATTTACGTTTTCGAACTCCGTTTTTGATGAGACAATTTTTATTAGATTCGTTTTGTGCCGTTGATTCATAATTTATAAAAACATTTTTCGTAAAACGACCCGAGGGCACGCAAATCGAGGAAACTAGAATCGAGGAGTACCCGTAAATAATTGGGGATGAGACATAACCACTTTTACCCCACCCCCAATATGGGACGGAAAAACTAGCTACTCACACCCATGAGGTGTCAAAAAAATTCTTAAACAAGCTACACACTTGTCATGTAAGGCTTAACTTGTAAGCTAACCTTACACAAAACCATCAAACCACTCACTCCAAACCATTTTCTCCATTTTCATCCATGCAAAACTCACACACTCCTCCCTTTCTCTCTCTAAAATTCGTCCACCACCACCCCTAAACACCCTCATTTGATCAAATTTAACCATGAAATCATATGTTATTCACACATATGATGAAGCCCTTTTCAAGCTCTATTGATTGGTGGTGATTTTAACATCCAAGGAGAAGATTTGGTGATGTCCAAGGGCTGATTTCTACAAGGAGTTTACAAATATTGGTGGTCTTGAAGATTGGTGTTGATCTATCACAAGTTTTGCCATCAAAAATTCAAGCCTTGATCATAAACTACTTAATCTTGGTGGTATAAAGATTGTTTTTCCTATCCTCTTCTTATTTTGATTATGTAATCTTGTATTTTCTTTATTTATGTATATGTATATAATGATGAATGATGATAAAAAATATTATGTGAGGATTTGGTGTTGATAAACATGGGTAAAAAGATGGAAAACTACATGTAAAATGGTTAAAATATTGCTTAATGTGATGGCTGTATAAAAACAGTAAGTAATCAAATGTTAAACTGATAAAATGGTAAAGTAGAATCAATATACAGTAAGTATTAGGTGTTATACACATGTGAGAGTTGGCCATGCAATGGAATTATCAAAATGAGTGAGATATGATCAAAACAAGTTTAGAGTGCAAATCTGCCTACACTGTTTTGGACGAATTTATTAAAATATTTAGAGGTTGATTCATCAGTAGCTATAAAGAAATAAAATTAAGCACATATCATGTAGTTTCTGTGATAAACATTTGAGGTCCTATCTCATTATAGAACTCTAGATATGGACATTTTAGTAAACTTAAAATTTAGGACTGATTTTGTGAAATTAAAGTTTAATATTATTATATAAGCAATCAAATAAATATAGTACAAAATGTGAATTAAAAACCCACTAAATTATATATTTCATTTATATAAATATGCATAAGGATAAATAAATGGACATTATATAAAAATGATAGTTTGGTAAGTTTTATAAGTTATAAAAACTATAAACATGATTTTTACGTCTTTTCGGCTAGTACCGTAAAATTAACGTTTTTCGTCAATTAAAACTTAGACGATCGGACCCGTCTAATGTAAACTTTTTAAAAGTCATATACTGATATATAAGTACTTAATACAAGTAAAACCGATAAAACTCGAACTATATAACATATGGACATTAACGGGCTAAGTTAGCATTATTGGACTAATAATCCAACTAAATGGACTAAACACTTATAAATTTACTTACTGGGCTTAACCCACTTGGGCCCAACATGAAAAGTATAATACTGATAATAAAGGTGAAAAATGGACTAATATAAAGTATTGGGCTTGTAATAGGCTTATTGGACCTAAAACATGTAAATAGGTAAAACTAGTAAACTAGTATAAAAGTTACCAACACATAACACTAAAATGAGTAAGTAAGAATGTATAAACCCACTTGATCATCATCATATATATAAAATCATCATATGTATACATAATTGTTATTTCTATAAAGTCATTGGACAAGAGTCTAAGACAAGTATTATTTGTCTAGGTTTCCGTGATTGAAGCACGTACCGTACATCCGAATTGCCGATAACCCGCTTTCCCACATCAACGTGAGTTCATAGCCTCGCACTCTTTTCAATGTTTTTATGAAATGTTTTATAAACCCGCGAGGGAGATAACATGTTACTTTTTATAAAATAAGACACTAGTTGTCCCGATTGTCTGTTTATTGATTTGGACCCGAATGATTGTATGACCCGATGAATGATTAAATGACCCGATAGATGAAATGAAATGGATTATTAAAGTTAGGTTATGTCACTAAAAGTCCCATTAGCATGAATTGTGAACTACCGGGATTTGGTAGACGCTTATGCATATAATAGTACTATTTGGAGACGATCACCCCAGTTCGCGCCTTGACGGTTGATCCTCGTCATGCCACATTGATTGGTAAGCGAATTTATGTATGAGAATATTTCAATAAGCGTGATTATTGTGACGACACGCTGTTTTAGATGGGCAAATGATTGTCGGGTTAGCTACCCGTTGTTTGTTGTTGTAAGGTAACAATGTCATACGGCTTATAATAATCCAATTAACGAAATACTGCTATACGCACTGAATTACAATGAATTACCTGACTAGCAATACGGGGTCTTATTATTGATTTTATGTTCGTGTTTTGGTTTTTCATAACCATATTCATATAACGGTTTTTATTTAACTCTATACAACGTTATAAAACGTATTGTATGATGTTTTTACGACAATGGATCGTATAATGATTTTGAAGGCAAAAGCCTATATTATGATTTTTGATAAGGATTGTATAAAATGACTTTGTCTATTTTATGGCCTATTACAAAGATTTGTACAAAAATGATTTTCGGTAATAATTTTATACCGATGTTATATTGATAGATTTCATTAAACTCTATGAATTCACTCGGTTTTATCGCTGACCTTTTCTTTTAACATGTTTTGTCTCAGGTACTTGAAGGTAATTCTCGGGAAGACAACAAGAATTCAAGGCCCGCACTTAAATAATAATTCCATTCAAATGCTTTGTAAAACTTGTATGAATTATTATGACTTGGGACCTATGTAAATTTGATATTTATGAATGGAAATGCTTTATTATTAAATGACGCGATTTTTAAGCGTTGTCTATGATGTGAGTAATGTGCTATCCAGTAACACCAACGAGTCTTCCGCTGTATTGAATTGTGTATATTTGGGGGTGTTACAGTTTGGTACCAGAGCTCTCGTTATAGAGAACGAAAGATTTTTAAAACCAAGGTTTTGAATAAAACATTTCAAATCTTTTAACTATAAACATTTTTCTAAAAATGTCTAAAAATCTTTTGACTATAACGGTACCGAAGAATTCCCGAGTTACCGACAAGGCCAGACTGAGAAGTGTTATTTTAATATATACATATAACTTGGATTATATATATATATATATATATATATATATATATATATATATATATATATATATATATATATATATATATATATATATATATATATATATATATATATATATATATATATATATATATATATATATATATATATATATATATATATATATATATATATATATATATATATATATATATATATATATATATATATATATATATATATATATATATATATATATGATGTAATTTGATTACATGATTGTTTGATGATTATTTAATAGTTATATGAGGTATTTATACGACGAAGATTGTCACAAGAAACCCTAACTCCCCTAGCAAATTAATCGAAGCTATTTTCGTAGGAATTCTAGCTATTCCAGATCTAAACCAAGTTGTGGATATTTATGATCCCAACAAAATGGTTGATATTCGTAGAAATGTAGATATTAGTTGATTGTGATATTGAAGAAGAATTGGCGAGATTTAAATCTGATATCGATGTCATGATGATCTTTCCTTATAAGTGGAGTTTGACAAAACGTTACCACCTGGAAAGGTGTCATCTGATTTGTTGTCACCCAATTCTTAAACTTGAAATCGAAAGGGTGAATGTTGCACTTGAGGCTGTTATTGGAACCATTACCCAAAGGCCTCATGCCACTAGTACCTTTCCGAGAAGTCTAATTGAATGTATGAGTCATTTCATACTAGTGACTCATTTGATAACTATTGATGAAGGAGCTATAGGATTGGAAATTAAGTATATCGAGCTTTTATTGCCCTATTAAGGTCTAAGAATAAGGTTGAAAGTATTAGAGAATGAGGTATGATGTCACATTGAGTATAAGATTTATTGAAACTTGAATAAAGTAAAATTTAACCCGTATGGAATATGAGATTGATAAGAGGAAGTCGTTAAGTTCTGTAATTGAATTATAAGGTTTTAATTGAATGTTGATTCATGTTAAGTGTTGTTCCTAGGCTATTATCCAATGATGAGGATGCCCAGTGTCTAGGAAATAAATTGAAGAAATCCTCTTCTGAATAGGGACTGATGGATATTCCAGGACAGGTAGAACCCCCATGACTCTGGTAGATTAGTATTCATTGTGGTATCTTTTAAAAATAATCCCTAACTTAACTGAGACATCAGTTGGTAGGATAAGTTCTTGAAATTGTATGACATAGTGACACGTAATGTGTTACGGTACAATTTTGACTTGTTTGTGATTAATGAAAAGAATACCTTTGATTGCTAAATCCTACATGTATCGATGTTACCTATCCTTTATTGCTTCATCCTAATGATCGCATTAGTGATGCAACCATTGAACAAGTACTCATCTCGGTTTGAGTTGCGTTGTAGATTCTTTTCTCTGTATTCCTGAGTGCTATCGAGGTCATGAACCTCATGATTAATTGGCTAAAGCTCATTTCCTAGCATATTGTAGTTAGTTCTTGGTGAACAACTTTTCATCACTCTTTTGCAGATCACTCATTGTTTTTATAAGATAAAGCAGTATCCCTTGAGAAAAATTGAATTTTCATCACTATAAGGATTATTCAAAGTGAGATTTATAAGTGTTCGTTATCAAAATTAAAACACCTTGGAAAACTTAATTGTTTTCATAACAAAGAAAATCTTTGTAAATTTATTTTGATTCTTATTTAAGAATTAAGCATGAAAATGTTTTTATTATAAACATGATGATAAAATTTTGACGAACTGAGTATTGCATCGTTAATCTTGAAATTGTATATAGTTGTGCGCCTACATACAATTTGAAAGGGACCATGCAAGGCTGATTAGTAGTCACCATGAAATTATTAATAAACACTAAATTTTCTTTGAAGATTGTGAAAGATTAAATTTTATGAGATCTGCAAGAAGTGCAAAATAGGGACATATTGTTAGAGACATCTACATATGTGCCCGTACCATTTATTCTTCTAAGTCGAATTTACTCATCTGTGGAAATTGTCTTATTTGACAATTGACAACCCTTTCTTATCCAATTCTCCCGTGGTGAGATTCTTTGAAAAAGTATCTGATTAGCGAGTGTTGATACCCGACTGGATGTATCGACGTCCATATCATTTCTTTTGATTTGATTTCATTTGAATGACCTGGGTAACGATCTGAGGAGCTTTCGAATGCGTACTCAAATCATGAAAACATGGGATAGACTCATATTCGTTAATATTTTCGTCTGTATCTGATTTGAATATCTCTTTCGTAGATTATGCGTTGACCTTACTCTTTTAATGATAGTTGTGTCTCCATGTATCCTTGAATTTATAAGGATTATGAGTTATTATTAGTCTTTTGAGAAGTTCACATCTTATCAACGGTATTGAAACTGGAAAGTTGATAGTGCCAGTAGAATGGATTGATTGATTATGACATGACGACATTGTCTTAATTGATGGGAACTCGAGTAGAACTCCCCTAAATGATAAGATGTTGATTATCAAAAGTGATCTAAATAATTCCTGATGGATGACCATATCCTGCATTTAGACTTGAAATTATACCATGAGTGGTTATAAACTGATCATAGATCTTGTAAACTAGAAAGAACTTATTATAAATGTATTAAAAGATGTTTCTGTTATCTGAAACTTTAGGAGGTATTTGTTGGTGAATTACCTAGACTTTCGCCATTAAGGCAAGTTGAAATTGATATTGATTATATTCCTGGTGCTGCACCTGTGGCATGTGCACTGTACGTCAGCACCATCTGAATTAAAAGAATTACCATACAACTGAGAGAGTTGTCGGGGCAAGCTTTTATTCTACCGAGCTCGTCATCATGAAGAGCTATGGTGTTATTCTTCCTTATATCTATTGATTACCGTGAACTAAGTAAATCGACGATTGAAATCTATATCCACTACCCAAGATGATAGATTGTTCGATCATTTACAAGGTTCTAGCGTATGTTTTAAAAATTTTGATCCTCGGCATGGTTATCATCCGCGAAAAAGATTATCTATTCCAATCACTAAATCTAGAACTTGTAATAAACATTATGTGTTTCATGTGATGTCGTTTGGATTAACCAATACACATGTAGCATTCATAAATTTGGTGAATCACGTGTGTAGGCTGTAATTTGATAAATTCATGCTTGTGATCATTACGGACTATTTGTTTGTTTATAGAATAAGAAGGAGTTAGTAATTATTTTTAGACTGTCCTGAATTGGCCGAGTAGTGAAAACCTGTGATACATGGCTTTTGACACCCCGTATAAAAATTAAAGTTCGTTGTGTTGGTCTAATCGAATTGATCTAGGTTCTCTATGTGACTCAGTTTAATTTTGGTGGAACAAAAAGGTTGTCGTTGTAGTATTTAAAATAAAGTGCAAAAACAATTAAAGTAAAAGTGCCTTAATTTAAATCTAAATCTAACTAAAATAAATGTGCGATATTTAAAAACGTGACAGAAAGTAAATTAAGTAAAATGGCAAGAATTAAAAGCGTGGCGGAAATTAAAGTTAGACAAGTATTAAAATGTAAACTTGGAAAAATAAACAAGACAAAACATCAAAAATACGCCAATCGGAATATATTCCGATCTTACCAATCGGAATGTCAAACCTGTCCAATCGGAATGATGGTCGGAACCCAATCGGAATGTTGTCACTTACCAATCGGAATACCCAAAACGCTCTGATCGGAATGATTATCTTACCTCTTGATCGGAATATGGACTTGGTCGGAATGCAGATCGGAACCCTACGATCGTAATATTGTCACCTACCCAGTCGGAATACCAAAGTAGCACCTCGATCGGAATGTTTAGAAATAGATTAAGATCGGAATGCTGTCACAATCCCCTTGATCGGAATACCCAAACACTTGCCAATCGGAATACCAAAGTCCTCCTAATCGGAAAGTTATAAACCCTTTTCCGACCAAGCAAGGAGCTATGGTCGGAATGTGGAAACCCCTTTCCGATTTTAAGATCGGAATACAGTAAAGAATACCAAGAATAAGCTAGAAAAATAAGCTAAAATCCTAATAAGCACAAGACGAAATTTCTAAGACAAAACGTGTAAAAATAAGCTACGAAACTGAAATTTTAAGACTTTTGAAACAAGAAATGAATAAGCTTTACTAAAAACTACTTTTTATATAAAAATAACTTTTATAAAAACTATATAAACTTGAAAATAACAAAATAAGCTATATAAATGATTTAAAACAATCAAAAGCTTAAAAATGTAATCTTTAAACGAATCAACAAGACAAAAAGCTTATAAATCAAAGATTAAAGAAAGGTAGAATGAGATTGACAAGATAAAATATAGGTGCGAGAATTAAAAGAAACACTTACTTGAAATTAAAGATATTAAAGGTGCAAGACAAGTATTTAAATTGACAAGAAAAGTAAAGGTGCAAGTAAATAAAGGTGGAAGAACTAATTGTCACTATTAGTCAACAAGAGTAAAATGATAATCCTAATGGCTATATATAGGAGATTAGGAGAGTGGTTGGAGTAAGCTTCCTCCTCTCCTTCCTTTCTTGTTAATTGCACCATCAAGTCCTTCCTTCTTAATCTTTTTGTTAATCTTGGAATTTGATGACTTTTGGCTCGGGATTTCTTTGGACTCGTCTTTTAATTCTTCGATAAATAAGACTTGAGTTCCTCGGCTTTAAGTAAACTTCCGTCTTTTGACTTTTTCTTCGATAAATCTTCAGAATTGGTCGTGGACTTCCGTTCTTTTTGTACTCTTGACTTCTCGACTTCGTCTTTCGTCTTTTTCTTCAATAAAAGTCCGTAAATGCCCGTGAATGTCCGTGTTTTCTCCACTTTTCACCTTTTCGTCCTAAATCACAACAAAAACACAAACCACGCATAATTCTGACATAAAAGGCATAAAATACACGTTTTGGTCCGGTTATTATTGTAATTAAGTGGTAGAAAACATGTGTGTTTTCACACATATCAAATCCCCTACACTTGACCATTGCAATGTCCTCATGCAATGTATTAGTTACAAAGCAAGATTACACTTTTCATCATAATCAATCCATGTTGGCCTTTATTAAAGAGATAGAAAAATAAAAACATACAAAATAAAGAAATCAAAAGCATACCTCGGGTTTTGGAAATGTTATGAACAATCATCATCCTCAAGTTTTCACTTTCTCCAAACCAAGCTTAAAAACGAGATCATTGTTATTATAAGTTAGTAAACTATCACGAACTCATGTGGGCCAATTACTCACTTAGACTCCCTTATTCCTAGGTGTATCTCTTATATTTTATTATTGTCTTGAATGATCACGAGGATGCATTTTTGACTTATTTCGATAGTTATTAAGTCTGAAAATAAAGTGAACGATTTAATCAATAGTTAGCTAAAGGACAAAATCTTTTAAAACTGCTTCTCGGGACATCATAAAGTTCATATCTTGGCATAACTCGCTTCGCGATTGGAGACCTTTCTCGGACCGATATTTGGCAGCGACTTCATACGTCAAACCTTGAGAGACGTTCATGAAATTATGGTCTTCTCTTCATAATGGAATTTCTTCACTTGAAGTTTTGAGAGATTCATACTTGGACCACGACTTCTTCATTTTTCTCCAATCTTTATTTTGGACTTTGATATACAACGATCCGCCTCCTTTTATGACTTGGATCTATTTATCCTTATACCTTGTTAGGGTCTTTTCGGATACACTTCTCCATGACTTTTGGGGAGTATTAGCTTTTCGTCGTGTGTCTCGATCCTTCATATTGGTTTTTGATAAATGATTCTTCCCATCACTTTGGATCTTTAGCAACAAAATATAGCCCTCATGCCTTGTTAGGGCCTTTTCGGACTCGCCAATCTTCGCATCCCGCTTCAATAAGTTATGCCTTGGCTATGAACTCTAATCCATACCGAGCAACTTTTAAACGATCTTGGGCTAGAAGCTAAGTAACTTTTCAAATCGTACAACCTTATTTATTAGCAGATAAATTATTAGCAAGCGATGGGAGAATAGGCTCATAATTAACTCACATAAATTCACGAAAGAATACCGGACTTATAATTGACTCTATCATCTCTCGTTCTCCACAGTTTAAAATCTCAAGGAATGAGACTCGTGGATGCTTAGCCTATTAAATCAAAGTTTTGGGTTTTCGAGTCGCCTATAGGATCTTGCAAATTCTTAGACTTTTTCAAGTTTAGAAATCGCGTTTTAAATTTCCCTTGATAAATGACTCTCTAGGATCAATTATAGGAACTTGCGAAAAGTTCTTGTTCTTAACCCGTGAAAGTTAAGACTTTCGCGTTTTATAGCTCCCTATATAAAAGCCTAGCAAAACTTGACTTAAACACGTTAAGGATACTAGCTAGAGTAACTTAAGATAAGTAAACTCGGGTTGAGTCAAAAAAATTCACAACGTTTGAAAATTAAAACCACTTTATTAAACATTTATTCTAATAAGGCAAGAAAATAACTATACAAAGGGAAAAACTAATAGGCCAAAATAGATCAAAAATTTTGAAAAATGTCGAAAAATTGATTTTCTGATTAAATGAGGACAAATACAAGGAAAAGACCACTTAACTTCGATAGAAGTCCCCCCTACACTTAAGATAAACATTGTCCTCAATGTTTAAGCATGTGGGAGTAAACTCCCCTACACTTAGGACATTGTGCACGTTGTTTAAATCTCGCTAAGGAAGAGACAACTAAAGAGATTCCTATTTTAATATTGAGAAAATATAAAATAGTGAATCGAAAATAGTTTAGGATAGAACCGGGAAGAAGTAGAACACGGAATCGCGGGTCGTCAAGAATCATCAAGAGTGGATCATTGAAGCTCGAATCCCTGATTAAGAAATGAGGAGAGGAAAGCAAACCAACGGGTCCCCCCTACACTTATGATAAAGAAAGCAAAAAGATAGATGCATGGGTTGCCTCCCAAGAAGCGCTTTATTTTTGTTAACCGAGTCACTAGCCTGACTCGACCTTGATCATCAACGGAAGAAGCATGAAACATATCCACCAGGATCAAAGACATAGTTTTCGTCCATCAATAAGCACAAGCTTAAGGCGAACAAGGCAAGCCAAAGAAGAGTAGGCAAGGTTCCCTTAAGCAGTGATGGAGCACGGTGGAAGCAAGGTTGAAGTGGTGCAAGCATGTCTTTAATAAGTCCAAAGATATTTCCTTTTATTTCATCAGGTGGATACTGAGATGGCTTAAAGATTTCAATACCGGGGTCGAACACCTTTTCCTTTAGGGGAAAATAGCACTCAGGCTCAGCCGAGTGTGAAGAAGATCCGCAAAGAAGCACAACCTCGTCCTCGGAAGGGGGACAAAGAGGTGTCAAATCATAGGTGCAACGGATATTGGTGTCGACCGGTTTCTTCTCCTTTGAAAGAATGTGCTTAAAATCCAAAGTAGGATCAAGACGATAATCTTCAAAGTCATAAGGAGGAGCATCACTCTCATGAGGGAAGTATGTGTTGAGAAATTCAGAGAAATCTTCCTCAAATGAATAATCGTCCAAAGTAGGATCGAGTGATGGCAGAGGATCTTCATCATGTGAAGAATCGCTCGAAAGAGTATCAGCCTCATCGAAATCATCATATGTGGGTAGATCGGGATACTCAGAAGTACAATCATCAAAATCATCCGAATTTGAGCTAGAATCATCATCATCATAAGCATCAAAGACCGGTGGAGAATCATAAATGGGAGAAGCTTCCAAAGTAGGGAGAGAATCATCCACATCATCTTGAAAAAGTGGATTATCGATGCAAGAATCGAATAGAGGATTGTCGTAGACGGTAAAGTCATCGAGCACATTAATCATATTCACTGATTCTCGGCCTCCAAAGGTTGTACTTGTAAGCTTCCCCATTTTAAAAACTTGTGCATCATCCCCGACTCTTAAGATTAACTCACCTTCGGCCACATCCACTAAAGCTCGTCCGGTTCTCAAGAATGGCCGACCAAGTATTAAAGGAATATGAGGGTCCATTTCATAATTAACTACGACAAAATCGATCGGGAAAGTAAATGTGCCAACTTTGATAAACACGTCTTCGGCTATACCAACGGGGTAAGCGAGAGTGCGATTAGCAAGTTCAAGAGTCATCTTTGTTGGAGTGAGGTCGGGTAATGATAGTGTTTTCCAAACACTCAAAGGCATAAGATTAATACTAGCCCCGAGATCAGCAAGGGCAGTAAATTCTTCAGTTTTGTTGAACACGTAAGGCAACACAAAACGACCGGGATCTCCAAGCTTTTCCGGAAGTTCTTTAAGAATAACTGCAGAGCATTTTCATTTAGGCGTGTGTTGGCGAGTTCAATCAGCTTCTCCTTCTTGTTAAGCAATTCCTTAAATGCTTTAACAAATTTGGGCATGTGGACAAGTGCTTCAAGAAAGCTAATGTTGAAGTTCATCTGAGAGATCATCTTCACATAGCGTGTCACGTCGGAGTCCTACTTGGTTATCATTTTGGTCTTGCCTAAACGAGAGGGATAAGGGATATTGGGTTTGGGTGGTGAAGGTGCAGGTGTAGGTAGAGGTTGAGATGTTGAAGGGTCATTCGTGGGAACTTCATCACGTCGAGGCGGAGACGGTAATGGTGCACTAATACTAGGTGTAGGAGGAGTAGGGATAAATGGTGGTGGAGGAGGTATAGATGATGGTGGTGGGATAGGTGGTCCTACGATGGTGACTCCACTACGAGTAGTAATAGCACTCACATTTGCTCGCGGATTGGTGACGGTGTTTGAAGGTAGAGAACTCGAAGAAGAAGGTGGAGCGGCGGGCAAGAAACTAGCAAGCATATTCTTCAAATCATTAGTTTGATTGTTGAAGGAGGATTGAATGTTATCTCGAAGCTCGGATCTTATCTCATTGTGGCACCGGCCAACTTCATGCTTTGGGTGATTGTAATGAACTTGTCGAGGTGTTTGATGGCATCATCATCAGGCAATCCACGGAATGGGTTTGTTTGTACTTGCTGAATCATGTGGTGCTTCAACGAAAACTCAGGAGCGTTGATTTGCATCGGCGCAATCGGTCCTCCTCGTCCAAACATGGTTGGTTGACAAAGCTCCTCCATGGTCCGAAGATCGGGCTGTGGAAGAACATTGTTGTTATTATTAGGGTGCGGTAGATTATTGTTGTTTACACCTGACATAGCTAAATCTTCTTGAGGCTCGGGCTCTTGATAATTAGAAGATCTAGTACGCATGCACCTACAAAGACAAAAGAAAAAGAAACCAAACACAAAAACAATATATATACACAGTAAAAATAAAATCTTTTTGTATTTTTGAAATTTTTTAATTTTTATGGATTTTTATCAATTTTTAATTTTTATGATTTTTTGAATTTTTTATGCAAGAAAAATAACGCTCACAAGTGAACGGATCCCAAAAAGCAACGCATCTCTCACAGAAAACCGTTAATCTTTACGAAAAGAGCCGGCGGCGGCGCCATTTGATACATGGCTTTTGACACCCCGTATAAAAATTAAAGTTCGTTGTGTTAGTCTAATCGAATTGATCTAGGTTCTCTATGTGACTCAGTTTTATTTTGGTGGAACAAAAAGGTTGTCGTTGTAGTATTTAAAATAAAGTGCAAAAACAATTAAAGTAAAAGTGCGTTAATTTAAATCTAAATCTAACTAAAATAAATGTGCGATATTTAAAAACGTGACGGAAAGTAAATTAAGTAAAATGGCAAGAATTAAAAGCGTGGCGGAAATTAAAGTTAGACAAGTATTAAAATGTAAACTTGGAAAAATAAACAAGACAAAACATCAAAAATACCCCAATCGGAATATATTCCGATCTTACCAATCGGAATGTCAAACCTGTCCAATCGGAATTATGGTCGGAACCCAATCGGAATGCTGTCACTTACCAATCGGAATACCCAAAACGCTCTGATCGGAATGATTATCTTACCTCTTGATCGGAATATGGACTTGGTCGGAATGCAGATCGGAACCCTACGATCGGAATATTGTCACCTACCCAATCGGAATACCAAAGTAGCACCTCAATCGGAATGTTTAGAAATAGATTTAGATCGGAATGCTGTCACAATCCCCTTGATCGGAATACCCAAACACTTGCCAATCGGAATACCAAAGTCCTCCTAATCGGAAAGTTATAAACCCTTTTCCGACCAAGCAAGGAGCTATGGTCGGAATGTGGAAACCCCTTTCCGATTTTAAGATCGGAATACAGTAAAGAATACCAAGAATAAGCTAGAAAAATAAGCTAAAATCCTAATAAGCACAAGACGAAATTTCTAAGACAAAACGTGTAAAAATAAGCTACGAAACTGAAATTTTAAGACTTTTGAAACAAGAAATGAATAAGCTTTACTAAAAACCACTTTTTGTATAAAAATAACTTTTATAAAAACTATATAAACTTGAAAATAACAAAATAAGCTATATAAATGATTTAAAACAATCAAAAGCTTAAAAATGTAATCTTTAAACGAATCAACAAGACAAAAAGCTTATAAATCAAAGATTAAAGAAAGGTAGAATGAGATTAACAAGATAAAATAAAGGTGCGAGAATTAAAAGAAACACTTACTTGAAATTAAAGATATTAAAGGTGCAAGACAAGTATTTAAATTGACAAGAAAAGTAAAGGTGCAAGTAAATAAAGGTGGAAGAACTAATTGTCACTATTAGTCAACAAGAGTAAAATGATAATCCTAATGGCTATATATAGGAGATTAGGAGAGTGGTTGGAGTAAGCTTCCTCCTCTCCTTCCTTTCTTGTTAATTGCACCATCAAGTCCTTCCTTCTTAATCTTTTTGTTAATCTTGGAATTTGATGACTTTTGGCTCGGGATTTCTTTGGACTCGTCTTTTAATTCTTTGATAAATAAGACTTGAGTTCCTCGGCTTTAAGTAAACTTCCGTCTTTTGACTTTTTCTTCGATAAATCTTCAGAATTGGTCTTGGACTTCCGTTCTTTTTGCACTCTTGACTTCTCGACTTCGTCTTTCGTCTTTTTCTTCAATAAAAGTTCGTAAATGCCCGTGAATGTCTGTGTTTTCTCCACTTTTCACCTTTTCGTCCTAAATCACAACAAAAACACAAACCACGCATAATTCTGACATAAAAGGCATAAAATACACGTTTTGGTCCGGTTATTATTGTAATTAAGTGGTAGAAAACATGTGTGTTTTCACACATATCAACCTGTACCTTGAATAATTAACATGTGATTTAAGACTAAATCCTTTATATTAATTGATCGTGTGATTAAGAGATAATAGAATATATTGACTCTTCAAAAATTAGAAGTCATTTAAGACTTTGGGTTTTACCAAAAAGAAAATTTCAAAAATGTTTTGACAAATATTTATCAAAGGAATTTTTTTTGGAATCATTCCCTTAAACCCAGAACATTTAACTAAACTCCTGTTTAGGGGTAAATGTTTGTGTATACTCAAGACAACCTAAGAGTGATTGAGGAAACCATGACTTGAAATTTAAAACGACAATTTTTGCTTTTCAACTAAGAAAATTTTTACCAAAGAGTAAACAAAGGTTTTTCGAACATTTACGGATCTTACTAATTATTTCCGATAAATCAACAAAAATTGTGTTAATTAAATTCAAATTTATTTTGAACATTTTTATATAACTGGACAAACTGAGAAAATTTAAAAACTTTTTGCGTTTACATTTCATAAAAATTAAATATTTATTATTTAATTACTTGTAGTAATTATCGACGCTTTAAACGTCGGATTGAGCAAAACTGATAAAACAATGGTTGAGATAGAACTAAGACTTAGAAAATGTGAAGAAGGAATTTTTGAATAAATACGGTCATGATAATTATTTCATCAGGGAAGATGAATGTAGATACTGACATATTATATAGAAAGGATAAAGAATCAATTAGGATTGTGTTTCTTAATAATGAATGTGCAAAATAAATTGTCGAACAATATAAAAATAAACGATGTTTGTAAAAAGGGGTTCGCGGCTAATGTGAACCATCAGAATTGAGAAGCCGATGGCTTTGAATGTTTTAAAGGCTGCTTGTGGGTGCCTGAATATAGAGGATTTTGATATTTAGTCATATTGAAATCTCGTAAGTATAAGTATTCCATTCATGTCATTTCTGACTAAATGTATCTTTATCTGAAGAAGTTGTACTAATGGCAAATTATGAAGGCAGACATTGCCTCATACATTAGTAAACGTATAGCTATTGCAAAGGTCATCATCTGAATTTTATTCGATTTGGGTCATCGTCGACAGACTGACCAAATCTGCTAATATCATTCCTGTTAATGATAGATTCTTGATGAAGAAATTGACTCTTTTGTATTTAAAGGAGTTTTGTAAACATGGTTCGCATGTATCGATCATCTCTATCAAGATCCTCGCTTCGCATCGAATTTCTAGAGATTTGCTCAGAAGTCATTGAGAACGAATCTTGATGAGAGTAATGTGTACCACCCCAATCGAAGGGACGAGGTAAAGTAACGATACAAAATACTATAAGTGTTGTTTTATGTTTGAATGATTGACCTTTGGTAATAAACTATAAAATCGTTTTCCTTTGGAGAGATTATCATTGATAATTATCGTGTTAGGATCGAGATCGAATCTTGTTAGGATCTAAATGTGAGAGCATCTGTAAGCAGGATTTGGGAGGAAGACACCCGACATACACCCATTGTGAGTTGGACATGTCTTTTAGGTTTAAGGTTGCCTATGATGACAAACCTAACCTTACAAAATACCCGACCCGTGAGACTAGAAATGACTGTTGAAATTAGGATTTGATTATTGACTGCCAGTAGTGGGCAGAAGGTTATATGAATATGAAATGTAGATCTTGAAGTGCAGGATGGGTAGCGAAGTTATGCCAAAAAAAATTCACCTTGGAAAAATGAATAGATGATCTGAAAGATCATGGGAATTAAGTCCCCGTTGAATGGGACCATTGAGATGATGTAAAAAGTTGGTTTGAAAGTCATATAAGCTGGATCTACCCTAGGACTTCAAGGGCTGCGTAAACTATGATTCGTATATCTAACTTGATGAAATGTCTATCAAGTGAAAATCTGATTACTTCTTGATGAAGTTTAGATCGGCGAAAAGTTGCATTCATAAAAAACCCGTGAATATCAGGGATAGAGAAAGTAAGTCAACATTAAGCCTGATCTTATTCCCGTTGTTATGTTTGATGAAACTCGCGTATTATAATGGATTACACTTGTGAGAAAAGACCGAATGTGGAGGAAATACCCACATGGCTTTAACTCTATAAGAAGCGAGTAGTGAGGTAAAATGATCTTTGAGGACAAAGATCCTATTTAGGGGTAAATGCTGTGACAATCCGTCAATTTATGGTTGATATTTTATTATCAAGTATTATTTAAAAACATTATTTTAATGTTATATTATTAACTCACCCATTTCTGGGAAGAAATTTGGATTTACGTCTTGAAGTAGCATCGACTACGTCTAAACCGGAGGATTCTACGTTACGTGCTCACGTTTACATACACCGTCTTAGGTGACAGTCCGACATTTCAGAAAATAAATTTGTCCGTGAATATTATTTTGAGATTTTAAATTTGTGTTGGTTCACAAATTCACAAATTTACGAGAAGAGATTAGGACTTACGATTATAATTTAACGTCCTTTACGACTTAACCGGAAACCTTAGGATTACGTATTTATGTTTTCGAACTCCGTTTTTGATGAGACAGTTTTTATTAGATTCATTTTGTGTCGTTGATTCATAATTTATATTTTTCGTAAAACGACCCGAAGGCACGCAAATCGAGGAAACTAGAATCGAGGAGTACCCGTAAATAATTGGGGATGAGACATAACCACTTTTGCCCCACCCCCAATATGGGACGGCAAAACTAGCTACTCACACCCATGAGGTGTCAAAAAAATTCTTAAACAAGCTACACACTTGTCATGTAAGGCTTAACTTGTAAGCTAACCTTACACAAAACCATCAAACCACTAACTCCAAACCATTTTCTCCATTTTCATACATGCAAAACTCACACACTCCTCCCTTTCTCTCTCTAAACTTCGTCCACCACCACCCCTAAACACCCTCATTTGATCAAATTTAACCATGAAATCATATGTTATTCACACATATGATGAAGCCCTTTTCAAGCTCTATTGATTGGTGGTGATTTTAACATCCAAGAGAAGATTTGGTGATGTCCAGGGGCTGATTTCTACAAGGAGTTTACAAATATTGGTGGTCTTGAAGATTGGTGTTGATCTATCACAAGTTTTGCCATCAAAAATCCAACCCTTGATCATAAACTACTTAATCTTGGTGGTATAAAGATTGTTTTTCCTATCCTCTTGTTATTTTGGTTATGTAATCTTGTATTTTCTTTATTTATGTATATGTATATAATGATGAATGATGATAAAAATATTATGTGAGGATTTGGTGTTGATAAACATGGGTAAAAAGATGGAAAACCACATGTAAAATGGTTAAAATATTGCTTAATGTGATGGCTGTATAAAAACAGTAAGTAACCAAATGTTAAACTGATAAATTGGTAAAGTGGAATCAATATACAGTAAGTATTAGGTGTTATACACATGTGAAAGTTGGCCATGCAATGGAATCATCAAAATGAGTGAGATATGATCAAAACAAGTTTAGAGTGCAAATCTGCCTACACTATTTTGGACGAATTTATTAAAATATTTAGAGGTTGGTTCATCAGTAGCTATAAAGGAACAAAATAAAGCACATACCATTTAGTTTCTGGGATAAAAATTTGAGGTCCTATCTCATTATAGAACTCTAGATATGGATATTTTATTGAACTTAAAATTTAGGACTGATTTTGTGAAATTAAAGTTTAATATTATTATATAAGCACTCAAATAAATATAGTATAAAATGTGAATTAAAAACCCACTAAATTATATATTTCATTTATATAAATATGCATAAGGATAAATAAATGTACATTATATAAAAATGGTAGTTTGGTAAGTTTTATAAGTTATAAAAACTATAAACATGATTTTTACGTCTTTTCGGCTAGTACCGTAAAATTAACGTTTTTCGTCAATTAAAACTTAGACGATCGGACCCATCTAATGTAAACTTTTTAAAAGTCATATACTGATATATAAGTACTTAATACAAGTAAAACCGATAAAACCCGAACTATATAACATATGGACATTAACGGGCTAAGTTAGCATTATTGGACTAATAATCCAACTAAATGGACTAAACACTTGTAAATTTACTTACTGGGCTTAAACCACTTGGGCCCAACATGAAAAGTATAATACTTATATAAAGGTGTAAAATGGACTAATATAAAGTATTGGGCTTGTAATAGGCTTATTGGACCTAAAACATGTAAATAGATAAAACTAGTAAACTAGTATAAAAGTTACCAACACATAACACTAAAATGAGTAAGTAAGAACGTATAAACCCACTATCATCATATATATAAAATCATCATATGTATACATAATTGTTATTTCTATAAAGTCATTGGACAAGAGTCTAAGACAAGTATTATTTGTCTAGGTTTTCGTGATTGAAACACATACCGTACATCCGAATTGTCGATAACCCGCTTTCATCAACGTGAGTTCATAGACTCGCACTCTTTTAAATGTTTTTATGAAATGTTTTATAAACCCGCGAGGGAGATAACATGTTAGTTTTTATAAAATAAGACACTAGTTGTCCCGATTGTCTGTTTATTGATTTGGACCCGAATGATTGTATGACCCGATGAATGATTAAATGACCCGATAGATGAAATAAAATGGATTATTAAAGTTAGGTTATGTCACTAAAAGTCCCATTAGCATGAATTGTGAATTACCGGGATTTGGTAGACGCTTATGCATATAATAGTACTATTTGGGGACGATCACCCCAGTTCGCGCCTTGACGGTTGATCCTCGTCGTGCCACATTGATTGGTAAGCGAATTTATGTATGAGAAGATTTCTATAAGCATGATTATTGTGAAGACACGCTGTTTTAGATGGGCAAATGATTGTCGGGTTAGCTACCCGTTTTTTGTTGTAGTAAGGTAACAATGTCATGCGGCTTATAATAATCCAATTAACGAAATACTGCTATACACACTGAATTACAATGAATTGCCTGACTAGCAATACGGGGTCTTATTATTGATTTTATGTTCGTGTTTTGGTTTTTCATAAACATATTCATATAACGGTTTTTATTTAACTCTATACAACGTTATAAAACGTATTGTATGATGTTTTTACGACAATGGCTCGTATAATGATTTTGAAGGCAAAAGCCTATATTATGATTTTTGATAAGGATTGTATAAAATGACTTTGGCTTTTTATGGCCTATTACAAAGATTTGTACAAAAATGATTTTCGGTAATAATTTTATACCGATGTTATATTGATGGATTTCATTAAACTCTATGAATTCACTAGGCGTTATCGCTGACCTTTTCTTTTAACATGTTTTGTCTCAGGTACTTGAAGGTAATTCTCGGGAAGAAAACAAGAATTCATGGCCCGCACTTAAATAATAATTTCCATTTAAATGCTTTGTAAAACTTGTATGAAATACTATGACTTGGGACCTATGTAAAATTGATATTTATGAATGGAAATGCTTTATTATTAAACGACGCGATTTTTAAGCGTTGTCTATGATGTGAGTAATGTGCTATCCCGTAACACCAACGAGTCTTCCGTTGTATTGAATTGTGTATATTTGGGGGTGTTACATATATCACACACGATATACTCCTATTATAACTAGAACATATGTTTACTAAAGATATAACAATCCTTATCTATACTAGCAGTACTTACACTCTAAGCCTAACGGTACTTGACATGTACCGGGTGAACACTAACAGTATTGTCTATAATAACGGTACTTGGCTACATACTAACGGTACTTGGTACTTATACAAATAATTCCCAACGATATGAAACCCAATCAAGGTTTTTTTAGTTGAATTCGTTAGTGAATCTTTTACTTGATCATTTATTGCATCATTTTTTTAAACTGTTCATGGTTGAAATAAAAGTTTCCATCCACTATGGTATAAGGCGCTCGAGCACGTCTTAGTGGTTGAAAACAAGCTACAATTATCATGAGGTATAAAAAGGTATAATTTTTATTAAATGTCATTACTTTTAATACTGATGTGGTTATTGTAATGTGATAGGTTGTTAGCAGTATTGTTTTTATCATACTATCGTGTTTGTATTATTATGCTAATAATATTTTTTGTTTGTTTTTAATGCAGTTGATAAAAGTTGATTGAAATCTGTCAGGAATAAGGTGTTGGATAATGGGTTTGGAAATTGGAGGTATGAATCCACATCGATAAGCATGTCGGTGAATTTGGCTATGAAATATTTGAAACATAATCCGAAATCACACGAGCTCAAACAAACGCCCCATTTAGTCTCGGTTAAGATAATACATGGTTTTGGTTTAAACTGTTATGTTTTTTAGCTGCATATTTATTTGAACGACCTTTTGCTTATTTCTAAATGCAAACACTACCTTGCGCATCTATTGTCAATACATCATACATTCATGTATTTATACATTGTTTAAATAAGTTTATCCAAACCAAAAAAGCTTTTTGCCCTTGGGAAGCTTATAAATTTTCTGCCAAGCAGTTCTAGATTGCTTATATTTTTTTATTGGTAGTGCTTGGTAGATTTGAAATTAAAAATTTACCCATGTGGCGTTCAATAAGCTTTATAAGTTAAGTTAACATTCATAAACATACTGAAAATAGTTGCAACATATGAATGTTTCATATTGTGTTTGGAATTTTTTTCAGTGTGTGGGTTTCTAGGAGGCCACCTGGTTATGCATTTTTTGAGGTTGATGATCGTAGGGACGCTCTAGATGCTATTAAGGCTTTGGATGGTATGTTCAAAGTGTACATTGAACTATTATAACAATGAAACCTGCTATATTTTGTTTTCTAATATGTTGTATTCAATTAAAGGTTGGTGAGTTTTTGATACTTCCTGTTTTTTTGAAATATTTTATTGTGCTAAAGCATTTTGTCGCCTCTCGACTACTGATGCGGTTAGATTTGGCTGTCAACATTCTTTTCATTCAACATTAGTAACAATCATAATCATTATAGTTATGTATGGGTATATGTTTTGCCATTAGGAAACAATGGGTGGCGTGTGGAGCACTCTCACAACTCTAAAGACGGAGGTGGTGGGGGCCGTGGTGGGGGCCGTGGTTGTGACCGTGGTGGTCGTGGACATGGTGGTGGTAATTCTCTCAAGAGTTACGAATGTGGTGAACCTGGTCACTTTGCACGGGAATATCGCTCACGAGTAGGCGGCCCACAAGGTGATGCAGGTGAACGTTGTCGTAGCCCAAGTCTAAGACGTCGTAGGAGTCCGAGTTATAGGCGTCGGTAAGTTAGGGTGTCTTATCTTTTCTGTTTATCCATTTTAATTAGGGGTTTATCCATGTAAGTGAATACCTTTAGAGACCATAGGAGACCCTTGACCCTATTGATGAGGCGGTGTTTAAAAGCGAGGTAAACGATGGACTAAAACTTGGTTTATACAGATTCTTACCTAAGTACGTTATCTGCGTGAAAAAAATAATGCATACTTTTTCTTTTATATTGTCAATAGGAATTTAGTTAAGATTTCATAAGCAACAACAACAATTGAAAATGGTGGGATAAAAAGCGCTCGCGACAAGTTGTGTAAATTGTAATTGGTTATGCAAAATTGGATTTGTGTACTTTGTCCGATGATTCGAAGTGGTACTGTGTACGTAGGTGATTATTTTAATTTTTATAGTCGGCTTTGGCCTTATTTGGTTTCCTGCTTATGTTTCTAAACTCACTTTTTTGTATCTTATTCTGAAACTTTTAGGATTATATAAGTTTATTATTTCATAATAAACCTACATAAGCCTAAAAACGTTAAAATAAGCCACATAAAGTGAGCTTATGAAACATAAGCCCAAAACAAAATAATTTGTAACCCGGTATTATAAGCTGAAACAAAAATATGTAGAATTTCTAGGTCTTATATTTGTGAGTGTGCATGTCTAATGAAATAATTTTTTGCCATAAGTATTTTGATAAGAAATCACAGTTAAACATTTAATCTCCAGCTAAAACATCACTTGATATCATCATGGATTCGATGACTGCTGTCGATTACAGGCTGCAACAGTGGCACAAGCATGCTGCCCCTTTTTAGAGGGGAAACACATTGTGGAGGCAAGAGGACACAGATGTGAATCAAGGCGAGGAAAGACCCATTTTGCAGCGCATACGAAAAAGAAGCTTGGAAGATGAACTCACTAGCCGTTTCGCCAAAAGATGGTTTGCAAGTAAGCTTTTTTCACAACGCTATCTTATTGTAGCAATGCTGTTATTAAGTGTCTATTACAATCTCATGTTTTCTAGATTTATCGCTCAAACCAACGCATAAAAGTACTTTTCTGGCTTACTAGAAATGATCATGCAAATTATATAATGGCATGTTTGGATCACATTACGTTTTTGTAGCAGGTATGTATTTGGGCAAGGAATTTGTGGTATGTTATGTTGACATAAGAATGGAAGAAAATGATTGTACCAGTGACTGAAAAGCAAAAAAGGTCGGTGAATTTTTCTTCTTTATGTATCTTTTAGATAGCAGAATATGTCGAAAGAAGCATAGCCAACTGAACTAGCTTCCACCCGTTCTTTTTTTGTTAAACTGTTATAATGCACATATTAATTTCGTCAAATATGTAATGACAACACTACATATCCGCTTTTGTATGTAACAAAACGTTTTTTAAACAGGCGGTTATACAACCCAAATTATGTAGGTCAAACTTTCCTTCCGTGCTTTTCCTTCCCGAACAACATTTGTTCTACACATGTCTTAGTATAAGCGAGCACATCGCACCGCAGCGGAGCGCGGGCGCACCATTCCTAGTTTAAATAATATTTTACATATTTTAATTACATATAACTATATGAGAGCACATGGTACGGTGGAGCTGTGAGTTTAGTGTCATAGCCAAAAAGTGGTGCCACATCAGTAAAGTGGGCTATCACACTAGAATTGTTATGGCACCAGTTTTCAGGGGAGTGACATGTCATAATTTTTCTGGTGCAATAAGATTCTTTTTACTTAAACACATATTATAATAAATCCGAATTACAAACAATACTTAAAAATAAAAATTACACCAAAAAAATGTTAAAACAAAATAACAAACATTAAGAAAGCACTTGAAAATATATCTATTTGAAAATATTAAGAAAAAACACTTAAAAAATATTTGCGCTTATAAATATTAGACCAAAAAAATACACACCTCCTTTTAAAAAAACCCTAGCCACTTTTTATTATGTAACTATGTCTTCCTCCTCGATCTATCCCTACAACTCATTAAAAAAATTTAATAAATATAAATAACAAAAAGGAACCTACTATTAGAATTGGTAAATCCATGCCTGAATATTATTAATGATTCAATATAAATACATCTGTAAGTCTTGTATAATAAGATAACTAAGATGGGCTAAGCCCGATAATAATAACAAATGCATGGGCTAAATATAATTCGGCTAATAATTCCCCCGTAGTTAGAAAGGGAGGTCTGCGGACGTTCAAACTAGAATGAAACTTTAGATATAAAGCACTCGGAAGACCCTTGGTGAAGATATTCGCATATTGAAATCAAGACGGAACATGTAAAACACGCACTTTCCCATAAGCCACATAATCACGAACAAAATGTATATCTATCTTGATATGCTTAGTACGCTGATGTTGTACCGAATTAGTAGAAAGGTAAACGACACTCGCGTTGTCACAATAAACAAGTGTAGCAGTATGCAAGGGAGCATGTAATTCCAACAAAAGATTACGAATCCAAGCAGTTTCAGCAACAACATTAGCAACACCCTGATATTCAGCCTCTGTACTAGATCGAGAAACAATACCCTGACGTTTATCATATCATGATAGTAGATTATCCCCAAAAAAACACAATACCCAGAAGTGGATTTACGGGTGACTGGGCAACCTGCCTAATCAGCATCAGTGTATGAAGTGAGCTGAGTTGTAGTAGAAACATGTAGCTGAAGACCATGATCAAGAGTACCACGAACATACCAAAGAATCCTCTATAAAGCGGCAGGATGAGGCTCAATATAAAGACAAACCTGTTGAAAAATGTAGGGAATTATTTGTAAAGTATCAAGTACCGTTAGTATAAGTATAAGTACTGTTAGTGTTGGCAAGTACCGTTAGTGTTAACGCGGTACATAGCAAGTACTGTTAGTTATAATGTAAGTACTGCTATATTGATTAGGACGAATATATCTTTAGAAGAGATATGTCATAGTTATAGTTAGAGTATATCTTAAGTGATATACTTAATAGTTTAGAATATTGATAAGATATCGTGTGTGATATACTTATCATTATAAAATATTCTAAAGGTTATAGGGTTCCTTACTCTATAAAAGGAACATAGGTATGATGAGTCTATTGTACCTCATTGAAAGTCGATTAATAGAGAATCGAATAGTTAAAATTAATTATGTTCTGTAGGATCGTGTTTATCTAAGGATTAGGCATTGTTGGATTATACTATTGAATGATGATAAATGGAAGAACTTAGAGAGAGAAAGAAGAGAGAGAAAGGAGAGGATGAAGAAGAAAAGATGAAATGTGTTTATGTAAAATGGAAGTGAACCAACAACCCCTCCTAACATGCTAGGAGGGGGGTTTATATAGCCCACCCTACATGTGGGCTATATGGGATATATTGGATCACGAGCCCAATATCATTGGAGTGACCGATCCTTTCTAAATACGTAAAAACGTATTTCCAACAATCTCCCCCAAAGGGAGGTCACTCCAAGTTACAATGTCCTAAATTGTCTATAGCTCGTGATCTATGCTAATAATGATGTGACCGAGACTTTCCTTGGAAAAACGTATTTCCAACAATCTCCCCCAAAGGGAGGTCATACCATTTTACAAAATCTTAAACCTAGCATACTATGCTTGAGTCTTCGATCTTGTTCTTGTGAATATGCTTGATGTGATCTTTGACTTCAGCCTTGAGCATGTTTCCTTGCCTTGATCTTGTGCATTCATCACTTGTGATATTCGCCTCTTTGTGACTTCATGTTCCACATACTTATACCTTTATAATTCTTGAAAGCTTCAGAGTTTGATACAGCGGAAGACTTGACTTTTAGACTTTCTAGAATTTGATGAAGTATTAAGTGCATATAGTATTAGCATGTGGTGACGACTTCTTCTGGATTGTACACCGCAATGCCACCTTCTTGTTACGCTGCATAAGACAGTTAGCAACAAAACATATACACGGATGAAATGGCTTTGAACATTTCATTCTAAATCGGTAGCATTTTACCTCCAGTCGGTGAAGACCGTTGGACGATATTAACTATCGTACTTGTGGCAGGTAGTTTCAATTAAGAACCTTCTTGACAAGATTTCGCGGGTAAACCCGTTCTCTTTATTCGATCGTCCAAAGCTGACTGCGAACATAAAGAGTGAATCATTTGGATAATAATATCCGCATGATTTGAAACCGTCAATTCATGTTCCTGGAACAAGTGAAATTCAATTAAGAACCGCACCATCGTTGCTTTCCAGTTGTCACGAGCTTGATTCGTATATAATCTTGCAAGTTACCTACCAAGTGCTGTTTGAGGTTAACACTAGAAGGATTTCCACTCATCACCGTGAACACAAAGGTATCACTCTGAGTGTTCTGGCAAGATCACTGAGATATTGCGTAGAGGCCTGGAACGTGTTTAAATATAGTTAAGAATTAAACAGCTGTTGCTTTCCAGTTATCACAAGTTTGATTCATAAAGAATCGCACAAGTCACCTACCATGAGCTTTTTGATATTCGCTCAAGAAGGATTCCATCTTCATTGTAAATACTTTCGTATTACTCGGATGTTCAGGCAAGATCATGAAGATTTTGCGTAGGACTCTTAAGATCTTTCTTACTTTTCACAGTGTATGAAGAAGCAAGGAATTATGAAAGTGTGTCCTAATGAGATATTTAATGATCTCAAATGGCTCTAGACTCGATCGTGCACTTTGGATTTTAGTGATCGGAGGCTGGACAGGAGTGCCACCTTTTTAATACCAATTTATTCGGAGTGAATAAATCAATAGATAATGCGTTGTCTCCGTGTGATTAAAACAAATATCTTTTAAGAGATATCTGAGTTAGCTGGGATGGGTTGTGTCTTGCATCACTGGGTCCATGATGTATGTCTTCAATATCAAGAATCATTAAACAATGATCTTAATAGCATATGTATTGACCCGGTTTCTGCCTAAGTTGTAAGGAGGGCTTCTTTCTTTACACCCTTTATCTTTACAATTTTTTTTCATTCTTCAACCCCTTCAATGCTTACCAATACGTCATCACTAGCACCTTGTTGTGATTGTTCTAGTGCTAACTTAAGTACTTGGTCGGCATTCAGCTACGTTCACAATCTTTCTCCATCTTTCTTAAGGACTACTATTTCTAGCTATGGAATGTCCTTGGGAAGATTCCTCCGGTTCTAGAGGAATCATTGGACTTTAACCTATCCTACCATCCTTATGTCACCACAATCTTCACCGTCGTGAATAGAGATGTTTTGGGTAAGTGTATGTCACCATGAAATCCATTTTGAAGTGCAAATCCATTTTGCTCCCCCTTAACATATGCCATGATATCCGAAAACATTTTGCACATGTCGGGATGAGCTATCACGTTAAGTCAAACCATTTATGATTGATCATATCCCATATTAAATCACATTTTCTCCCCCATATTAAAAATATTAACCCAATCGATGTTTTTAATATCAATTGATTTAATAGCATTTTAAGAAAATTTGGGAAGAAAAATGCAAATCCAATTATCTTCATGAATTACACAAGCTCCCCCTCAAATTAATGAGGGTGTGCTAAAACGTAAATTAAATACCTTTTAAACACAAGTGTAAGGTATTTAACACGTGAAAAGATCATATATGATAATGAATTCACAAGATTAGCAATTTACGAGGTAGGACCTGAATGATGAGAACATCATATGAAAGAAGCACATGGTTCTTGTTCACGAATGTTGGTCACCTCGTCACGTCTGAAGTTATCTGTTGACTCCATTTGATTGATATCGTTGTCTTGACACCAACATGTGAACTTGGCATTTTCGGCGTCAAAGATTCTGAATGTTGGACAATTGCTCCCCCTCAATTGTTGACCTGTGTTCTATTGAAAGAGCTGTAGTCGCCGTTTGAGTAGTCGCATCGTCGAGTATGTAGATATCAATTGTAAATTGCTACGGTTGGTGGAGATGATAACTTCATAAAAACAAGATTTCTCTTGTTTTACAAATAAATGCACTGACACGTACATATATTCGTGTTAGATTGTGTTATTACGTAAACACAATCCCTTACATGGTTATAAAGTAAACCATGCCCGAGAAAATTAATTCCCGTTGTTGAGTCAAAGCTTTCCGGTGAAATGCTTGACTTGATTATGAAAAGCGGGTTACTATCTGAAATAATAGCAAACCATTTTGAGCATGTTTTAAAACATTTGAACTTCTGCTCGAACTTTATTTACAACCCCGTGTCATTAATGAATGACATTTCTAGTATCGTAAATATTATCGATTCCAGAAGACATGCTCTTTTTATCAAAACATTTTTTGAACACACAATTTTGAAAGATTTAGAAAACCTTTTTGAGAAATTCTCGAAAAATTGTGTTCAACATTTTGAAAACCAATTACTTGAGCTTAAGATGTTGAATATCTTACAAAACGAGCTCAAGTCCAAGAAGTTGTAAACTTCCCGTTGTTAAGGATAAGTTTATCATCGGCGATAAACTTTCCTTTTAACTAAAGAACTAGTCCTAAGCTGACATTTACTTAGAAGTCGTTATCATGAGCTTGAAAAACTTTGAATGTTTTAACGTAAAGCTCATGACCGGGAAAGGTGAATTTCTCGTTATGAGGAAAAGTTCTCTTATTTAAAAGATTCACTTTCCTTTCTGAGCTTAAAACCTGGAATGTTTTAATACAAGCTCATGACCGAGAAAATTTAATTTCCCGTTACGAGGATAAGCTATCTTTATAGATAAGCTTTCCTAAAATTGAAGTTCGAGTTACAGTCTGATATTTAACTATATGTCATTGCGCATGAGCTTAAAAACTTCGAATGTTTTTATTATTAGCTCATGCCCGAGAAAAATTAATTTCTCGTTGTAAGGATAAGTTTATCATCGGCGATAAACTTTCCTTTACTTGAAGAACGGGTCATCCTCTGTTATTTAATGATGAGCCTTATACACGAGCTTAAAACCTTTGAATGGTTTTAGGATAAGCTCGTGTCCAAGAAAACTTAATTTCTTGTTAAGAGGGTAAGTTATTGTTGCGTAGATAGACTTCCCTGTCTCTGAAGTCCGGGTCATCGTTTGTCATTTAACGAGGAGCCATTGTGCATGAGCTTAAAAACTTGGAATGTTTTTGATATAAGCTCATGCCCGAGAAAAATTAATTTCTCGTTGTTAGGATAAGTTTACCATCGGCGATAAACTTTCCTTTCTTTGAAGATCGAGTTATAGTCTGTGATGTGACTATAAGTCCTTTATGCACTGTAAGCTTAACTGGAAATCCCCTGAGACACTTGTTTCTTAGATATCAGCTTCTTTAGCAACCAAACTCTGAGAGTGTCCTTAATTGAATGGTATACAATGATTGGACCGCTTCGTTCTTTTGGAACATCCTCTTTGGTACCTGCATTTTCATTAGGAATTTGCATGCTTGGATAAGGGTTAGCGATATCTATCTTAGAAGCAAGTGGGGGTTCACAGTTGGCCTTACTTGTGCCAGAGGTGTTCTGAGGAGGTGATTCACTTGTCTTAGCTGGTAAACGTTTCCTTTTAAAGAAAACCTTAAGTTCATGCTTAGGTGATGCATCCTCCTTTTCAATTTCCTCCCTAGTAGTCTTAATAGAATTGGAGACTATCCTAGTTAAAGGGCACTCGTTTTCTACAAGGGTGAAAGTTCTACCAGTGGGGCGCCACATTTTACCAATGGGTTTGATTTTGGCAACCCACTGGGATTTAAGTCTAGCACGGGAGTTCACCTCATTAAGTAGTTTCTTGATACAAGAATCATGATTTGCCGTAAAGACACATTTTCTACATGTTTTACAAGTAGCATATTTAATGTCCGAGTAAGATCTAGAATTCCTAGATGATTGATTGATGCTCCTAGGATATGACATGCTACGGTTAGCAGTGTTGGGTAAACTAGAAGACATCTGACTAGGTTTGAGATTCCTATCTCTTACTTGTGTCTTTTGATTAGCTTCCCTTAGACCAAAAGTATGGCGAACGTCATTTGAACTAGTTCCAGACGTATGCTTAGGACTATGTCTAGGGAAATTAGAGGCAATCATGTTATTAGGTCTTGCAAAAGTTGTGTTAGTCACATTGGGCCTAGATGGTGGAGTGACTGTTCTAGAAAGATGAACCATATCAACTTGGGAGGCAAACCGCGGTCTCGAGGATTGTGATCGCTCGGATCTAAATGCAGTAGGTTGTCTGACAGTCGGTTGTCTAACGAACTGATTTGTAGGCGGTTTCCCCAATATTGATGGTTTTTCAAGCTTAGTGTCCACACTAGGTCCTTTAATTTTCCTCAAATCGTTTTTCAACGCAGCTATAGCAAAGACCTTTTCCTGAACTTGAGCCTTTAAGATCTCATTTTCTTTGAACAATTCATCTTGGGATGCCAACTTAGATTCAAGCAACTTAATTTGTTTCAAAAGATTATCCTTTTCAGCTTTAGAATCTAGAACAGTTTGATCCAATTTTCGTTCAAGAACAACGTTTGACTTTTCAAGTTTTTCATGTTTCAAATTTGTCCGTTTTCTTAGAAAATTCAAGTTTGGCATCCTCAAGATCTTTTAATTGTTGAGCTACAATCGTTTCGAGCTCTCTAATCTTGGAATCAGAAGCAGTTAATGAAGCAGTTATAAGACAATTATCATGATGTTTAGCATTTTGAACACTTTCTCCCCCATTATGACTCACATCGGATGAATCAGAAGTGGTATTGCTATCACTCTTTTCCATCCCATGTGTGGTATAATTAGGTTCAGAATGCTCAACATGCTGTATATCGTTGAAACTTAGCACCTGAGCAGTTGGTGCTTGCGACTTGCTGCTCGGTTCATGCGTTCCTCCTGATTCCATGTCATTGCTTACCGGGACGACCAAATTAGCCCCCGTTTCTTGCACCGGGCAGAGCTGATCATCTGTTGACGATAGCGTGAAGTGTGTCTGTCTCTCATGTTCATGAGGTATTGTTGCCTCAATACACTTCTCAAGTATATTGATGTGATTGAGTAAACCACTTCTAAAGGTTTCAATCTGCCAACCCGTATACGCGTTGAAAAGCTGGTGAAGGATTTGAGTCGAATAATCATAAGGAGGTACCATTGTTGAGGCTAAGAAATCCTTAAATTGAGTGCGAAGGATTTCTAGACATATCTTTGCTTTAACCTCATGAAGATTTTCCCTTTCAAGTTGCAACCGTAACTCATCCAAATTATTGAAAATCTTCTCTTTAAAATTATCCACTTTGTCAAAGAATATTTGAACAGTGGCTGGAAGTTCAGGCATGTTGTGCGGATAAAGAAGTGCAAGATGTGTCTTGAGCTCGTGAAAGATTTCCAATGTTTTTTGACGCAATTTGATCTCGTTGAGTTCCACGAGTTGCAGTTCTTCCGCTTGAACTGTCGAATTCGACGATTCCATTGAAATTTGATGAAAGATAAGTGACAACGGGAGAGTATAATTCGACGAGAAATTGATTTCTCGGGTTTTGACAAACCAACAAAAAATCCGTAAATGACTCTAAAAATTCTCGATAGATGATATATCTCTTTTGTCAGCTCAAGAAATTTTTGTCGACTCAACTGTTTGATAAAACAAGCCCGCTACTAACAGATCCAATTACCTCGGTTTTACAAAGTAATTAAACTCGACCCAATTCGAAATACCCCTAGTGACTATAATTAAAGAATGATACACGTGTCCAGGCAAGTGTGAATAAGATAGACTCTAAAAGTCTTTGTTTTGTCCGCCCCTTATTTATAACCTAATCACAATTCCCTACATAATCTTGTAAACTCCGTCTCACTGTTATCTCTCTCCTCTAATATCTCTCAGTTACCCAAAATCATACTTCCTCCGTCTGTCTCTCAACTTCGTTTCTCTCTCTTTCCCACAAAAACCTTCTAATCTCACACAATCTCTTCTCTCTCAAATCTCACAACAAATCGCTCAAATATTCCACAAATCTATGACCATGACCGGTGAATAAACGAGATGATGACAGCTTCAAGATCTTGATAGGTCTCGGGTAGGTGTTAAATGGAGTTTTTAATTTTGAGATTTGTCAAAACTTTCTATCATCTGTCGAGTCTTTCTATCTATGTCTAGATTGAGTATTTTAATCGAAAAAGTGAGTTAATTATAACTAAATAGTTATAAATCCTTCATGATTTTCGTAAATTTAAGGACAGTTGAGAAAAAGATCGAAAAGAATAAAGAACATAACAAGTTTTGTTATAAAACTTTATTTAATTTCGAATATAAAACAAATTGGTTTAAAAAACCAATCACGAATCTGTGATGATAGTGTTTTTGTGTGTTTAGATCTTAATAAATCTTGACATGCATGTCACAAAACGAATCTGAGATCTTTAAAGTTTACTGTTTATTTCGAGTTTGTAGATGTGGGATGAGTCGAGTTATAGGATGAGTCGAGGTTTGGGGGTTTTTGTTAAAACAGAGAGTCGTTTGTTTTGTTAAAATAGAGAGTGTGAGGGGTGTCGAGGGTTGTGAGGGGTTGTGATGTCGAATCTAGGTGAAATGGTAAGGGTCAAGGGTGAGGTTGGTGAGATGGTCGAGAGTGTTGTGAGGGTGTCGGTGTTGGTTTGAGTGAAGGGGTAGTGATGTCGAGTGTGGGAGTCGAGTCCTATTTGAGTCCAGTTTCGAAGGTGGGTATGGTTTGTGGGTGTTGTGTTGTGGTCGAGTCTTTTATGTGAGTCGGCGTTGTTGGTCGAGAGTTGGTGTTTTAAAATCTTTTTGGTATTTTTTAATGATTTATTAAAATACGGCTATTAATTAATTCCTAGAAAATAAATAAATAAAAGGAAAATTATAAAAATTGGCTAGAAAAATCTATAATGCTAATATTAACCTAGGAAAATTCAAAATAAGCTAAAACGATTATCAAATAAGCTGAAAATAAGGGAAATAAGCCACGGCTTTTCAAATAAGCACAAGAATAAAAAGTGGTTAACTTAATAACCTTTGCACCCTTAGTCAGTAAAAGACCCAAGGGCGCAACGGTTAAGTGTTATGTGTGTGAGTGTGGTGACCAGGGTTCGAGTCTTAGCAACCCCCTTTTTGCTTCTTTTTTATTTTTTTATTTTTAACTTTTTCCAATCAACACTGACACTTGTATAAGCTTAATACTCAACTCCAATTTGCTATTTTAACCAAGATTAGACCAAAATGGATCAAACAAAACGTGACAGACTACACTTTGAACAAGGCCAGTTAGCACTTGTGTTTTGTTAGAAGATTTAGCCAAGATGAGCCTGGCTAATGCTTATTTGGAGGTTGATATTGGAGCAATAAGGCACGCTTGTGCTTATTTAAGCACAAGGAGTCAAAGATAGCAAGTAAAAATCAATAAGCACGCACCAAAGACAAAAAAAACAAAGCACACAAAGCTTATGCAATTCTCTGTGATGTTTCAGCAGGTCTGGTGGGCTTATTGGCCATTATGTTGTACACTAGTGAGATTCAAGACCTGAAATTTTGCACACTCAACAACCAAATAGCACACTAGCAATAACAAACCTTATCTCATACTATCACTCACAGATTTTCAAAGATTAAACACCAAAATCCAAGAAAAACAAGCAGATTAGTTGTATTGCAGTTTTAAGCTAACCCTTTTACTTTAAAACCACACAAATTGCCTCCAACTTGCTTCCAAACTAATTCACTACTAACAACTAACCTCACTCAATCCTTTTATCCCTGATTAACACCATTTTTTATCATCAATTAAAATTCTTACCCTGTTAAAACGTATTTCCAAACACCCGTTTATTTTTTGAAAACGTTTTTCTTCAAATCAAAACTTAAATAAACCTATGAAAACTGAACCTATAATCATCAAACATGTATCATACCATAAAAGAACAACAATCCAACAGCTTTAATCAACCAATAGCACTTAATCAAGCAAAATCATGAACTCAACTATTTCTGAACTTTTAAAGAGGTAAAGGAGTTTTACCTTAGGACCCTTACATCCAAGGGTCCTAGAGGATGTCAAATCCTCCTCCCTACCAGCTGGGGCTGGTGCTGAACACAATATCAACTACTCTTCAAACCTGCTTAACAAAACAAAAGAAAAACAAGATACAATAACATATAATATTATATAAACCTGTTTTTACTTTTGCTTATTAAAACCTATCCAAAAACTTATGAACCTTCTTAAAACGTTTTTTACAAAACCTTAATCACCAATAACATAAACTTTTAAACACCAAATCCTAAAACAGATTTCTTCCAAAAATTCTTTGATTTTCAGAAACTTTTGAATAACTTTGAAAAACAAAGTTACTCAACCAAATTCAAAAGTGGAACTCAGAATTCCTTCTCAAATAAATACCAACTTTAACAAATAAAAAAGGAATTAATTTGCTCTTTAAACAAAAACCAAACTTTTTATTTCAATTAAAAGGGATTACAAAATTTAGAAGGAAAACTGGAACAAGGGGTCATCACAGGTTGATGCCTCCTTTTATACTAGTCTAGGAAGATACTAGAAGGCTAAAAACATAAACCCTAATCAGTAGAAAATCCCAAATATGCCCTTAAACGATTTTGAGTGGTGAGCTGTCCAAATTGCATCCTGGGCGTTTGTTTTAGCGTTGTGAGTAAGCTATACATCATGGACGTTCATTTTGGACACGTCATGTGCCTTGGGGACTAAGGTGTTCTCTGATTGGTGGATTGGGGAATTGGGGGTAGGGTCCACACGCATGGGATTGGGGATTTTAGGAGTGGGATGGGTTTGTATTGGTGTGAATTATACGTGTGCAGGTTTAATTGGGTTTTACCCAAGTAAAAGTGAAGGTGAAACCTGGGCTGTAAAAAAGATGTACAGTACTTGTTTAGATCCGATTTTGGGGGAAACTAAAGTGTTTGGCGCATTTTGTGGTTTGAATGTTTCAGGTGTGCACTTTCAGTCCTTATGTTTTGAAGTTTTTGGCAAACAAGGTTTTATGCCCTAAAACGTGACTTCACTTGTAAATAAGTTTCACCAATTGTCACATTTGGCACAAAACTTTTGACAAAAGGTTATCAAGGATGATTTTTGCCATTTTGAGTATTTTCAAGGGCTGTTTTTGAACATTGTTGATCTTCCAAGGTCTTCTTTGCATCTTTAACTTCATGAGGGACCATAGTTGACAAATTTGATTTGTTGAGGGACCAATCTTGTCATTTCTTCAAAGTTGAAGGACCTTTTTGTAATTTTGACAAACTTAAGGGACCAAACTTGTAATTATTAATATACAAGGGTTTTAAGTGTCATTTCTTCATAGAATGAGGATCAATCTTGTTTGTCTTCAAGTCTTCAAGGGTATTTGTTGAAAATTCCATGATTAGGGCCCGGTTCATTGTACGGCTTCGTTTCTCGTGTTCGTTTTTCCTTGTATTTTGTGATCTTTTGTCTTTTTCACGATATCCATACCTAAAATACACAAGTAAACAAACACAAGCATATATATGGTATTTTATGACATTTTAATGCATTTAAAGCCCGAAAAGAACGATGAGATCATGTATAAATGCCATCTCATCACTCCCCCATACTAAGCCATTGTCGTGCCCTCACGCAATGCTAGAATAAAGTATCTAAGCATCACCAAAGTTCAATTTTATTATCCTTTATTGAAGAGTAAAAGACTTGCAACGTACTACGAGATTGTGTAAAGACATAATGTATGATTTTCATCACAAAAAGTGACTTTTAGGGTCAAAGAATAGAAACAAGTCAATGTCCCTTAGAGTAAATTTCGTCATCCTTGATTGTCATACATTCCATGCTAAGTGTAAAAACAAGATCATTGTTGGTACAAGTCACAATGCTAACACTACTCATACGTCCAAATTGTGTAATACTTTTTCTCCCCGCAATCCTAGTTATTATAAAAGGAAATGGGTTACTAGCATTTTTTATCTATTTGTCATGGATCACAAGTGATTCATATTGACTTATTTGAGTAGTTATTAGTCCGAAAGCAAAGTAGCACGATTTGATCAATAGTTAGCCGAAGGACAAAATCTTTTAAAACGGCTTCTCGTGTATCTCCTTAAGTTCATATCTTGGCATAACTCGTTTCACGATTTGAGACCTTTCTCGGACCGATATTTGGCATGTACTTCATACTTCAAATCTTGGGAAGACGTTCTCGAAATTATGGTCTTCTCTTCATATATTTGGAATTTCTTCACTTGACGTTTTTGAGAGATTCTTCATATAGGACCACGACTTCATCATTTTTCTTCAATCTTTACTTTTGGATTTTGATATACAACGATCCGCCTCCTTTTCGGACTTGGATATATTTATCCTCATACCTTGTTAGGGTCTTTTTGGATAGACTTTCTCCATTCTTTAGGGGAGTAATTGCTTCTCGTCGTGTGTCTCGATCCTTAATATTGATTTTGGAATAATGATACTTCACATCATCTTTGGATCTTTAGCAAAAATAGAGCTCCTCATGCCTTGTTAGGGCCTTTTTGGATGATCGCCAATCTTCGCGTCCCGCTTCAATAAGTTATGCCTTGGCTATGAACTCTATTCAACCCCGAGCAACTTTTAAACGATCTTGCGCTAGAGGCTAAGTAACCTTTCAAATCGTACGACCTTACTTATTGCAATTATGTTTTATTCCTAATGCATTGATCTTATGGGAAGAAAAAGCCACAATTAAAAACATATGAGTTTTTGAAAGAACACTTTCATGTTCTACGTTTAGCATGATCACTTGTCTAACTCTATCATTTCTCGTTCTTCACTATATAAAGACCTCTAATTAAAGAGACTCGTGAATACTTAGCCATGCAAGTCAAAATTAAGCCAAATTTGGATTAGCTTTTATTAAGACTATATCAAATCAAAGTTTTGGGTTTTCAAGCCACCTATAGGATCTTGCACTTTCTTGGACTTTTTCAAGTTTTAGAGAATGCGTTTTAAAGTTCCCTTGATAAGTGACTTTCTAGAATCAATTATAGGAACTTGCGAAAAGTTCTTGTTCTTAACCCGAATGAATTAAGACTTTCGCGTTTTAAAGCTCCCTATATAAAAGTCTAGCAAAACTTGAATTGAGCGGGTTAAGGAATGTAAATGGCTCCAAATGCCCATCAAGTCAAAAATTAACTCTTATTCTACCCATCGGAAAATATACATTCGTGTCTTAAAAACACTTATGAAAACTAAGAAAAATTTTAAAATTTGGCCATTTTTAGCCTTATTAGCAAAACAAAACATTGAAAATTGGAAAACGTGAGGGCGTAGCAAAGCAAGTACCTATTCACCCCCCATACTAAAAGTAAACATTGTCCTCAATGTTTCGAGTCTAAAGGTGGAGCACCCCCATACTATAGACGAAGAGTCGAATGCTTAGGATCTAGCATGGAAAGGGTGATCAACAATATATCTAAAGCCGTTTATTAATTATGCTAAAAGATAATTGTTAGAACAATAAAGGATATGTCATGGATTCGTGAAAAACTTCTTCAAACGAACGATGGAGGCTCACGTAAACGAACACGAGAGTCTTCAATCGTAGACGATGATGATGATCTAGATAACACAATCACAAACAACCACGAGACAACGAGTTGGAAGGGTACAAGTCCCCTTATTAGTGAATAAAAGATAAGCATGGGATCTCCCCCACGAGGCACCTCATTTTTGATTACCGAGTCATGAGCTCGACTCGATCCCCTCAAAATGTGAACATTTAGGGATATCATGGTGTGGTCAATTTTTGATGGGGCTTACATGATAAACAAGGCCCAAAAAGCAACCGGTATAAAGGACTAAGCCCTTAGATGATGCAAAATACCGGGGTCGAAGATGGCGTTCTCGTTTCCGTTAGAAAAACAAATTAAAGCCACTCCAACATGTGCCATAAACTCAAAGAGTTTGAAGAAAATAGATGAGAAGTAGAAGGGTGAGACAATTGGTAAGACAAACGTTTGAGCTACTCGAGGTAGACTCGCACCAAGCAAATAGATATAGTTTCCATTTATTGCATCGGTGGAAGACCGAGATTTCCCTTTACATGAAATTCCGGGATCGAATATCTCGTCCTCGGTGGACAAGGATGAGGGAACATAAGGGGCTTCCCCCATACTAGAACCACACAAAACATCGTCAAAAGGAGTAGACGAGTTTGTAGCACTCAAAACACGTGGTGATGACGGAGTTAGATTTGTAGAAAAATCAATTAAATCACATTTAAGATCTTTTTCTTTGTTATCTTTTAAACTCTCCTTATGAAAACCCTTTTTGATTATGCCGAAAATATTCGGTGTTTCTAAGACGATGTTAGTTACACTAAAAATTCTCACATTTTGAAACCGTTTTGGTTTTGGTGGTGGCAAGTTCTCAAAACGTTTATCGACGAAGAAAACCTCCCCATCGGGGCCAACATATTCATCATCCGAAAGATCTTCCGTAGAAACCGGCAATTTATCAACACTTTTCAAGAATGAATGTGAAGGATTTTTCGATTCAAGTATTGACGGTTTCTTCTTTGTAGGCTTCACACTCATAACCTCCACCGGCGGAGGAAATGGTAAATTGTTTTTGGAGACATTCCCTAAAACTCTTGGTGAAAATTCTTTGCAAACGACATTGGTCGAGTCACCATGGTTTAAAGTTGCAATAGAATAAACATGAGAAAGATTGGAGTTTTGTGTTGCATTGATGACAAGTTCTTCTTCATTGAAACGAAGGGTGATTTTTCGAGCATGAACATCGATAAGTGCTCTTGATGTATCCAAAAATGAACGACCCAAAATGAGAGGAACTTTTCGATCGATGGGAATGTCTACAACGATAAAGTCAACGGGATAGTAAAACTTTCCGACTTTAACGAAAACGTCCTCGGCTACTCCACATGCCATGATCGTAGAATGATCGGCCATCTCGATGGACATGTTCGAAGGAGTAAGAGCCGGAAGCGAAAGCGATTTGAAAATCTCGAGAGGCATTAAATTAATACTAGCACCAAGATCGGCCAAGGCGGAGCATTCCTCCATATCTTGTATAGCACACGGAATCAAAAATTTACCGGGATCACCGACTTTTTGTGGTATGCGGCTTAGAAAAACCGATGAACAATTAGACGTTTGTTGTAACTTCTCTTTGTTGTTAAGCATACTTTTGAAGTTTGCGGCGAATCGAGGCATCATGATTAAAGCATCGGCAAAACTTATGTTAAAGTGCAAATCACGAAACATTTTCATGAATAGCTCAAATTGATAATTGTTCCTTTCTTGTGCTTTCTCTTTGTTTCGTCTTGAAGGGTAGGGTAAAGGTGGTGTGGGTTGGTCATTAGGCAACGGCCTTGGAAACTCGGGTTCCATAATTGGTATTGGTGTAACCGTAGGTGTGGTTTGAGCGGTACTTCGTGGGATTGTAATGTGCTCCTTTTCGACCATCACCTTGGGTTCTTTCTCGATTTCCTTCTCCGTAGAAGTACTTGGACGAGAGATTGGTTCGTTGAAAGTTTTACCACTTCGTGTAGCAACAACTTTCAATTCTCCCCTCGGGTTTGCAATGGTATCACTAGGAAGACCACCCGAAGAAGAGGGCTTACACATGATAGCTTCAAACATCTTAGCCATACGGTCCTCAAATTTTGATTGCCTAGCATCCGCTTTTAATAACTCTTGCTTAATCTCATGTTGTCCTAATTCCATCTTTTGTTGGTTTTGTTGAAGACGTTGGACATTTCCTTCCATTTTATTTGCATGAGTTTTAAGTTCATTAGCAAGTTCATTTTTAAGCTCGTTTTTCAACTCGGATCTTAAGCTAATCATCTCACGTTGCATATTATCAAATTTAGCATCATTTTCTTTAGCATAATCTAAAAATTCTCCTTGCAAATTTTTCGTGTGAGCATTTTGAAAACCTTGTGTAGTGTTTTGAAAATCACGGTTTTGATTTTGATTAGAGATTTGTCCATTCCCACTTTGATAATTCCCTTTGTTGTAATTGCGTGTATTGCCTTGGTAATTACCTTGGTTGTTGTTTCGATAATTGTTAACATTTTGATTGGGCGGAGCTTGATTTTGGCGGGAACCTTGGCCGTTTTGGTTGTAAGTTCCCGTTGCTACATAAGCACTCGAAGTGTTACCATCCGCGGTAATGCACTCGGAAAGATCATGAGCTCCTCCACACGATAAACAACTCTTAGCAACCGCTTTAACCGAAGCGGAATTGGAAGCTTCTTGAGCCTTCCAATGGGACATTAGATTAGCAAATCTATCAAAAAACCGATTTTCCTCATTAGCTTCATCATGTAAGGCGTTAATGCTACGAGACGATTGTGACGAAGATGACGAACCCATATTGGCAACACTCGGTGTGTTACGAGGGCTATAAACCTTAGATCGATTTTCAATGATTTGTAAAGCCTCATTTGTCGTCTTGCACAAAAAATTACCACCCGCGGCGGCATTCAAATAATCTCGTTCATGATCATTAAGCCCATTATAAAAGGTATCAATTTGATGCAATTCCGAAAAATCATGGTGAGGACATTCATGTAACATCTCTTTAAATCGTTCCCATGCCATTGAAAAACTTTCATTGTTTCGTTGCACAAATCGTGAAATCTCATTTTTTAAGTGTGTTGTTTTAGATGGTGGAAAAAACTTGTTCACAAACTTAGAAACGAGATCGGCCCATGTCAAAATCGAATTTGGCGGTTCTTTCTCGAGCCAAATTTTTGCGGGTCCATCCAACGAATATGGAAACAACATCATCTTAATGGCGTCATGTGGAACATCTTTGAATTTGCTAGTAGCGGTGAGACGGTTGAAATTCCTAATATGGTAATGCGGGTTGTCTTTCTCGTGACCTCGAAACTTGTTTGCTTGCAACATCGACATTAAACCCGTCTTAATCTCGAAATTCTCCGCAAGGATGGCGGGAATAACAATAGCCTCTCCAAAACCCTCGGTGGGTGCTTGTAGCAACTCCATCATAGTACGATTAGCCATTACGACTTCTTGTTCTACAATAGGTTCAACAATTGGAGGTTCTTCAACAATCAACGATCCTTGATTTGCTTGCTTTTGAAGACGTTTACGAGCTCGTTTTGCTTGATTACGAGTGATCATAAACTTCACGAAGAATGGGAGGTGAGCAAAGAAGATTCTTTTTGGTTGTTTTGTGGATTTTCAATTTTTTGTGTTTTTGATGATATTTAATTTTTTTGGATTTTGGTGTATCTTCGTAGACAACAATCTACAAAATCTCTCCTCGAATCAAACTCTTGATTAAAGAAGCCTCAAAGTAATGAAAATGATCACGTGGAGTGAACGCCTTCGAATGACTTTAGAACTTTGGTGAAAACCAAATTGTTCACGAGGGTTTAATCACAAAGAAAACCAAGCAAATATAGTATACGTATTAATACTTTGGGCGGCAAAACCCTCGATTAGCCTTCAATCTCAAAATACTCACAAGCAAGCGGGGAAACGAGGCGGCGCGAAGCACTTAAGAGCCTTTTTCCTTAGGGTATATTTTATAATACCCGCCTTATACCCACCTTATAGTTCGTATCTTTCAAAATCGAGCTTCACGAAAGTATTTATCTATTTTTGCCTTTTCTTTTTGTTTGAGATTCGAATACAATAATTAGGAGATCAAATCCCAATTAAGGTTGTGTTTTCACACTTTTGGAGATATTGTATTTTGATTGTGATACTTAATACAATATATTAATAATATTTGTACAAGAAAAACCAAGAAAACCGATAATACGTGTTAAGGGAGTTCCACTTAACACAAATACTATTATGGATAATATCAAAAACAAAAGTTTCCAAATTAAAGCACAACACACCTCCCCGGCAGCGGCGCCAAAATGATTGTAGTAAGATACGACTCTTGTTTAGGAAAACAAAAGAACGTATAAGAGCGGAAAGTATTAAGTACGACGGTTTAGGAAAACCGTGCACAAATGACCCACAATCAAATAAAATGAGAGAAAGAGTTCGTTTCCCAAGGAGGTATGGTGTTGTGAATTAACTTGTATTTATTTGAGATTAATATTAAGAGAATGGGGATGAGAAGATGAAAGACGGTTACGTGAAAATTAAACTACGACGAAAACGTAAAACCGTAGAAAAACCACAAAAATTAAAAATTATCTAAAACCAAAAACAAAAGTCTAAAATAATATAAATAAAGATAAAAATCCAACAAAGATATTTTAAAACCTTTTATTAATTAAATAATTAATTTTAAATGCTAATTAAAGCCCTAAAATTAAATTTAACTAATTCAAATGTCTAAAATATGATTTTATTGAATAATCACTTAACTTATATTATTAGAAGACTAAAAAGTAATTTTCTAAAAATTAAAACCTATTAAAACTATTTTTAAAACTCTAAAAATGATTAAAAATGATTAAAACCTAATTAAACTTAAAATAATTATAAAAATAAATCTAAAAGTTATAAAAATATTCTAAAAATGGAAATAGTCCTAATTAATGATAAAGAACCTAGGAAAAATGAAAAAGAAAGAAAAATAAAATTTTGAAAAATTAATATTAAAATAATAATAAAATAATGCTAAAAATAAAAAGTCTATAAAATTTGAAATAAAAAATTTCTAAAAATCCTAATTAATATAACTAAGAGAAAAACACAAATTAGAGCCCCTAAACCTTTTTTAATAATTTTATAAAAATCTTTAAAGTTTATAAAAAACCTTAAAATAATATAAAATTAAAAATTAAAGTTTATAAAACCAAAATAAGATGTAAACCTCAAGTTATTATTTTTAAACCTAAAAATAATTTTTCCTAAAAATTTAAAATCTTTTTGGTATTTTTTAATGATTTATTAAAATACGGCTATTAATTAATTCCTAGAAAATAAATAAATAAAAGGAAAATTATAAAAATTGGCTAGAAAAATCTATAATGCTAATATTAACCTAGGAAAATTCAAAATAAGCTAAAACGATTATCAAATAAGCTGAAAATAAGGGAAATAAGCCACGGCTTTTCAAATAAGCACAAGAATAAAAAGTGGTTAACTTAATAACCTTTGCACCCTTAGTCAGTAAAAGACCCAAGGGCGCAACGGTTAAGTGTTATGTGTGTGAGTTTGGTGACCAGGGTTCGAGTCTTAGCAACCCCCTTTTTGCTTCTTTTTTATTTTTTTATTTTTAACTTTTTCCAATCAACACTGACACTTGTATAAGCTTAATACTCAACTCCAATTTGCTATTTTAACCAAGATTAGACCAAAATGGATCAAACAAAACGTGACAGACTACACTTTGAACAAGGCCAGTTAGCACTTGTGTTTTGTTAGAAGATTTAGCCAAGATGAGCCTGGCTAATGCTTATTTGGAGGTTGATATTGGAGCAATAAGGCACCCTTGTGCTTATTTAAGCACAAGGAGTCAAAGATAGCAAGTAAAAATCAATAAGCACGCACCAAAGACAAAAAAAACAAAGAACACAAAGCTTATGCAATTCTCTGTGATGTTTCAGCAGGTCTGGTGGGCTTATTGGCCATTATGTTGTACACTAGTGAGATTCAAGACCTGAAATTTTGCACACTCAACAACCAAATAGCACACTAGCAATAACAAACCTTATCTCATACTATCACTCACAGATTTTCAAAGATTAAACACCAAAATCCAAGAAAAACAAGCAGATTAGTTGTATTGCAGTTTTAAGCTAACCCTTTTACTTTAAAACCACACAAATTGCCTCCAACTTGCTTCCAAACTAATTCACTACTAACAACTAACCTCACTCAATCCTTTTATCCCTGATTAACACCCTTTTTTATCATCAATTAAAATTCTTACCCTGTTAAAACGTATTTCCAAACACCCGTTTATTTTTTGAAAACGTTTTTCTTCAAATCAAAACTTAAATAAACCTATGAAAACTGAACCTATAATCATCAAACATGTATCATACCATAAAAGAACAACAATCCAACAGCTTTAATCAACCAATAGCACTTAATCAAGCAAAATCATGAACTCAACTATTTCTGAACTTTTAAAGAGGTAAAGGAGTTTTACCTTAGGACCCTTACATCCAAGGGTCCTAGAGGATGTCAAATCCTCCTCCCTACCAGCTGGGGCTGGTGCTGAACACAATATCAACTACTCTTCAAACCTGCTTAACAAAACAAAAGAAAAACAAGATACAATAACATATAATATTATATAAACCTGTTTTTACTTTTGCTTATTAAAACCTATCCAAAAACTTATGAACCTTCTTAAAACGTTTTTTACAAAACCTTAATCACCAATAACATAAACTTTTAAACACCAAATCCTAAAACAGATTTCTTCCAAAAATTCTTTGATTTTCAGAAACTTTTGAATAACTTTGAAAAACAAAGTTACTCAACCAAATTCAAAAGTGGAACTCAGAATTCCTTCTCAAATAAATACCAACTTTAACAAATAAAAAAGGAATTAATTTGCTCTTTAAACAAAAACCAAACTTTTTATTTCAATTAAAAGGGATTACAAAATTTAGAAGGAAAACTGGAACAAGGGGTCATCACAGGTTGATGCCTCCTTTTATACTAGTCTAGGAAGATACTAGAAGGCTAAAAACATAAACCCTAATCAGTAGAAAATCCCAAATATGCCCTTAAACGATTTTGAGTGGTGAGCTGTCCAAATTGCATCCTGGGCGTTTGTTTTGGCGTTGTGAGTAAGCTATACATCATGGACGTTCATTTTGGACACGTCATGTGCCTTGGGGACTAAGGTGTTCTCTGATTGGTGGATTGGGGAATTGGGGGTAGGGTCCACACGCATGGGATTGGGGATTTTAGGAGTGGGATGGGTTTGTATTGGTGTGAATTATACGTGTGCAGGTTTAATTGGGTTTTACCCAAGTAAAAGTGAAGGTGAAACCTGGGCTGTAAAAAAGATGTACAGTACTTGTTTAGATCCGATTTTGGGGGAAACTAAAGTGTTTGGCGCATTTTGTGGTTTGAATGTTTCAGGTGTGCACTTTCAGTCCTTATGTTTTGAAGTTTTTGGCAAACAAGGTTTTATGCCCTAAAACGTGACTTCACTTGTAAATAAGTTTCACCAATTGTCACATTTGGCACAAAACTTTTGACAAAAGGTTATCAAGGATGATTTTTGCCATTTTGAGTATTTTCAAGGGCTGTTTTTTGAACATTGTTGATCTTCCAAGGTCTTCTTTGCATCTTTAACTTCATGAGGGACCATAGTTGACAAATTTGATTTGTTGAGGGACCAATCTTGTCATTTCTTCAAAGTTGAAGGACCTTTTTGTAATTTTGACAAACTTAAGGGACCAAACTTGTAATTATTAATATACAAGGGTTTTAAGTGTCATTTCTTCATAGAATGAGGATCAATCTTGTTTGTCTTCAAGTCTTCAAGGGTATTTGTTGAAAATTCCATGATTAGGGCCCGGTTCATTGTACGGCTTCGTTTCTCGTGTTCGTTTTTCCTTGTATTTTGTGATCTTTTATCTTTTTCACGATATCCATACCTAAAATACACAAGTAAACAAACACAAGCATATATATGGTATTTTATGACATTTTAATGCATTTAAAGCCCGAAAAGAACGATGAGATCATGTATAAATGCCATCTCATCAGTGTGAGTCGGTGTATGGTCTGGGTCAAGTCAGGTCTAGTGTCTAATTTAAATAGCCATCGCAATATACAACCCTTCTATCGCAATACTCACACATCTCACCATCGCAATATGTATAGTTCTCATCGCAACATTCAAACCAACTCTATCGCAATATCCAAAATATTTCTCATCGCAATATCTAAAAACTCATCGGAATGTGTATAAAAATTCGGTAGAGTTTCGACTCACTTGAACCTAAATCCCGTCGCAATCACGATCGCAAAAGGCTATCCACGTCGGAATAAGGGAATCTGAAAAAGTGATCGCAAAGTAGAACCCGAGGGTTATTGCGATCGGAATGGGCAAACCTGGAACGATACGATCGGAATTCGGATCGGAATAAGGCAACAAACTATCGGAATGTGACAAAAAAAAATTGTATCGGAATAGCCAACTGAATATGTAAACCCTTTTCTGATACTTAAACTTTGAGAAAAAAGACAAAACAGAAAGAACAAAAAAAAATTGAAAACCGTAAACAACTACTAAAAAAGGATTAAAATAGGATAATAAAAGTGATAAAATATCTTTAAATTTAAAAATGAAGTTGGATAAACAAAAAACTGAAAAATATACAAAAAATGGATTAAAATTTGAAAATGGATAAAAATTTTAAGAGAAAATAGACGAAGGAAAGAAATATTATAAAAGAAGAAAAAATTACCACCAAATCAATAAATAAAACGTGCTAATCCGAAGAATCAACCAAGCTCTTGATACCAATTGTAGGATCGTGTTTATCTAAGGATTAGGCATTGTTGGATTATACTATTGAATGATGATAAATGGAAGAACTTAGAGAGAGAAAGGAGAGGATGAAGAAGAAAAGATGAAATGTGTTTATGTAAAATGGAAGTGAACCAACAACCCCTCCTAACATGCTAGGAGGGGGGTTTATATAGCCCACCCTACATGTGGGCTATATGGGCTATATTGGATCACGAGCCCAATATCATTGGAGTGACCGATCCTTTCTAAATACGTAAAAACGTATTTCCAACAATCTCCCCCAAAGGGAGGTCACTCCAAGTTACAATGTCCTAAATTGTCTATAGCTCGTGATCTATGCTAATAATGATGTGACCGAGACTTTCCTTGGAAAAACTTATTTCCAACATGTTCTTCTTTGCTTTATAAGTTAGATTCCGCATAACTTATTTGGTTGAGTAAGAGTTCTCAAAGTGTTCTAGTTTGATTACAAACTATTATACTAATTCTTAGCAGAATATAGATCCATTCAAAGGGATCAACAAGTGGTATTAGAGCTTGTTGAGAAACTCTGAATAAGAAGAACACAACCCTAAATCCCCAGTCACACCAAAATCAATGTCTCAACCCGGTGATGACCCTAACTTGGAAGATATTCCAGATCCTGGCCCCATACCATAGGGACAATCTCAAGTTGTGCATCATGCACCTCCATAAGGTGTGTAAGCCTTAGATGCTGTAGTTACTTCTACAACTACACCTTCTTCCCATACTATCTCTGTTGTCAAACTCCATGTTCTCAAAAGTGATAACTATGAGATATGGGCAATGCAGATGGAACATTACTAGAACAACATAGATCATACTTTGTGGCAGGTTATCAAGAATGGGAATACTCCTAAGAAGTTTCATTGGTTACCTGATGGGACATGTTATGCTTTACCTGTTGTCATTGTTGAACAGGTACAAGCAGAGATCAGAGAAAGAAAGGCCAGAACTACTTTGGCTATGGCACTTTCAGAAGATATTCTACCTAGCTTTCATCACTACAAGGATGCAAAGTCTATGTCGGATGCCATCAAACTTAGATTTGGAGGCAATGACAAGATGAAGAAGATTGTTTTGAAACGAGAATTTGATAACTTCTCAATTTCCAATACTAAAGGAATCCATAGTTGTTATGGAAGGTTCAGTAAATTGCTCATTCAATTGGCAGTTTATGGACTGATAATTCCTAATGAAGAAGCCAATCTAAAATTCTTAAGAAGTGTTCCACAAGAATGGAAAGCAATGGCTATGCACTTCATCACAAGGGATGATCTAGATACAACTCCTTTTGATAATCTCTATAACAATCTTAGAGTTTATGAAATGGATGTTAAAGGCATTAAAGTGACCAAAGCAGCAACAGAAACAACAAAGTCTAACTTGGCTTTTGTGTCAGAAGGAAACATCGGTCTTTACTCTCAAAATACTGTTGGTGGATCAAGTAGCGGTACTTACTTCCAAAATAACGCTAGTGGATCAAGTAGCTGTACTTACTTCCAAAATATTGTTGGAGGACTAACAAGAAGTACTTACTCTCAAGAATGGAAAGCAATGGCTATGCACTTCATCACAAGGGATGATCTGGATACAACTCCTTTTGATCATCTCTATAACAATCTTAGAGTTTATGAGATGGATGTTAAAGGCATTGAAGTGACCAAAGAAGCAACAACAACAACAAAGTCTAACTTGGCTTTTGTTTCAGAAGGAAACAGTGGTCTTTACTCTCAAATTACCGCTGGTGGATCAAGTAGCGGTACTTACTTCCAAAATACCGCTAGTGGATCAAGTAGCTGTACTTACTTCCAAAATATTGTTGGAGGACTAACAAGCAGTACTTACTCTCAAGGTACTGAAGGCAGTCCATTAACATCTTAGAATTTATAAGGAAGATCCTCACCATTGTTTAGTGACAATGATGCCTTCTCATTCTTTACTAGACAAGAAAATAGACCAAGGTTAACCCTCAATGACTTATTCCAAATGGATGATGCTGATGTTGAAGAGATGCATCTCAAATGGCAAGCTGCTATGACCTCTGTAAGATCCAATAGGTTCTACAAAAATATTGGAAGGAAGATGACTGTTGATCCTAATGAACCATTAGGATATGAAAAATCCAAAGTTGAATGCTATAACTATGGAAGGAATGGACACTTTGCAAGGGAATGCAATACAGATAAGGCTGAAAGGATCAGTCAAAAGTCCAAGAACAGCTATAGAGCCAGTCTAAGAATCTCTAGAAGCTTTACAAAAGGAGATAGAAGGAGTCCGAAAGAAACCAAAGCATTGGTAACTGTAGATGGAGTGGTTAATTGGGCTGAAGAGGAAGAAGAAAAAGAGCTTGGGTTGATGGCTCTCTCTCATGAAGATACTGATGTACATCCTTGTTCTAAAGATTGTGTTCTTAAAATTAATAGTCTAAGAGTAGAACTTGATGAACAGTATCAAAAAGTAAACACATGTACTGTAGAAGCAAATGCGTTTAAACAAGGTGTTACTAAGTTAGAGGAAAATATAGTTTTGTATAGAAAGAGTCAACAAAACAATGAAGAGAAAATTAGAATTTTGACTCTTCAAATGAGAGAAAAAGATGTGGAAATCAAAGCTTTTGAAAAACAACTTATGAAAGTAATAGCAGAAAATGAAGTTTTAAAAGCCAGTCTTTTTAGTGAAAGGGAAGTGATTAATCAATGGTAAAAATCCTCTAAAGGATAGGGTAAGATGATTGATTCACAAATGGGGTATTATGATAAAACATGCCTAGGTTATATTGAGGACCAACCTAGGATAACCCTAACTGACAAAGACTTATCAAAGGGGATTTTTGATAGTTCTAATGAGTCAGTTGATACTCCTGAGAATGATAGGTATGCTGAAGGAATGAAGGTAGTTCCTCCACCTTTATCAGGAATTTTCATACTCCCTAATAATGATATAGGTATAGAGTTAGATGAGTCAAAAGCTGCTAGTGATGTTAAGTCAAATGATTCAGAGTCAAACTCTAATACCTTGACCCAAGATAAACCTGTTGTGACCAAAAACATTATTTATCCACCTTTGATGAGAAATTTTGTGCCTGAAGGACATGTGTCTACAACTAGTTCTGCTCCCAAGCAGGTAAAAACTCCTAGTAAGGCGATGGGTAATAATGCAAAACATAATAGTAATACCAAGAGGGATGGACTAGGCTTTAAGAAAACTAAGTCAGAACAGTCTTTTGGGTCTTCTTTGAGAAGAAAATGATGTTATGTTTGTGGTAGTCTAAAGCATTTTATCAAAGATTGCACTTTACATGAAGATAAAATTGTAAATCAAAAGGCTGCACAAAAAGTAAAGGTAATGAGAAAAATGTAAAGGTTAAACGGCAAATGGGACCTAGAGATGACAAACCTAAGTTTGATCATGCTAAGAGGGTAAATAAGCCTCATAAGGTTAATAAGACCAATCACCCGCTCACTACCAAGGACTTTGTTCCAAGAGCAGTACTTATGAAACAAGGTCTAGTACCTTTAAAGTCTAGCAAGCCAAGTACCGGCAAGCCTAGAACTACAAGTACTGCTCGACCAAAAGTAAGTACCGTTGGTCAAAAGTCTGGTAAACCAGTTTCCACAAATCTTCTAGAAGTGTAATTGAGAATTATAAAACACCTAGAAGTAAGTTCCATAACAAACCAGTGCAAATGTGGGTTCCTAAAGGAGAAAAACCATATGTTCAACCAGGTACTACTACTACGGTACTTAAGTAAAAAAGGTTTAGAAATGATGAACCATCTTATGTTTTTTACTATTTAATTGGAACCATGAAATATAAGAGTGTGTGTAGTCTTACTAGAAAAACTACTTATCAAACTCTTAAATATGTAGGTCCCACAAGATCCAAGCCAAATGTGGCTTGGGTCCCTGTTAAAAACTAATGAGTTTTGTGTATGTGCAGGGGCATCTAATTGATGAACTAAAAGATAAAGGTATTTTAGATAGTGGATGCTCAAAGCACATGACAGGGAAAAAAGATTTCCTTGCTGAATTTGAAGAATTCAGAGGTGAACCAGTAGCCTTTGGTGGTAGTAAAGGCAGGATCACTGGAAAAGGAAAAATCAATACATAGAAGTTAGAATCTGAAGATGTGTTCTTTGTAAAAGAATTAAATGAATTCAATCTCTTTTCTGTATCACAAATGTGTGATAAAAAGAACAAGGTGCTCTTTACAGATACAGACTACTTGGTGCTTTCCAAAGACTTTGAGATGCCAAACGAATCTCAAGTACTGCTTAAGGTACCCAGGCAAGAAAATATGTACACCTTCAATCTTTATAATATTACTCCAACAGGTGACATTACATGTTTGCTGGCTAAAGCTTCTAATGATGAGTCTAAATTATGGCATAGGAGGTTAGGTCATGTGAATTTCAAGAACCTTAATAGATTGGTTAATGGAAATTTGGTTAAAGGATTACCTAACAAATCTTTTCAAAATGATTTCACATGTACTGCTTGTAAAAAAGGTAAACAACATAGATCCTCTTGTAAGACCGAGACTGTCAATTTTGTGACTAAGCCTTTGCAACTTTTGCATATGGATTTGTTTGTTCCAGTTTCTGTTAAGATTATTAGTCATAAGACCTTTTGTCTAGTTATAACTAATGATTTTAGTAGATTCAGTTAGGTTTTCTTTTTAGCACATAAGAATGAAACCAATGAATTACTTAAGGACTTTGTCACTTTAGTTGAAAAGCAATTCACTAAACAAGTCTTGATCATTAGGACGGATAATGGGACATAATTTAAGAATGCTGAAATTAATGAATTCTGTAGGTCTAAAGGAATCAAGAGACAATTTAGCAATCCTAGGACTCCACATCAAAATGGAGTAGCTGAAAGGAAGAATAGGACACTATATGAGGCTACTAGGACTATGCTAGCTGATTCTCTTTTGCCAAATACCTTTTGGGCAGAAGCAATCAATACTTCATGTTATGTGTTAAATAGAGTCTTAGTGACCAAGCCTCAAAACAAAAGACCTTATGAACTTTTGACTGGTGTTAAGCCAACCATAAGTTATTTAAGACCTTTTGGGTGTCATGTGTCTATTTTGAATACTCTTGATCAATTGGGGAAGTTTGATAGAAAATCTGATTTAGGATATCTAGTAGGATATTCTTTGCAGAGTAAAGCATATAGGGTTTATAACGTGGCATCTAGAAAATTTGAAGAAAATGCCATGTTAATTTCTTAGAAAATAATCCCAATGTCCCAGGAATAGGTTATGCTTGGATGTTTGATTTGCATTAGCTAACTAACTCCATGGATTACTAGTCTGTGCAAAAAGATTGTCAAACTAACAATGCAGGTGAAGAGACTGATACAACAAAGTTAGGTACTCAAGCAAGACCTTCTTTATCAGATTCTCAAGATGATGATGTTCATATTTATGTACCCAATATGCCTACTGTGTCTCCTATGGTTGTTATCCCCAACAGAAGCAACCAATGCCATCCAATGATGATCAAGCCTCACAAGAGCTTAAGAGGCTTCAAGATCAAGAGAAGAATGCTACAACTGAAAATAAGCATTTAAGAGAAGAATCTTTGGAATCACAACACTCAGCAGTACATATTCAACCTAGCGGTACCTAATCTGCAAGTACTGCTAAGTCAAATTCTGCAAAGTCTGTTGATTCATTAGAAGATGTTTTGCAAGCAATGGACAGTGAAGATGCTTATACTAGTCCAAATGAAGGGATCTTCTCTAAATCTTTCTATGATGAGCAGGGTGTAGTAACTGATTTCAATAATTTGGAAAATGAGATACCAGTCAGTTCTATTCCTACTCATAAAGTCAACAACAATCATCCTACAGCTCAAATTATTGGAGACCCAAAGTCTGTTGTGCAAACCAGAAGACAACTTTAAGCCAATACTGAAACGCATGCACTTGTGAGCTATGTCAAACAACAGCAAAGAACTAATCATAAGGATACTCAGCATTGTTTGTTTGCTTGTTTCTTATCACAAGTAGAGCCTAAGAACATTTCTCAATATCTTGATGAAGAAAGTTGCGTAGATGTCATGTAAGAAGAATTAATGCAATTTGAACTACAAAAGGTTTGGATTCTTGTGGATCTTCCCTCTGGAAAAAGAGTTATTGGTACTAGGTGGGTTTTCAGAAATAAAAAGGATGAAAGAGGTGCTGTTATGAGTAACAAGGAAAGGCTTGTTGCTCAAGGCTATAGACAGGAAGAAGGGATAGACTATGATGAGGTTTTTGCACCAGTGGCAAGAATAGAAGCCATTAGGTTATTTTTGGCCTTTGCATCATCTATGGGTTTTATAGTCTTTCATATGGATGTGAAAAGTGCCTTTCTTTATGTTACTATTTCTGAGGAGGTTTATGTTTCACAACCTCCAGGTTTTGTAGATCCTAAGTTCCCCAACACAGTCTACAAAGTCATTAAAGCTCTTTATGGTATACATCAAGCTCCAAGGGCTTGGTATGCAACTTTATCCACTTTTCTGTTAGAACATAGATATAGGAGAGGGACCATTGACAAAACTCTCTTCATCAAAAAAGAATGATAAGGGTATTATCCTAGTTCAAGTTTATGTTGATGACATTATTTTTGGTTCAACCAATAAATCATGGTGTGAAAATTTTGAAGCTTTAATGAAAGGAAGAATTCAGATGAGTTCTATGGGAGAACTTACCTTCTTTTTAGGACTTTAAGTCAAACAGAGGAAGGAGGAAATATTTATCAGCCAAGATAAATATGTTGCTAAAATCTTGAATAAATTTTTATGTATGGATACTAGGAGTACAAGCACACCTTTTGAAGCTAAGAAATCTTTGTCAAAAGATGAACATGGTGAAATGTTGATATTCACCTATACAGATCAATGATTGGTTCATTGATGTATCTTACAGCTTCAAGACCAGATATTATGTTTGTTGTGTGTGCCTGTTCAAGGTTTCAAGAAAATCCAAAGGTGTCACATCTATATGCTATGAAAATGATTTTTAAGTATCTTAAAAGTCAACCTAATTTAGGATTATGGTATCCTAGAGATTCAACATTTGATTTGGAAGCTTACTCAGATAGTGATTATGCTGGAGCTAATCATGATAGGTGATGAGATGGCATTTATACATGATCTCATCGTTCTTTTCGGGCTTTAAATGCATTAAAATGTCATAAAATGCCATATATATGCTTGTATTTGTTTACTTATGTGTTTTAGGTATGGATATCGTGAAAAAGACAAAAGATCACAAGAAACAAGGAAAAACGGACACGAGAAACAAAGCCGAACAAAGAACCGGGCCCTAGTTCATGATTTATCCAAGATTAATCCTTGAAGACTTGAAGATGTACAAGATTGATCCTCAAAATATGAAGAAATGACACTTAAAACCCTTGTATATTCATAATTACAAGTTTGGTCCCTTAAGTTTGTCAAAATTACAAAATGGTCCTTCAACTTTGAAGATTTGGCAAGATTAGTCCCTCATCAATTCTAATTTGTCAATTATGGTCCCTCATAAAGTCAAAGAACCAATGAAGACCTTTGAAGATCAAGAATTTCCAAAATCAGTCCCTTAAATATTCAAAAATGGCAAAAACAACCCTTGAAACACTTTTGCCAAAGTTTTGGGGCAAAAGTGTGAAATTCAGAACTTCTATAACAAAGGAAAACGTGTTTTGTGGCTGAAAAACTTGTTTTACCTATTTCACCAAAATACTAGGGCCAAATATGTACAAGTTAAACATTCAAACCAGTTTTTGCGCCAAACAACTCCTATTCCTACAAAAACGGATCAAATGAGTTACTGTTACCCTTCTTCACCCCTAGAAATTACTTCCACTTAACAAAGGGTAAAATGAAATTAACCCTACCCACGCTTGATTCACACATGCAGAAACACATCCCACACCCAAAACCCTCACCTCCACTCACCAAAGGGCCCCACACTCAAGGACGTCCACCCATCACATCACAACTTAGCCTCCAAGGAATGCCAGGTATCAAAATCAACATCCCACACTCAATGCTTAATTAGAAAGCTAAAATGAACGATTTGGATGCATTTGGAAAGCTCAATATCAAAATTCGTCTAGAAGATTCAAGGGCATTTTAGGGACTTCATAGCTAGGTTTTTCTCATTGTAATCTCAGCCCTTATGGCCTATATAAGGACTCCTACACTTGTGAGAGAGCCTTGTTCCAGTTTTACCTTTTAAACATTGTAATTCCTTTTTAAATTTTATAAAAGTTGGTATTTTGAGAAAATTGTAATTCCTTTTTATGTTTTTGAAAGTTGGTGTTGTTTAAGGGTAATTCCGAGTTCCATTATATGTTATAAGTGTGCTTGAATCTTGTGGTTCAAGGACGTTTATGTTTGGTAAGGTTTTCAAGTTTGAAAAAAGCTTGAAAAGTGGTTTCTGATTTTGCTATTTTGCTTGTACTAATCCTTAACCAAAAGCTATAAGCTCTTACAAGCTTGTTGACACCAAGCTTGTGAAGGGATTGGAGCATTTGGTTGGGCTGTTTGTTCATTGTGTTGAAGAAATCAAGCCCTTGAGTTTCTGCTTTGAAACATCAACCAAGGCAGTCATTCATCTTTCTTGTTGAAGTACCTTGGTCTTGTTCTAGTTGTTGAACAAGGTCCAAGGAGCATTGCTGGTCCTCCTAGGATGTTGTGGAGGACAGGTATAACCTCTTGTTAATATTCCTCTAAAAAATCACATGTTATGGTCTGTTTTGTGTTTTGCTATGTGATTTGGTGATTTTTTGTTTGTGCTTTGTGTTTTATGGTTGGTATATGTTAGTTGTCACCTAGTGTAGCTATTTGATCATTAAAATCAGTAGGTTGTTTGAAGGATTAAGAAGTTTGTTTGAAAAGTGCTTATTAAAGGATTGTTTGGGATTACTGGTTCATAAGGCCTTGTGGCCTTGTGACCTTGGTTATTAGGGTTTGGGAAGTCTAAACAAGTCTTAATATACAAGTTTTAGTCATTGGTTAAGTTTTTGAAAGTTTGGAAAAGAGATTTCAAGTTTTGCAAAAATCTGATAAAAGGTGTTTTGAAATTGGTCAAACACATCAGATCCAATAACTTCTTTGTTTGTTGGATCCAAGGTCTGAAATCAGGTTTGGGAATAGTTTAGGTGATAAGCTATCTATTGGTTATCTGGTTGTTGAATTTGGTGGCTTATTGAGTGTGCTATAGCTTATCAAAGTTGGCTGAAGTGGTCATTTGCATCAGCAAAGTGACCACCTCATTTTGTGCTTGCATTTGTTATCCTAGTGTATGCCTTGTGATTTTGCTGCTTGGAACTTTTTTATGTGTTGCTTGTGAGTGGATTTTACTATTTGGTGTGCCTTGTATCTGGCTTATAAGCTAACTGGCTTATTAAGCCCTTATTTCCAAAATCAGTCATCAAAAGGTCAACTGACCTCTTGATTCACAAGGACTCCTCTTTGAGTTCTTCACAAAAGTTGCTTATAACAAGCCCATATACCATCCCTGATCATTTGGTGAACTTTGGAGTACTTTCAATTTTGGTCAAATAAGCACAAATTGGCTTATTTTTTAGAACTGCTTATTGGTACATGCAACAACTTGGCTTTTGTAATAGAACTAATTTTTCTTAGCTTATTAACAAGCCTGGAAGGTTACAAGTCTTTTGGTTAAGCTTTTGCTAGGAAACTAGCTTATTTGGCTTTTTCAGCCAACTTATTGGTTCACACAGCTTATTCTACTTGGCTTTTTGTGATTTTCTTGATTGATTACTCTTAGTTAAGCTATTTGTGAGCTTTTGCAACTAACCAGAGCTTCTGAAACCCCCTAGAACTCTAACCCGACTATTTTGTCGTTTAGTGGATTTCTATTTTGCTTATTTCTGGCTTATTGAGTGAGCTTTTTCAAAATTTCTTTTTACAGATCTCTTAGGCATCTCAAAAGAAGGTTGTGTGTTTAAGCAGAGCTTATGGCATTGGCTTATTGCTTAATGGGCTTATTGGCCCAATAAGAATAAGCTGTTTGTTATTTAAGCTGTGATAAGCTCATATTCAGCTTTTGGGCCTTCAGAATTTTTTGCTTAGAATTAAATTTTGAGTCAGATAGGGCTTTTTCAGGTCATTTGGGCCTAGTTTGATTTTTTGGGCCCAAAAGCCCATTAGTGTTGACTGTTTTTTGTTTTAGCCCATTTGGGGGCCCATTAGGGGTATTTTGGTAATTTCACTTTCATTTTCTGATTACTTAGGTTAAAATAAACTAGTTTGCAAGTTTTTAGAATTTTTTTATAATTTTTGGATTTTTAATATTATTTTATTATTAAAATTCAAATTTCACATTTTTGCACTTTTTATATTTTTCTTAGCTTAAATACATTAAAATAGGATTTTTGCAACTCTTAAATTAATTTTATCATCTTTAGATTAATTTTTATAATTTTTTTTTAAGTTTTAATAATTTTTAAATCATTTTAAATAGTTTTTCTTAGTTTTAAAATTTCTAAAAATAGTTTTTAATCTTTTTAGGTCGTTTAGAGGATTACCAATTGGAAAATCTTTATTTGGGATTTTTTATAAATAATTTGGTTTTTAGGGCTTTAATTAGCATTTAAAAATTAATATTTAATTAATTAAAAGGTTTGAAAAAGTTTTGATCATTGGTAAACTCTTAGTTTATTTATTTTGATTTTTGGTATTTTTTTGGGATTTTTTAGAATTAATTTTTATTTTTGTACTTTTTACGGTTTTACGTTTAGTCGTAATAGTAATTAATTTCACATCTTCGTCATTCTCTTTTCTCATCCCCTTCTAACCAATATTAATCTCAAATCTTGCTACATTTTAGTCACACACATATACCTCCTTGGGAAACGAACTTTATTGGGTCATTAGTGTTTGATTTTCCTAAATCATCACTTAGTACTTACCGCTTATACGCCTTTTTCCTAAAAGGTCGTATTTTACCACAATTATTTTGGCGCCGCTGCCGGAGAGGTGTGTCGTGATTAATTTGTCTTGTTGTTTTTAATATTAACCATAAATATTATTTGTATTAGTAGAAATCTACTAATACGTATTATCGGTTTTTTGGTTTTTCTTGTGAAATTATTATTACTATATTGTATTAAGTATCACAACAAATACAAAATATCTCCAAAAGTGTGAAAACACAACCTTAATTGGGATTTGATCTCCTAATTATTGTATTCGAATCTCAAACAAAAGAAAAAGGCAAAAATAGATAAATACTTTCGTGAAGCTCGATTTTGAAAAATACAAACTATAAGGTGGGTATAAGGCGGGTATTATAAAATATACCCTAAGAAAAAGGCTCTTAAGTGCTTCGTGCCGCCTCGTTTCCCCGCTTGCTTGTGAGTATTTTGAGATTTAAGGATAATCGAGGGTTTTGCCGCCCAAAGTATTATTACTTATCATATATATTTGCTTGGTTTTCTTTGTGATAAAACCCTCTTGAACAATTTGGTTTTCACCAAAGTTCTAAAGTCATTCGAAGGCGTTCACTCCACGTGATCGTTTTCATTCTTTTGAGGCTTCTTTAATCAAGAGTTTGATTCGAGGAGAGATTTGGTAGATTGTTGTCTACGAAGATACACCAAAATCCAAAAAAATTAAAAACAATCAAAAACACAAAAAAATTGAAAATTCACAAAACACCCAAAAGGAATCTTCTTTGCTCACCTCCCATTCTACGTGAAGTTTATGCAAACTCGTAGTCAAGCGAAACGAGCTCGTAAACGTCGTCAAAATCAAGGAAATCAAGAGACGTTGATTGAAGAACAAACTGCAATTGTTGAACCTATTGTAGAACAAGAAGTCGTCATGGCTAATCGTACTATGATGGAGTTGCTTCAAGCACCCACCGAGGGTTTTGGAGAGGCCATTGTAATTCCCGCTATCCTTGCGGAGAATTTTGAGATTAAGACGGGTTTAATGTCGATGTTGCAAGCAAATAAGTTTAGAGGTCATGAGAAAGACAACCCGCATTGCCACATAAGGAATTTTAATCGTCTCACCACTACTAGCAAGTTTAAGGATGTTCCACATGACTCCATTAAGATGATGTTGTTTCCATACTCGTTAGATGGACCCGCTAAAATTTGGCTTGAGAAAGAACCGCCAAATTCAATTTTGACATGGGGTGATCTCGTTTCTAAGTTTGTGAACAAATTTTTCCCACCATCTAAAACAGCACATTTAAAAAATGAGATTTCATGATTTGTACAACGAAATAATGAAAGTTTTTCAATGGCATGGGAAGGATTTAAGGAAATGTTACATGAATGTCCACACCATGATTTTTCGGAATAGCATCAAGTTGATACTTTTTATAATGGGCTTAATGATCATGAACGAGATTATTTGAATGCCGCCGCGGGTGGTAATTTTTTGTGCAAAACGACCGATGAAGCTTTAAAGATTATCGAGAATATATCTAAGGTTTACAACCCTCGTAACACACCGAGTGTTGCCAATATGGGTTCGTCATCGTCATCATCGTCTCGTAGCATTAACGCCTTACATGTTGAAGCTAATGAGGAAAATCGGTGTTTTGATAGGTTTTCAAATCTTATGACTCATTGGAAAGCACAAGATGCTTTGAATTCCGCTTCGGTTAAAGCGGTTGATAAGAGTTGTTTGTCTTGTGGTGGAGCTCATGATCTTTCCGAGTGCATTACCGCCGGTGGTAACACTTCGAGTGCTTACGTAGCAACGGGAACTTACAACCAAAACGGCCAAGGTTCACACCCAAATCAAGCTCCACCAAATCAAAATGCTAATAACTATCAAAACAACAATCAAGGTGGTAATTATCAAGGCAATTCACGTAACTACAACAAAGGGAATTATCAAAGTAGGAGTGGACAAGTAACTAATCAAAACCAAAACCGTGATTTGTAAAACACTACACAAGGTTTTCAAAATGCTCACACTAAAAATCTTCAAGGAGAATTTTTGGATTATGCTAAAGCAAATAAAGCTAAATTTGATAACATGCAACGTGAGATGATTAGCTTAAGATCCGAGTTGAAAAACGAGCTTAAAAACGAACTTTCTAATGAACTTAAGACTCATGCAAATAAAATGGAAGGAAATGTTCAATGTCTTCAACAAAATCAACAAAAGATGGAACAAGGACAACATGAGATTAAGCAAGAATTGTTAAAAGCGGATTTAAGGCAATCAAAATTTGAAGACCGAATGGCAAAAATGTTTGAAGCAATCATGTGTAAACCCTCTTCCTCGGGTGGTCTTCCTAGTGATACCATTGCAAACCCGAAGGGAGAAATGAAGGTTATTACTACACGAAGTTGTAAAACTTTCAAGGAACCAATCTCTCGTCCAAGTACTTCTACGGAGAAGGAAATCGAGAAAGAGCCCGAGGTGATGGTCGAAAAGGAGCATATCACAATCCCACGAAGTACGGCTCATACCACACCTACGGTTGAACCAATACCAATCATGGAACCCGAGTTTCCAAGGTCGTTGCCTAATGTCCAACCCACACCACGCTTACCTTACCCTATGAGACGAAACAAAGAGAAATTGTAAGAACGTAACAAACAACAAATCGAGCTTTTTATAAAAATGTTTCAACAAGTGTATTTTGATGTGAGTTTAGCCGACGCGTTGTTATATATGCCTCGTTTCGCTTCCACTTTTAAAAGTATGATGAGCGATAAGGAAAAGCTTTTAAAGCTTGCTAATTGTTCTTCGGTTTATCTTAACCGCATACCGGAAAAGTTGGTGACCCCGGAAAGTTTCTCATTCCTTGTGACATACAAGATATGAAAGAATGCCTCGCCTTGGCCAATCTTGGTGCGAGCATTAATTTGATGCCATTTTCCATTTGGAAATCACTTTCGCTTCCGGATCTTACTCCTTCGAACATGTCTATCGAGATGGCCGATCATTCTACGATTCTAGCATGTGGAGTAGTGATACAATGGTTTGTTATGGGTATAGAATTAATGTCTCGGAATCTCCTCGAATTGATCACAGCTCAAAGTGGAATGATTTTTTTTTGTTGACAAATAGGGGGTTTGGTTTTCTATGTTACTAAGAAGGTAAATGCGTGAAGTAATTAAAAGTAAACTAGAAGCAATTAATTAATAAAAACAAAATTTGAATTAAAATTTAAACAAAACGGTAACAGTAAATAACCTTAAAAATGCTTGATTCGGAATGTGGCCTTTATTCGGAATAAATCAGACACAACTCCTTCATGCGGAATATCTTGCTCATGCGGAATAAATACTCATGCGGAATAATCTTTGATCCGGAATAAGTTGCTCATGCGGAATGTACTGTTGATGCGGAATAATGGGTTCATTCGGAATAAATGCTCATGCGGAATAAATGCTTCATGCGGAATGTTTGCTCATGCGGAATAAATGCTTCATTCGGAATAGTAGGTTGATGCGGAATAAAAGGTTCATGCGGAATAAATAGCTTATTCGGAATAAAGGTTGATGCGGAATATCCGGTTGATCCGGAATAATGGATATTCCGGATGAAGGACGTTGATCCGGAATAATAGATATTCCGGATGAAGGAGCTTGACTCGGAATAAATTATATTCCGAATGAAAGGCACTGATCCGGAATATATAAAATATTCCGGATGAACCAATTTGATACGGAATAAAATATGAACAGTGCTTGATCCGGAATGTTGGGGATGAAGAACAGTAGGTAATCAGAAAAACAGGGGAATGCGATTTCACCAAAAATCAACCAAGTTTTTAACCAAAACTTAAACAAAACTAATCACCAATCATCTACTAACCATGAACATCAAATCCCAACAATAAAAACACAAAACCCAATAACTTTTGAAGATCAAAATCAACTAAATAAGAACTTTAAAACTTTGAATCAAAGAACAAGATGAACAAGATGAAATGGAAAGATTATATTAATGATAAAGGTTTAAACAATCAAAGGAAAAGATTAAACTACAAGATTTGTGAAAGACAAGAATAAAAATCACCAACACCTTAGTGGTGTTGGCTTCTTCGCTACGAAACAAAGATAAAGAAACTGGGAATGAAAAACTAGCAGGGGTTTTCTATTTATAGGCTAGTGGTTGGTTGGTGAAGTGGGCTTTCTCCCTTTCTTCTTGTCTTCTCGTCTTTTCAGAAAAGTCAACGTTTTCGATTCTGATTCGGGATTTGTCGACGATTAAATTCAACTCGTCTTTTAATTTCTTCGTTTAATAGACTTGAGTTCCTTCGACATATGTAAATCTTCCATCTTTGGTCCTTTTCTTCGATAAATCTTCAAATAGGCCCATTGACTTCAAATATTTTGCATCTCTTGGACAATAGACTTCGTCTTGAGTCTTTTTCCTCGATAAAACCCGTGCAATCCCATGTTTTCTCCAATATTAATCCGGTTGGCTCTGAAAACACAATAAACACAAAAACCACGCATAATTCCAAACAAATGATATTAAACACGCGTTTTGGTCTCATTTTAGCCGGTTATAAGTGGTAAAGGGATGGGTGTTTACACACCTATCAAATCCCCTACACTTAACCATTGCCATGCCCTCATGCAATGCTTAGTGATAAAGCAATTTTACACTTTTATCATAATTAATCAACCTTGGCCTTATTAACATACTACTAAAACAAAAATTAGAGTACTAAGAGAAATTAAAACTTTAAAAGAAACAAAAGGATAGAAAACCCTTTTCACTTAGAAATAGCTGCATGGAAATAACTTGCAAAGAGATCAAGGACTTACATTAGGGCTTTGGTGCTGCGAAGATTTATCACCCTCAAGTTTCACGTTCCCCAAACTAAGCTTAAAAACGAGATCATTGTTATTATAAGTTAGCAAATCAAACACTTACACATATGGCTTAATTATATGCTTAAACTCCCTTATTCCTAGTTGTATCTCTTATATTTTATTTTTGTCTTAGAATGATCATGAAGATGCATTTTTGGACTTATTTCGATAGCTTATTTAGGCTGAAAGCAAAGTAGGACGATTTGATCAATAGTTAGCTAAAGGACAAAATCTCTTAAAACTGCTTCTCGGGATATCAAAAAATTCATATCTTGGCATAACTCGGTTCACGATTTGAGACCTTTCTCGGGCCGATATTTGGCATGTACTTCATACTTCATATCTTGAGAGACGTTCTTGAGATAATGGTCTTCTCTTCGTTAATAGAGTTTCTTCACTTGGAGACTTTTGAGGGGTACTCCAACTTTGTTGACCACGACTTCATGATTATTTCTTCAATCGCTAATTGGGATTTTGAGATACAACGATCCGCCTCCTTTTCGGACTTGGAGCTATTTATCCTCATACCTTGTTAGGGTCTTTTCGGATAGACTTCTCCATGATCTTTATGGGAGTTGATTTCTTTTCGTCGTGAGTCTTGATCCTTCATATTGATTTTGAGAATAATGCTTTTCACATCACCTTGGATCTTTAGCATTAAGATTGAATCCTCATTCCTTGTTAGGGCCTTTTCGAACTCGCCAATCTTCACGCCCCGCTTCATAAGTTATGCCTTGGCTATGAACTCTTATCATTACCGAGAAACTTTTAAACGATCTTGGGCTAGAAGCTAAGTAACTTTTCAAATCGTACGACCTTACTTATTGCAGATAATTTATTAGCAAGTGATGGGAGAATAGGCAAATAATTACACCAAGTGAGCTAGTGCAAGAATACCGACTTATAATTGACTCTATCATTTGTCGTTCTCCACAATTTAAAATCTCAAGTAATGAGACTCGTGGATGCTAAGCCTAATAAACCAATTAAGGTCTACATGGTTAAGGATACTTGCTAGAATAAACTTGGACAAGTCTATCCGGGTTGAGTCAAAATAATCGCAACGGGCCTAATATGTCAAAGACTTCAAAACTAGCTACACCACTTTATTAATATTTTTGACTTTATTGCGGGATATATACATATGAAAGCAACGATAAAAATTTAAAAATTACGACTAAATAGCCAAAGTTAATTAAAAATTTAAAAAATGTTGAAAAAGATGATTTCCCGGTTAAATGAAGGCATTTTCATGGAAAAGTCCACTTAAAACTTCGATAGAAGTCCCCCTACACTTAAGATAAACATTGTCCTCAATGTTTAAGCATGTGGGAAAAATCTCCCCTACACTTATGACATTGTGCACGTTGGTTAAATCAAGCTAAGGAAGGGACGACTAAAGTGATCAATTTCAAATGTGAGTATGACGAAAATTGAATCACGACAGTTGAGAGATAGAACCGGATTGCGGATAACACGGGAGCATGGTTCTTCAGAGATTCCAAGAGTGCAATTATCCCTGTAATCACATCACCACACAAACACAAAAAACCTATAGAGGTCCCCCTACACTTAGGGGGTTAAAACGGAAAAGGATAGATACTCGGGCTGCCTCCGGAGGAGCGCTTGTTTTTGATAATCGAGTCACGAGCCTGACTCGACCCAAAATTAGTTCATGGGAAATGTGGTGAGGGATGGAATCATCTCATGAGAGATGTCCTCACCAAAGTACAACTTCACTCGTTGGCCATTCACCTTAAAATTAGGTCCATTAGGTTGAGTGAGCTCGAGAGTACCATATGGAAAAATTTGGGCAATGGTGAATGGGCCGGACCAACGAGATTTCAGCTTGACCGAAAAGATTTTCAACCGAGAGTTAAAGAGTAAAACTTTGTCTCCAACTTGGAACTCTCGGTTCTTAATCTTAGAGTCGTGAATGAGCTTAGTCTTTTCCATATAGATCAAAGAATTTTCATAAGCCTCATTCCGGAGTCCATTCAGCTCATTGAGTTCGATCTTGCGTAGGTCACCGGCTTTGTTGATATCGAAATTAGCCCACTTCAAGGCCCAGTAAGCCTTGTGCTCCAACTCAATGGGGAGGTGGCACGCTTTCCCGTACACGAGACGATACGGTGTACAACCAATCGGAGTCTTGTATGCGGTACGAAAATCCCACAAAGCATCATCAAGTTTATCAGCCCATGAGGCACGATGCTCTCCCACGGTTCTTTCAAGAATTCGCTTTAATCCTCGGTTAGAGATTTCAGCCTGGCCATTAGTTTGTGGGTGGTATGCGGTGGAAAGACGATGATTTACACCATACTTAGCCATGACTCTTGCAAATTGGTCATTGCAAAAATGAGTCCCGCGATCACTAATAATGGCACGAGGCACACCGAATCTAGCGAACAGCGACTTCAAAAAGTTACAAACCACCCTTGCGTCATTAGTGGGTAAAGCTTTGGCTTCAACCCATTTTGAAACGTAGTCAACGGCTACAAGGATGTATTTGTTTCCTTTAGAGGAAGGGAATGGCCCCATAAAGTCGATACCCCAAACATCAAAGATTTCACATTCTTGAATGAAATTCTGAGGCATCTCGTCTTTATGTGTGATCTTGCCTTGTTTTTGGTAAGCATCACAACATTTAACCATCTCGTGAGCATCACGATAAATGGTGGGCCAATAAAATCCCGAGTCAAACACTTTTTTGGCGGTGTAGTTGGGACCAAAGTGACCACCGATGGGTCCTTTATGGCAAGCGTCAAGGATTTCTAAAGCTGCCGGTCCATCAACACATCGACGAATAATCAAATCAGCACATTGTTTGAATAGATACGGGTCATCCCAAAAGTAAGTCTTAATGTCTTTGAAGAACTTATTCTTTTGTTGGGATGTTAACCCGTCAACGAGAATTCCACCCGCCAAGTAGTTTGCAATGTCCGCAAACCACGGGGTTTCATCAGAAGTCGAGTTGATAGACATTAAGGTCTCCAGGGGAAAAGAGTCATTGATCTCTTTGTTCGGATGATCCCCTTGATAAGGATCCTCAAGTCTACTGAGATGATCCGCGGCTAGGTTTTCAGCTCCCTTCTTATCACGAATTTCGATTTTAAATTCTTGAAGTAGCAAAACCCAGCGAAGAAGTCTTGGTTTGGAATCTAGTTTAGTTAACAAGTACTTCAACACGGAATGATCGGTATAAACGATTGTGGTAGAAAGGACAAGATAGGGGCGGAACTTTTCAAAAGCATAGACAACAGCTAAAAGCTCTTTTTCGGTTGTTGTGTAATGCAATTGAGCCCCTGTCATTGTCTTGCTAGCATAGTGGATTGGTTGGAAGTGTTTGTTCACTCTTTGGCCCAAAACCGCTCCAATAGCATAGTCGCTAGCATCACACATCAACTCAAAGGGAAGCTCCCAATTAGGGGTAACCAAGACCGGTGCCTTAGTTAGCTTATCCTTAAGCAAGTTGAAGGCTTCAATACACTCATTGTAAAAGATAAAAGGAGTATCTTTTTCCAAGAGGTGGGTCATCGGGCGAGCGATTTTAGAAAAATCTTTGATGAATCGACGGTAGAAGCCCGCATGACCAAGGAAACTTCTAACACCCTTCACGGTTGAAGGTGGAGGCAACTTAGTGATAACATTGACTTTAGCACGGTCCACTTCAAGACCGGCTTTGGAGATCTTGTGTCCTAGCACGATGCCCTCTTTTACCATGAAATGGCATTTTTCCCAATTAAGAACAAGGCGAGTGTCTTCACACCGCTTAAGCATACGTTCTAAATTGGCAAGGAAAGCAGAGAAAGAATCGCCATAAACCGAGAAATCATCCATGAATACTTCCATAGTTTCTTCAACCATGTCATGGAAGATAGCCATCATACACCTTTGGAACGTCCCAGGAGCATTGCATAAATCGAAAGGCATGCGTTTGTAAGCAAATGTTCCATAGGGACAAGTGAATGTGGTCTTTTCTTGGTCTTTGGGATCTATCGGAATTTGAAAATACCCGAAGAAACCATCTAAGAAGCAGTAATAGTCATTACCCGCTAGACGCTCGAGCATTTGATCCATGAAAGGAAGAGGAAAATGATCTTTTCGCGTGGCATCATTGAGCTTGTGATAGTCGATACAAACTCTCCACCCAGTAACGAGACGAGTGGGAATCAACTCGTTGTGTTCATTGGGAACAACGGTTATTCCGCCCTTCTTGGGCACACAATGGACGGGACTTACCCATGGCGAATCCGAGATAGGGTAAATCAAGCCGGCATCAAGAAGTTTGATAACCTCTTGTTTGATGACGTCATGAATGCGAGGATTAACCCTTCGTTGGCTCTGGATTGCGGGTTTAAAGTCATCTTCCATGAGAATCTTGTGGGTACAAAAGTTTGGATCAATTCCGCGGATATCGGAAATTTTCCAAGCGATTGCCTTCTTATGATCTTTAAGCACGGCGATGAGGCGAGATTTCTCTTCTTTTTTCAAGTCCTTAGCAATGATGACGGGCTACTTCTTCTTATCTTCAAGGAACACGTACTCGAGACAGGGCGGCAACTTCTTAAGTTCTAAATCCGGAGGAGTTTCGATGGGAGGCGTATTCAAAGTCGGTTCATCGATAGCAATAGCCTTGGGAGATGGTGGAGAAATATGGTCTTCTTTGAGAAGGCTCTGAATGAGACGAATGTCTTCATCCCAATCGGTGGGAGAATCGTTATGTTCTAAGTTCACATCTCCCATGGTGGCTTCCAAATCTTTCCAAAGGAAATCACTTTCTCCAAATAGTGATAATGATGAATCAATAGAGGAAACGGTCTCAACATTAGGAAGAGAGGTAGGAATACTTTTACAAGCATCTTTGAAGTGTTCTTCACAAGACTCATCAAGAACGTCAATACAATTAACACTCTCGTATGAATAAGGCTGTTTAGAAAGCTTTCCCATGTTGAAGACAATTTTATCGTCACCCACTCTCATGATAAGCTCACCCGCTTCAACATCGATGAGAGTGAACCGGTCCTCAGGAATGGACGTCCGACGATCAATGGAACACGAGGATCCATGTCGTAGTCAACGACGACGAAATCGGCATGAAAAGTAAATTTGTCGACTCCTACAAAGACGTCTTCGACTATCCCCACTGGATAAGCAACCGTACGGTTAGCTAACTCCAAAGTCATTTTGGTGGGGACTAGCTCAGGGAGAGATAATTGCTTCCAAACGCTTAAGGGCATTAAGTTAATACTGGCACCTAGATCGGCTAGGACCATGCAATTCTCTACTCCCAGGAAGTTGCAAGGGATTAAGAAACGACCCGGATCACCAAGCTTGGTTGGCAATTTCCTTAGGAGCACTGCAGAGCAATTCTTATTAAGTTGGGTGTTAGCAATATCAAGAAGCTTCTCCTTGTCACTAAGAAGATCTTTGAACATTTTGGCATATTTAGGCATGTGAGCGAAAGCCTCAGCGAAGGAGATGTTGAAATTCAATTGTTTAAACATTTTGAGAAAGTTCGAAACTTGAATATCGTCCTTGCTTTTGAGCTTCTCTTTCCTCAACCTTGAGGGATAAGGTATATCGGAAGAAGAGGAAGGCTTTGGGATAGTAGGATCACTCACATCCTTGGGTGGAGGAGGGGTAGAAGTAAGAGGTGGAGAAATTGGGGAAGTAGAAGGATGAGGAATGGGAGTAGGTGACTCGTTTTCCTTAGTCACAATCACTGGTGGAGGTATAGGAAGCTCGGGTTCCTTGGTACCTTTGCCACTGCGAGTGGTGATTGCTTTCATCTCCCCTCTTGGATTCGCAACGGTGTTACTCGGAAGAGTACCCGAAGAAGAGGATTGATCACCTTGGAAGAAACCAGCCATCATGTTCCTTAAGTCATTCGTTTGACCACTCAAAGAATTTCGCATATCGTTTCTAAGATCGTTCCCTTGTTTCACCATGTCTGCTTTCAAGTTGAGCACTTCCCGCTGGAGATTTTCTATGATCACATCATTAGTCCTCATGTAGGTTTCAACATCTTGGTGTAATGCGGTGGGTTGGTTGGGAGGAGGAGCATGGTAGGCGGGTGGTTGATAAGCAGGTTGTTGGTAAACTTGGTTGTTTCTTTGAGGTGGATATGGTTGTCTTTGAGGTGGTTGGTATGGTGCTCGAGGTTGGTTTTGGTTGGGTCGGTTAAGGTTTTGTTGTTGGTTTTGGTTGTTAGGAGGAAAACCGGGCGGTGAGAGAAAGTTGTTTGAGCGGTAGCTAAGCAAGTTGCGGTCTCCTTGAGGACGAGCTTGATAAGCGGCCGGAGGATAGGTACCGTATGATGCATTAACATTCTCAGAAGGATAGTCTTAGGTGGTGGTACAAGTGGTGTAAGAGTGAGGACCCCCGCATATTTCACATGGTTGGCTAACAACATTGACTTGAGCGTTTTCGGCGTTGATGTTGTTGGTGTTGCTAGCGGTTTGGGTAGCAAGCGATTCAAGAAGCGTAGTAATTTTGTCAAGTCGCTTGTCGTTGTCACTAGTACTAGCACTAGCGGCATTGGTCCGAACACTCTTGGTTTGCACACGAGACTTATTTTCAATAATATCCCAAGCGGCATTAGAGGTCTTAACCAAAATATTACCCCCCGAGGCACTGTTTAGTGAATCTTGGTCATTCATGCTTAAACCATTATAAAAAGTATTAATTTGGTGCACTTTGGTAAAACCATGTTGTGGGCACTTTCTTAAAAGATCTTTAAAATGGTCCCAAGATTCACTAAAAGACTCGTCGTACTTTTGTTCAAAATTAATAATTTCATTCCGCAAAGCGGTAGTACGAGAGGGTGGGAAAAAGTAGTTGATAAATTTGGTCTCCAAATCCGTCCATGTCAGAATACTTTGTGGCGGTTCCTTTGCAAGCCAATGTCGGGCTTGTCCCTCTAAAGAAAAGGGAAAAAGTTGTAAGCGGATTACCTCTTGTGGAACACCATTGAATTTGACCGTATTCGTGAGTTGCAGGAACCTTTGGATGTGGTCATGAGGATCATCAATGGTACGCCCCAAGAATGGTTGAGCAGAGACCATCTGAATAAAGCCGGATTTAAGCTCAAAGTTGTTGGCTGCAATCGCGGGTATGACAATTGGATCATTGTTGCCATCTACATGTGCTTGCAAAAGTTCAATCATAGGGCGATTATCCGGTAGAGGCTCATTGTTGTTGTTATTATTGTTGTTGAGAGGTGGATTGTTATTGTTGTTATTGTTTTGAGGTGGGTTATTGTTGTTGTTGTGTACACCGGCCATGTCTAAGTCTTCGAGAGGCTCGGGCTCTTGATAAGACGTTGATCGTGTACGCATGCACCTGCAAAAGAACTAACAAAGCAAACAAGAAATATTTTTGGTTTTTTATGTTTTTTAATTTTTAGGATTTTTGAAAATTTTATATTTTTAGGGTTTTTGAAATTTTTTATGAAAAAGTAACGTTCACGGTGAACGGATCCCAAAATCCAAGTTCTCACAAAAAACTGTTAACCTTAACGAGAAGAGCCGGCAGCGGCGTCATTTGATACAATGGTTTGTTATGGGTTCAGAATTAATGTCTCGGAATCTCCTCGAATTGATCACAGCTCAAAGTGGAATGATTTGTTTTTGGTGACAAATAGGGGGTTTGGTTTTCTATGTTACTAAGAAGGTAAATGCGTGAAGTAATTAAAAGTAAACTAGAAGCAATTAATTAATAAAAACAAAACTTGAATTAAAATTTAAACAAAACAGTAACAGTAAATAACCTTAAAAATGCTTGATTCGGAATGTGGCCTTTATTCGGAATAAATCAGACACAACTCCTTCATGCGGAATATCTTGCTCATGCGGAATAAATACTCATGCGGAATAATCTTTGATCCGGAATAAGTTGCTCATGCGGAATGTACTGTTGATGCGGAATAATGGGTTCATTCGGAATAAATGCTCATGCGGAATAAATGCTTCATGCGGAATGTTTGCTCATGCGGAATAAATGCTTCATTCGGAATAGTAGGTTGATACGGAATAAAAGGTTCATGCGGAATAAATAGCTTATTCGGAATAAAGATTGATGCGGAATATCCGGTTGATCCGGAATAAAGGATATTCCGGATGAAGGACGTTGATCCGGAATAATAGATATTCCGGATGAAGGAGCTTGACTCGGAATAAATTATATTCCGAATGAAAGGCACTGATCCGGAATATATAAAATATTCCGGATGAACCAATTTGATACGGAATAAAATATGAACAGGGCTTGATCCGGAATGTTGGGGATGAACAGTAGGTAATCAGAAAAATAGGGGAATGCGATTTCACCAAAAATCAACCAAGTTTTTAACCAAAACTTAAACAAAACTAATCACCAATCATCTACTAACCATGAACATCAAATCCCAACAATAAAAACACAAAACCCAATAACTTTTGAAGATCAAAATCAACTAAATAAGAACTTTAAAACTTTGAATCAAAGAACAAGATGAACAAGATGAAATGGAAAGATTATATTAATGATAAAGGTTTAAACAATCAAAGGAAAAGATTAAACTACAAGATTTGTGAAAGACAAGAATAAAAATCACCAACACCTTAGTGGTGTTGGCTTCTTCCCTACGAAACAAAGAAAAAGAAACTGGGAATGAAAAACTAGCACAAAAAGTGTGAGGGGTTTTCTATTTATAGGCTAGTGGTTGGTTGGTGAAGTGGGCTTTCTCCCTTTCTTCTTGTCTTCTCGTCTTTTCAGAAAAGTCGACGTTTTCGATTCTGATTCGGGATTTGTCGACGATTAAATTCAATTTGTCTTTTAATTTCTTCGTTTAATAGACTTGAGTTCCTTCGACATATGTAAATCTTCCATCTTTGGTCCTTTTCTTCGATAAATCTTCAAATAGGCCCATTGACTTCAAATCTTTTGCATCTCTTGGACAATAGACTTCGTCTTGAGCCTTTTTCCTCGATAAAACCCGTGCAATCCCATGTTTTCTCCAATATTAATCCGGTTGGCTCTAAAAACACAATAAACACAAAAACCACGCATAATTCCAAACAAATGATATTAAACACGCGTTTTGGTCTCATTTTAGCCGGTTATAAGTGGTAAAAGGATGGGTGTTTACACACCTATCAATTAGCCGAAATGTTTTCGTGAAAGTGGGGAAGTTCTACTATCCCGTTGATTTTATAGTAGTTGACATCCCCGCGGATCCTCAAGTTCCTCTAATTTTAGGTCGTCCATTTTTAGACACCTCGAGATCGCTTATCGACGTTCATGCAAGAACTATTACTTTGAGATTCAACAAAGAGGAACTTGTTATAAACGCTACTCAAAACTCAAAACCTTCTCATGTTTATGCAATCGCTACCATCAATCACATTGACTTAGTTGATGTGGTTTGCGATGAGTTTTCACAAGAAGTGTTAGGTTTTTCCGATAGCTCGTCAAGTGGCAATCCCACTATTTTGGATCCGATTCATGCTAATTCCACACCAAATCTCACTCCATTCCAAGGAGGCGATTTTACTTCAAATAAAATTGACAATGAAGATGAGGTGTTTATTAGTGATGATACTTCTATTCCACAATTTCTTTCGCCGATGGAAGTTATGAGTGTTGAGCAAAAATCTTCGATCGAGGAACCGCCTATCCTTGAATTAAAAGATCTTCCTTCTCACCTTGAATACGCATTCTTGGAAGGTGATGACAAGTTGCCGGTTATCATTGCAAGAGGTCTTGCTAATGATGAAAAAACCGAGCTCTTGAAAGTTCTTAAAGCTCAGAAAGGGGAAATTGCGTGGAAAATTTCCGACATTAAGGGTATTGACCCAAAATTTTGTACTCACAAGATTTTAATGGAGGAGGACTACAAACCCGCAATTCAAAGTCAAAGAAGGGTAAACCCCAAAATTCACGATGTCATTAAAAAGGAAGTTCTTAAACTCCTTGACGCGGGAATAATTTATCCTATCTCCGATAGCCCATGGGTGAGCCCAATCCATTGTGTCCCTAAAAAGGGAGGAATGACCGTTGTGCCTAATGAAAACAACGAGTTAATTCCCACTCGTGTTGTGACCAGTTGGAGGGTGTTTACTGACTACCGAAAGTTAAATGACGCCACTCGTAAAGACCACTTTCCTTTGCCCTTCATGGATCAAATGTTGGAGCGACTAGCGGGAAATGAGTTATATTGCTTTTTAGATGGTTTTTCCGGTTACTTTCAAATCCCTATCGACCCTCGTGATCAAGAGAAGACTACGTTTACGTGTTCTTATGGAACGTTTGCCTATCGTAGGATGACTTTCGGACTTTGTAATGCACCGGGTACGTTTCAACGGTGTATGATGGCTATTTTTCACGATATGATCGAGAAGTCGATGGAAGTGTTTATGGATGACTTTTCGGTGTTTGGCAATTTGTTCACGTCGTGTTTATCTAATCTCAAGCAAATGTTAAAACTTTGTGAAGAAACCAATCTTGTGCTTAATTGGGAAAAATGTCATTTTATGTGTAAACAAGGAATCGTCTTATGACATAAGGTCTCGAAAGCGGGGATTAAGGTCGATAAAGCTAAGGTAGACGTCATCGCCAAGTTACCTCATCCCAAAACCGTTAAGGGAGTTAGGAGTTTCCTAGGCCACGTGGGCTTTTATCGTCGTTTCATCAAAGACTTTTCAAAAATCTCTCGACCTATGACACACCTTCTCGAGAAGGATGCTCCTTTTAATTTCAATGAGGATTGTGTTAGAGCTTTCGAAACTCTTAAAAGGAAACTTACCGAAGCTCCCATTCTTGTTGCTCCTAATTGGGAATTACCCTTTGAAATCATATGCGATGCAAGTGATTATGCTATAGGGGCCGTCTTAGGGGAACGTTATGAAAAGCATTTCCGTCCTATCCATTATGCTAGTAAGACGATGACCGAGGATCAATTAAAGTACACCACAACGGAAAAGGAATTCCTTGTCGTGGTCTATGCTTTTGAGAAATTCCGACCTTAACTCGTCTTAACTAAAAGCATCGTGTATACCGACCATTCGGCTATCAAGTATCTCTTAGCTAAGCAAGATGCTAAGCCGAGATTGCTTCGTTGGATGCTCCTCCTCCAAGAATTTGATGTCATCGTGCTTGACAAAAAAGGAGCCGAGAATCTAGCGGCCGATCATCTCTCTCGTCTAGAAGATCCTCACAAAGATGTTTTCAAGAACAAGGAAATCACCGAAACATTTCCTCTCGAGACTCTCGGTGTAGTGAGTTCTAAAGACACCACCCCATGGTTTGCCGACATTACAAATTATCATGCGGGCAATTTCATAATCAAGGGTATGACGACACAACAAAAGCGAAAATTCTTTCGTGACGTCGGGTTCTATTTTTTGGACGACCCTTATCTCTTTTGGGTTTGTGCGGATCAACTCGTTCGACGTTGTGTTTTTGGTACCGAAGCTTCTAATATCCTTAGAGCTTGTCACGAAGGACCCACGGGTGGTCACCATGGTGCTACTCTCACGGATAAGAAAGTGTTCGATGCCGGCTTCTTTTGGCCTTCTATCTATCGTGATGCACACGCACTTGTGAAGTCGTGTGATTCGTGCCAACGACAAGGAAAATCGTCTCAACGTGATGAAATGCGGCAAAACATAATTCAAGTGTGTGAGATTTTTGACATTTGGGGCATAGACTTTATAGGGTCGTTCCCATCGTCTCATGGCAACAAGTATATCCTCGTCGCGGTTGACTACCTTTCTAAGTGGGTGGAAGCTAAGGCTTTGCCTACTAATGATGCTCGTGTGGTAGTGAAGTTTTTGAAGCAACTATTCTCTCGGTTCGGAACCCCTCATGCTATTATAAGCGATCGTGGAACCCATGTTTGTAATGACCAATTCGAGAAGGTCTTAAAGAAATATGGAGTTACTCATCGTCTTTCTACGGCTTATCACCCGCAAACGAGTGGGCAAGTCGAGGTTTCGAACCGAGCTTTGAAGAGGATTTTAGAGAGGTCGATTGGAGAGAACCGTGCTTCATGGTCCGACAAACTCGATGACGCTTTATGGGCCTTTAGGACCGCTTATAAGACACCTATCGGTTGTACTCTTTATAAGTTAGTCTATGGGAAGAATTGTCATTTTCCCATTGAATTAGAGCACAAGGCATATTGGGCCCTTAAGCATGCAAACTTTGACTTAAAGACCGCGGGAGATCACCGGAAAATACAATTAAATGAATTGGATGAACTAAGAGACAATGCTTATGAAAATTCATTGATTTTCAAAGAAAATACTAAAAAGTTTCATGATGCAAAGATTAAAAACCGGGTTTTTAACGTTGGTGATCAAGTGTTACTTTTTAACTCTAGACTAAAGATATTTTCCGGGAAATTGAAATCTCGTTGGTCGGGTCCTTTCACCGTTACACAAGTGTTTCCTTATGGGACCATCGAGCTAGCTCAAAATGATGGTCCTAACTTCAAGGTGAATGGACATAGGCTTAAGCACTACTTTGGTGGGGAAATTCCTTCAATGGTTGACCTCGACCAAGTCACCTTCCCCAATGATAATTAGCATTGAGGGGATCGAGTCGAGCTCATGACTCGGTAATCAAAAATGAGGTGCCTCGTGGGGGAGATCCCATGCTTATCCTTTTATGCTTTCTAATAAATAATGAGAGGGGATTTGTGCCCTTCCAACTCGTTGTCTCGTGGTTGTTTGTGATTGTGTTATCTAGATCATCATCATCTACGATTGAAGACTCTCGTGTTCGTTTACGTGAGCCTCCATCGTTTGCTTGAAGAAGTTTTTCACGAATCCATGACATATCCTTTATTGTTCTAACAATTATCTTTTAGCATACTTAATAAACGGCTTTAGATATATTGTTGATCACCCTTTCCATGCTAGATCCTAAGCATTCGACTCTTCGTCTCTAGTATGGGGGTGCTCCACCTTTAGACTCGAAACATTGAGGACAATGTTTACTTTTAGTATGGGGGGTGAATAGATACTTTCTTTGCTACGCCCTCACGCTTTCCAACTTTCAATGTTTTGTTTTGTTGCTAATAAGGCTAAAAATGGCCAAATTTTAAAAATTTTCTTACTTTTAGTAAGTGTTTTTAAGACACGAATGTATATTTTCCGATGGGTAGAATAAGAGCTAATTTTTGACTTGATGGGTATTTGGAGCCCTTTACATTCCTTAACCCGCTCAATTCAAGTTTTGCTAGACTTTTATAAGGGAACTTTAAAACGCGAAAGTCTTAGCTCATTCGGGTTAAGAACAAGAACTTTTCGCAAGTTCCTATAATTGATACTAGAAAGTCACTTATCAAGTTAATAGCTCGACATATTAAAATGCGAGCATAACATTCCAGAGTTAGTAATTCGTTGTGAATATGAGATGAAGTACTTCTACATTATCCAATGATTATGAGAGAAAATATTTTGTTATTGTATGGGGTCATACTATCATATACACAAAATCATAATTAGCATCATGCCAATATATTATTATAATTCCTCTATTTCATAATTGGTTTTGGTTATAAACCAAATCTATCACATTTTTGTGCATTAATCCACCTAAATGAAAATATATGCGATATAAACGAAGGGGTAATTCCTTCAGGAGGAGATAAGTAGCTACAAATTCAGAATGAATTACCATATTTTATTGATCCTAGATAGAAATTTTATGAGTTTATTATTCAATGATAATCTAATAGCCATACATATATATTGGCCAATAACAAAGTTTCAGCTACTCATGCTCCTACTTTGTCCCTCAAGGACACTACTTAATTATGACATGCCTCAAGCATGGTAGACTAATCGATTTCAAATAAAATCCTCGATGTAAACTACGGAGTATAAAAATAAGATGGTTCTTCGAGGTATAAAAGGCCCCATGATAGTCTCACAAAGAGATACTAGACATAAAGGTTCTTAAAAGAACATTAAATTAACCAATGAGATCTCAATAAATTTTATCATGTCTAGATTCATATGAAATCGAAACAAAATGACGTCGATAATTTGTTTATAGCGCTTATTATTATGCATAGTGAGGATCATGAATTAATTTTTATTCAAAAGTGAGCTCAACAAACTGATTGATCATCATGAAAAGATTTAGTCACTTGAAAATAAGAGAAATATTAGGACATGAAGTCCATACACATGAATGTGTAAAAGCTATTGGATATACACGGGTTGCGTACACAACCGAATTAAGAGCTCTAAAGTTACATGCTTTAAGACATGAATTGTGGAATATATAAATTCCCAAAAGCATGAATCTGCTTATTAAGTATCATATTATCTAGAGGTGGATGTAAATATATTATTGATATTATATGAGCAAGTCAATCTAAAAAGTATTTTAGTTTGTCTTATATACGTTTTATTAGAGCTCTAAATATTCCGAAGGATTCATAAGCCTCAAACATGTCTAGCAATTTCAACTTCTGGAAATAGTTCTAAATAACTTATTTGATCAAGCCGAATGAATTATTATATTGATAAATAATCATTTGGACGCATATTATCTTATTTTTTGCACATGTTTCAAAGAAAATTTTTGGTCCTCAAGTACCAAAAGTGCAAGTAAAGTTTTGATGTCTATTTTGCAATCAATATGCGTCATGAGATTTTATATTCTTAATTTTTATATTAGCAATATGAATTTTCTAACCAATGTATTTTATAATGGTTTGGAAGCTACATGTATTTTTTAATATTTTCAGGACATAACCTTAAACATCAATGATCTAGTGGACTTTGTTACAAAGTCTTTGCCAACACATGTTTTTTAGCAACATGTTCACAAGACCGTCATTTGAGGCTTGAAAGATATGCATTAATTTGAGGAGGAGCATTATACGCACTGCACTCTTTTTCCCTTCATCAAGTTTTTATCACATTGGGTTTTTTCTTGATAAGGTTTTTAACGAGGCAGATGATGACGTATAACGACCGGTGAATATCCAAGGAGGAGTGTTATAAATATCCTTATAATGTGTGTCTCTTCACCTTGAATGTGTATTCACTAGCCATGAATTAGTGGTTAATTGACTAAGATGTTACACTTCATGTGCCCTTATAAATAAGAGACACATTGTACTCATTTGGTACACGACATAATAAGAATCATCTTCTTCCTCCTCAATCTCTCATTCACTATATTTCATAACAGTTTATTTATTTTGATTTTTGGTAATTTTTTGGGATTTTTTAGAATTAATTTTTATTTTTGTACTTTTTACGGTTTTACGTTTAGTCGTAATAGTAATTAATTTCACGTCTTCGCCATTCTCTTTTCTCATCCCATTCTAACCAATATTAATCTCAAATCTTGCTACATTTGAGTAACACACATATACCTCCTTGGGAAACGAACTTTATTGGGTCATTAGTGTTTGATTTTCCTAAATCATCACTTAATACTTACCGCTTATACGCTTTTTTCCTAAAAGGTCGTATTTTACCACAATCAATAGGAAATCCACAACAGGAGGTTGTCAATTCCTAGGCAGAAGACTCATATCATGGTAGTGTAAGAAGCAAACCATTGTTGCTACTTCTACAACTGAAGCTGAATATGTAGCTGCTGCTCATTGCTGTAGACAAGTACTTTGGATTCAAACTCAGTTGCTAGACTATGGTTTCAACTTCATGAACACCAAGATCTACATTGATAATAAAATTACTATTTTCATTGTCAAGAATCTAGTATTTCACTCTAAGACCAAGCACATTGAGATCAGACATCACTTTATAAGAGATGCTTATGACAAAAAGCTTATTCAGGTCTTGAAGATTCATACAGATAACAATGTAGCTGATTTATTAACCAAGGCATTTGATGCAAAGAGATTTGAGTTCTTGGTAACACATATTGGTATACTCAACCAATAACTGTTGCTATGTTAAGGGGATGTAACAGTTGTACAATTTTTATGCTAATTGTTATTGTATAGTGTTTGTTTTGTGTTTTTGATGTGATTGCAGGTTGATAGAATAAGATAAAAGAGGTTACAATGATAGTGGAATGCATGAACCGGTCTATTGTTTGAGGTACCGTTTTGAAACCAAGTATCGCTAGGCATATTTGAAGTACCGTGTATGTTCCATGAACTACTACATAACGTTGTACCGTTGAGGGTCTATTTTGTAAATTTGAGGTTTCTTCGCGCTTGGCTTTGCTATTTACATAAATACCAAATCTAATTATACAATTGATTCACCTAATCTTTTATTTTTTATCTCTTGATTCTATAACCTTCTCTCTAATTTTCGATCATCAAAAAATACCAATGGCTGCTCTACAAGTGATCTCTAAGCACAAGCAGGTTGCTAACCTTACTCAGAATGATGATTCTATTGGTTTTCATGAGATACTTGGCTTTCTCTCTCGAAGTCATGTACATTTTTGTAAGTCATATTGTCTCTATTCCTATTGTTACACAATTTTGGAATACTGCTGTTTTAGGTACTCTTCATGATCAACCTTGCATTAGGGCTAGGGTTAATAATAGAAATGTCTATGTGACTGAGGTAATGTTAAGGGAAAGTTTAAGGCTTAATGATGATAATGGAATTAGTATGCTGAATAACACAAAGATACATGATGGTTTTGCAGCCATGGGTTATGAGAGTGGTAGGGAAAGTCTTACTTTCTTTAAAGGTTTATTTTCACCACAATGGAAATTGTTTTTTCATGCTATTATTCACTGTTTAAGCTCAAAGAGTACATCTTTTGATCAAATCCATGTTGCTTTGGTATCAACTGGTATTTGTCTAGCAAATAACAGAGTTTTTAATTTTTCAAAATTAATTTTTGAAGGCATGACTAGGAATTTAGAAGGAATTAAAAAGTTTTTAATATATCCTAGATTCATTCAAGCTTTAGTTAATAACCAAATCCCTAACCTACCAGAATTGACAAATACATGGGATGTTCCTACTTTTACAAAGAGAACTTTCTCTTTCTTGACCAAACCAGGAAGTGCTTTTATAGGAATTGTTACACCCTTATTTGCAAATATGTTAGCCCAACCAGCCAATCAAGAAGGTGAGGAACCTAGTTCAGCTAGTGATTCTCAGCAAAATCCTTCTCACCAGAGTCCCCAATCATCTGAAGATACTCAATCTTCTTCTCATAATGTTGGTGATCAACCATATTCTGATGAGATGATCCACACACCTGCTGCTTCAATTGCTGCTAGTGGTTCTCCACATGAAACAGTAATAGAGGTGGTGGATGTTGTAAATTTAACTGCTTTGTGCACAAGCTTGTCCAAACAGGTACAGGTGTTGTAAAAAGGGAAGATTGCTCAGGATAAAATAATTGTTGAATTAGAATCCAACTTAACCAAGCTAAGGAATAAAGTCACTCCTTAGATGAGGCAACACAGAGTAATTCAGAAAGCTGCTTGATAGGTGTGAAAACACCCATCCTTTTACCACTTAATTACAATAATAACCAAGCCAAAACGTGTATTTTATGTCGTAAATGTCGGAATTATGCGTGGTTTGTGTTTTTGTTGTGATTTAGGACCAAAATGTGAAAAGGGAAGAAAACACGGGCTTTCACGGGCTTTTATCGAAGAAAACGACAAAAAAAAGACAAAGTCAAGAGATCAAGAATGCAAAAAGAACGGAAGTCCAAGGCCTATTCTGAAGATTTATCGAAGAACAAGTCTAAAAGACAGAAGTTTAATTAAGCCGAATAACTCGAGTCTAATAAATAAATAAATTATAAGACGAGTTTAATTAATCCCGAGACAAAGTCGATAAAGTCGAAGAACTTAAAAGACGAGAAGACGTGAAGAAAGAAAGAAAGAGGAGGCAACACATGCACCTCCCCATTTCCTATAAATACCCTCCTAAACTCATTTAGGAGGGTTGGTTAGTTTTAGTTTAGCTTAGTTTTTCTTTAATTTTTGTAGGTGATTCTAGAGAGAGAAAGTGACAGTTTCTCTCACTAGGATCCCAATCTTTTATCTTTCTTTCTTGTTTTTAATCAAGCTTTTACCTTTGATAGTTGAATTCTCGTTCTAAGCTTATTCTTATTCTACCTTTCTTAGCTTTAACTTGTTCTTAATCCGTATTTCTTTACACGTTTTGTTTAAGTTTTATGTTTGATTTATGAAAAGGTTTGTCTTTTGGTTAATCTAAGTTTCCTAGGAATCAAGCTTTGAGCTTGACATGCTTATTGGCTTAATTTGTGTCTAGCTTATTGTTTTAAGTTTTCTTAAAAAGATTTAGTCTTTTTACAAAGTTTATTTATATTGTGTCGCGAAAGGTTTTGAATTTTAGCTTATTGTGTTCACCTTATTCTCGTTTATCTAGTTTCGGTGTATGCTTATTAGTCTTAGCTTATTAAACTTGTGCTTATTGCCAAATTCATGTTCATCGCAATATTAGGGATTGAGACATTCCGACGGATTACTTGTGTTGATCGCAATAACCCATTAGGGTTTTACTTTGCGATCGGTTGGTAACTTCACCCTTATTCCGATCTGGGATTGCGATCGCTTATTGCGATCGCGTATTCCGACGGAGTTTAAGGTTGTATTGAAACGAAGTGCTGCCCAATTTTCTATTGCAACATTCCGATGGATTTCATTTTAAAGTATTCCGATGGTTTTAGTTTTAGTGTATTCCGATGGTTTCCTTTTCTTAAACATTCCGATAGCTTTTGCCTTTACACATTCCGATGCTTTTATTTTTCCATATTCCGATAGATTTTCTTTTAATCAATCCGACGGGTACACTTTCCGATAGGTATGCCGATGGAATGGTGACAGTATTCCGACGGCGTACATTCCGATCGATATTCCGATCTGGATTCCGATAGGTGTATTCCGATGGAGTTGGTTTAGTTTTAATTTCTTGTCTTAAATTTATTTTAAGTTCGACTTATTTTAAGTTTTCATTTTTATTAAATTGTCAATTTACTTTTTGTTAAGTTTTAATTTTATGTCATTTAATTTCCCGTGATTTACTTTTAAAGTTTTAAATATTGCACCGTTTACGTTTCAACTAGTTTTAACTTTAGTTACTCGCCATTTATTTTAAGTCTTGCACATTTAATTTACCAAAACCAAAAACATTATTTTTACCAAGAACAACTAATCTCGCACAATTAGCCGAAAATCAATTCGAGGAGATACCGAGAAACGAACTTTCAACTAGTAAAAATCATACATTAAAATGGCGCCGCTGCCGGCTCTTTTCGTGAGGATCTACGGTTTTTTGTGAGAGACGCGTTGGCTTTTGGGATCCGTTCACTTGTGAACGTTATTTTTTGTGTCCAAAATTTTCAAAAAAAGAAAAATCTTAAAAAGCATTTCTTTTTCCAAGTTTTGCACCAAAAATATTCTTCTTGCTTATCTATCTTTCTTTATGGATTTTTATGTCCATTGCGTCGGGTGTAGGAGACGATTGTACGGGAACGACTCTTGTCAATGGTGTACATGTGAGCGGTGCGGAAACGATATCAAAGATACACAATTAATACCAGGATTTTGTCCTTTGTGCCACTCACTTAATTCGTCCTTTTTGAACCCACCTACTCTTTCCCCGTGCATCTATTGTGGAAGCGATTCTCATTGGCATGTTTCGTGTCCGGTTCAATACCCGTCTATTCACGGACAAGAACCGAGGTACAATTATGACAATGAAAATAGCTATCCACAAGACGCACCCGGCTTTTCTCCTTACCCTTGTTGCCAAAATTGTGGGGGTCCTCACGATACCTATTATTGTCAACCAATGAATTATTATGAGCAAAATCCGTGTCCTCAATTTTCTTCACCGATGGATTATTATGAACCAAACCCGTGTTCTAATTCTTCCCAACCGATGAACTACTATGAGCCACAACCATGCTATAATTCAGGTTTTCCACACTTTGAGCCCCCACATCACACCCTCAATCATCAATCCTCTCAGCAAATTAATCTTGACCCACAACGCACTACTTTGAATGACGAACTACACTCCATCATTCTGCAACTTCAAGAAGCCGTTGTTCTTACAAAAGAAGCATGGGCGGAGGAAAAGCGACTGCAACAAGAGCAAGTATCTAATCTTAGTGATTATACCCCTCCTCTTGTGCATCAATACTATTATGATGATGATGACGACGATGTTGTATGCACTTTCAACACATCTTCTGAAGTTGCTGCTCCTACTCTCGATGTTCCTACTGCGTCTAACGATCTTGATTCGTTGAATGAGCTTAGTGATGTTGGTCTCGACAAATTATTGGATGATGAGGTTTGTGACTTACCTGCTATGGAGCTTGAGGACGACGTTGCTCTTATGGAAGAGGTCGATCCTAGTGATGACGATTTTTCTCCAATCTATGATAATTTCACTTTTGAAATTTCTCAATCTCCACCGGGAGATGCGGGTGATGACGATTTATTCTCTCCGGTTTACGAGAAGTTCACCGGTTGAACATGATCTTGTGGATAAGGTGGAAGACGTGCTTCTTCGAGATAGATTACGGAAAGTGCACCTTCTTATTGCTCAAATCGAAGCGTTGACTTCTCCTCCTCTTTCCGAGTCTTTGCCTCCATCTATTCCTCCCGTTGAAGATAATGACCCATTGCTGGAAGAAATTGACATTCACTCCATACCACCAGGTAATGATGACGATGATATGGAGGGGACACTATTTTTGATAATTTGCTGCAGGAAAGTATTGACCCAAGTCCCCCTCCCTAGCACCTTTCATCCTCCCCTTTAGCCACTATTTCGGAGGATGAGTGCTTTGATCCGGGAGGTGACATTGATTATGCTATGATTGATAACAATACGGCTTTGCCGCTTGCTCAGCATCCATTGTCTTTGGGGGAGGACAATGTGCTTACTTTACCAACCCCACCTCCCGTGGATCCTGATTTCACATACTATACGTATGTTGAAAGGACCTTTCTCCCTTTCAAGACTTAACCCCCCGCCTCTCCTTTATTGATGTCAACCGGGAACGAGGACAAGGTCTTTGATCCCGGTATCACATTCGAGGTTTCCCCATGGACTATTTAATTCGGGGACGAGTCAGGCTCGACTCGGTTAATATAAACAAGCGCTTTTTGGGAGGCAACCAATTATCTATCTATTTTCACCAATAGTGTAGGGGGAGCCCCGTGGTGTTTCTTGCTTTCTTTCTTATCTTGTGCAGGGATAAGAGCTTCAAAGACACACTCTTGATGACTTTTGACAAACCGTGATTCCGTGTTCCCTTCTTCCCGGTTCTATCCTAAACTCTTTTCGATTCACTATTTTATATTTCTCAATATTAAAATAGGAATCTCTTTAGTTATCTTTTCCTTAGCAAGATTTAAACAACGTGCACAATGTCCTAAGTGTAGGGGAGTTTACTCCCACATGCTTAAACATTGAGGACAATGTTTATCTTAAGTGTAGGGGGGACTTCTATCGAAGTTAAGTGGCCTTTTCCTTGTATTTGTCCTCATTTTAACCGGAAAATCAATTTTTTGACATTTTTCAAAAAATTTTATCTATTTTGGCCTATTAGTTTTTCCCTTTGTATAGTTAATTTCTTCCTTTACTAGAATAAATCTTTAATAAAGTGGTTTTAATTTTCAAACGTTGTGAATCTTTTGACTCAACCCGAGTTTACTTATCTAAGTTACTCTAGCTAGTATCCTTAACGTGTTTAAGTCAAGTTTTGCTAGGCTTTTATATAGGGAGCTATAAAACGCGAAAGTCTTAACTCTCACGGATTAAGAACAAGAACTTTTCGGAAGTTCCTATAATTGATCCTAGAGAGTCGTTTATCAAGGGAACTTTAAAACGCGATTTCTAAACTTGAAAGAGTCTAAGAATTTGCAAGATCCTTTAGGCGACTCGAAAACCCAAAACTTTGATTTAATAGGCTAAGCATCCACGAGTCTCATTCCTTGAGATTTTAAACTGTGGAGAACGAGAGATGATAGAGCCAATTATAAGTTTGGTATTCTTTCGTGAATTTATGTGAGTTAATTATAAGCCTATTCTCCCATCGCTTGCTAATAAATTTATCTGCAATAAATAAGGTTGTACGATTTGAAAAGTTACTTAGCTTCTAGCCCAAGATCGTTTAAAAGTTGCTCGGTATGGATTAGAGTTCATAGCCAAGGCATAACTTATTGAAGCGGGATGCGAAGATTGGCGAGTCCGAAAAGGCCCTAACAAGGCATGAGGGCTATATTTTGTTGCTAAAGATCCAAAGTGATGTGAAGAATCATTTATCGAAAATCAATATGAAGGATCGAGACACACGACGAAAAGCAAAAACTCCCCAAAAGTCATGGAGAAGTGTATCTGAAAAGACCCTAACAAGGTATGAGGATAAATAGATCCAAGTCATAAAAGGAGGCGGATCGTTGTATATCAAAGTCCAAAATAAAGATTGGAGAAAAATGAAGAAGTCGTGGTCCAAGTATGAATCTCTCAAAACTTCAAGTGAAGAATTCCATTATGAAGAGAAGACCATAATTTCATGAACGTCTCTCAAGGTTTGAAGTATGAAGTCGCTGCCAAATATCGGTCCGAGAAAGGTCTCAAATCGCGAAGCGAGTTATGCCAAGATATGAACTTTTTGAGGTCCCGAGAAGCAGTTTTAAAAGATTTTGTCCTTTAGCTAACTATTGATTAAATCGTTCACTTTATTTTCAGCCTAAATAACTATCAAAATAAGTCAAACAATGCATCCTCGTGATCATTCAAGACAACAATAAAATATAAGAGATACACCTAGGAATAAGGGAGTCTAAGTGAACAATTGGCCCACATGAGTTCGTGGTGGTTTGCTAACTTATAATAACAATGATCTTGCTTTTAAGCTTGGTTTGGAGAAAGTGAAAACTTGAGGATGATGATCATTCATGACATTTTCAAAACCCAAAGGTATGTTTTTTTATTTCTTTACTTGTTTCGTAATTTTCTATCTCTTTAATAAAGGCCAAGACGGATTGATTATGATGAAAAGTGTAATCGCGCTTTGTAACTAATGCATTGCATGAGGACATTGCAATGGTTAAGTGTAGGGGATTTGATAGGTGTGAAAACACCCATCCTTTTACCATTTAATTACAATAATAACCAAGCCAAAACGTGTATTTTATGTCGTAAATGTCGGAATTATGCGTGGTTTGTGTTTTTGTTGTGATTTAGGACAAAAATGTGAAAAGGGAAGAAAACACGGGCTTTCACGGGCTTTTATCGAAGAAAACGACAAAAAAAGACAAAGTCAAGAGATCAAGAATGCAAAAAGAACGGAAGTCCAAGGCCTATTCTGAAGATTTATCGAAGAACAAGTCTAAAAGACGGAAGTTTAATTAAGCCGAAGAACTCGAGTCTAATAAATAAATAAATTATAAGACGAGTTTAATTAATCCCGAGACAAAGTCGATAAAGTCGAAGAACTTAAAAGATGAGAAGACGTGAAGAAAGAAAGAAAGAGGAGGCAACACATGCACCTCCCCATTTCCTATAAATACCCTCCTAAACTCATTTAGGAGGGTTGGTTAGTTTTAGTTTAGCTTAGTTTTTCTTTAATTTTTGTAGGTGATTCTAGAGAGAGAAAGTGACAGTTTCTCTCACTAGGATCCCAATCTTTTATCTTCCTTTCTTGTTTTTAATCAAGCTTTTACCTTTGATAGTTGAATTCTCGTTCTAAGCTTATTCTTATTCTACCTTTCTTAGCTTTAACTTGTTCTTAATCCGTATTTCTTTACACGTTTTGTTTAAGTTTTATGTTTGATTTATGAAAAGGTTTGTCTTTTGGTTAATCTAAGTTTCCTACGAATCAAGCTTTGAGCTTGACATGCTTATTGGCTTAATTTGTGTCTAGCTTATTGTTTTAAGTTTTCTTAAAAAATTTTAGTCTTTTTACAAAGTTTATTTATTTTGTGTCGCGAAAGGTTTTGAATTTTAGCTTGTTGTGTTCACCTTATTCTCTTTTATCTAGTTTTGGTGTATGCTTATTAGTCTTAGCTTATTAAACTTGTGCTTATTGCCAAATTCATGTTCATCGCAATATTAGGGATTGAGACATTCCGACGGATTACTTGTGTTGATCGCAATAACCCATTAGGGTTTTACTTTGCGATCGGTTGGTAACTTCACCCTTATTCCGATCTGGGATTACGATCGCTTATTGCGATCGCGTATTCCGACGGAGTTTAAGGTTGTATTGAAACGAAGTGCTGCCCAATTTTCTATTGCAACATTCCGATGGATTTCATTTTAAAGTATTCTGATGGTTTAGTTTTAGTGTATTCCGATGGTTTCCTTTTCTTAAACATTCTGATAGCTTTTGTCTTTACACATTCCGATGCTTTTATTTTTCCATATTCCGATAGATTTTCTTGTAATCAATTCGACGGGTACACTTTCTGATAGGTATGCCGATGGAATGGTGACAATATTCCAACGGCGTACATTCTGATCGATATTCCGATCTGGATTCCGATAAGTCTATTCCGATGGAGTTGGTTTAGTTTTAATTTCTTGTCTTAAATTTATTTTAAGTTCGACTTATTTTAAGTTTTCATTTTTATTTAATTGTCAATTTACTTTTTGTTAAGTTTTAATTTTACGTCATTTAATTTCCCGTGATTTACTTTGAAAGTTTTAAATATTGCACCGTTTACGTTTCAACTAGTTTTAACTTTAATTACTCGCCATTTATTTTTAAGTCTTGCACATTTAATTTACCAAAACCAAAAACATTATTTTCACCAAGAACAACTAATCTCGCACAATTAGCCGGAAATCAATTCGAGGAGATACTGAGAAACGAACTTTCAACTAGTAAAAATCATACATTACTGCTCTTAAGAAGCAAAGTTTCATAAACTTCAAGAATAAGCAACTGAATGCAACCAAACAGGAAAGGAATGATGAAGAACAAGGAATTTCTTCTGATACTCATAAATGGATCTATGGCAATGACATCAATTTTGAAGCTGATGATGGCATTGAAAATTTTGATGATGTTGATGGCATAGAGACTAATGTGGATAATGCAAGTTTGGAGCATAAAAATATGGAGCTTCAACATAAGGAACCACAAACTGCTCATGAGGAACCACAAGATGAAGAAATGTTGGTAACTCAGCCACAACCTCCATCACCACAACTACAAGCTAATTGGAGTAGTTTTTATGAGAAGCTAGAGGAAATCACTATTAAATTTCCTGTGTCTTTAACTCCACCACAAAGACAACTTTGGTTTCACAAGAAATAGTCTTTCCAAGTACTGTCAAGATCAAGAATGAGTGTTGAATCAGATAAGACTGAGGAGTTAGAGATTGAGAAGACAGGTTCCAAAGAAGAAAAAGTATCTGGAGATACTTCGGTGATTCAAGAAACAAGTGTGTCTGTTACTGGTGAAGTAAATACTGTTGAAGAGCCAAGTACTCTTAGGCCAACTACAAGTACCGCTGGTGAAAAACCTTCACTACCTTCTTCTGCAGAAATTCAAACTCCAACTTTTGGAGAAGATGAGACTTTAGCACAAGTACTGCTTGATCTCAGAGAAAAGAGCTCAGCTGAAAAAGCAAGACAAGCAGAAGCAGAGATGAAGACACAACAAGAAATTCTTGCCAATAAAGAAAAAGATAAAGGTAAGAAAATTCAAGCTTCACAACCCACTAAAGGTAATATCATTCAACAACAATCAAATGAAGATGAAGAAATAAGATCTTCGAGATTACTGAAGAAACTACCTAAGATAAATCCAAAGGATAAGGGCAAAAATAAATTACAATCTGAATCTGAAGATGAAAGTGATTCAGATGATGACATAAGCAAAGTCATGAACAGATTTCATCAACTGGAGCATGATGAAGAGGTAGCTTTCAGACTACAAGCACAACTGCGTAATGAAGAGGTACAAGAAGAACTTGCAGCAAAGCAACAATTGCTTGAAGCCCAAAGAGTGCAGCAAGAATGAAACATAGCAGAGTATGATAGGATCCAGGCTGAACTAATGGCAAGTGAACTTCTTGCAGAATATTTAGTAGCTGAAGAAAGGGATGCTTATGATGAAGAAGAAAAAGACAATTCGATTGATGATTTAGTAAGGGAGCAACAAAGATTCTTTGCAGAAAGGAGAAGAAGAGAAAGAGTTAAGCCTCCAACCACTATGTAAATCAGAAATCAGATGATGTCATATCTCAAGAAAGTTAAGCGTTTTACCCATGCTCAATTAGTCAGAAAGACCTTTGATGAAGTAAAGGCTTTGTATGAACAACACAAGAGGAACAATTTGAATTTTGTTGAGATCGGATCTGAAAAGGATAAAAAGGATATTTAAGATGTCAAGAAGCATCTCCATCAACAAAGACAATTTGGAAGTACCCCCAGACTTGATGCAAGTACTGCTGAACAGAAAGAAGCATCTCCACCTATCAAGACTACATATGCTAGAAAGAAGAAAAGGGTGACAAAAGTTTCAAAAGAAGCAAAAACTAATCAAGGAATGGATGAGGGAAATGCAGCTCATGGTGTTGACAAAGAGACTGAAAATGTACAAGCAGTACATATACGGTCAACAGTACTTGAAGGAACGGTACATACTGATTTGGAGAAAGATTCTGATGTGTCAGACCAAGACAAAATCTCCAAAAGAAAAGGAAAAAGGAAAAGATAAACCAAGAAAAAGCAAGAAGAAAAAGGTGAAGTCTACATATCAAGATAGTGGTGATGATGAAAGTTGTAGAAAGCACTTGAAGATAGTCAAATTTGAAGATCAGTGTATTGACACAGAAATCTTTGGAAAGAAGTCAGACATCATAAGATGAACAGGTTCTATGAAACAAGGATTAGAAATTCATGAAATCACTAGATCAGATGGAACATTTAGGATGTTCAGATTACTAGAAGAGATTCTACATATCCTTGATAGAAAAGACATTCAAGACTTTAACAGATTTGTTCAAGGAGGAAGTGAAGGTCAAGCAGAAGTCTCACTATTAAGAAATGAGTTAAAGTTCATGTATGAGCCATACAATAGTTATGAAAGAATGTTGAAGGACTTAGAGAATTAGGTTCTTGCTTACTAGAGATATTATAGATCATATGGCATACATACTTTGGATATAGATGACATAACCTATTACATGCTTCATGAGAAAAGATACCGTTTTGGAAGAAGATTGTTGGAAAGGATGTTAGAACAACAATTTGAAGTTTCAGAAGAATCTGATGGTGCTTTGGAGTTGATCAGAATGGTTAAACAGAAAATCAAGGATTTGGAGCAAGAAGAAGAAGCTGAGAAAGAGCCTTAAGTGTTTGACTTTCAGTCACACTTCACAAATGGTTCTCAGTTCACCATGTCTAACACACATAAGAACTGGCTAGTCCATAAGCAAATGGTTTGTGGTAAACACTTCTCAGATCCGTTGATAGCTGGTAGTTTGCTAAAAACTATATGGTTCTAACTCACCATGTTTAGAGACAAAGAGTTGGCTAATCCTAGGGCAAACGGTACTAGGTAAAGACATTATCAAATCCGTTGATGGTTTACATTTTACCAAAAAATTGTAGGGTTATCAGTACACCTTATTCTTTATGAATAAAGTATTGGCTATTCCAAAGTGTACGGCTAACTGGTAAAGAATAAATCAAATCCGTTGATAGCTGATGATTTGCTAAAAATCATGATGCCAATACAGATTGGTTTTTGTTGTTAACTGTTTTATTTCAGGTAAGAAGATACAAGCAGAATTGTTGATTCATAGGTGCTTTATATGCAGAAGACTCCTATTTGATGATGACAAAAATGGAAAGAAGATATATGAAATGATGAACAAAATTGCTGCAAAATGAATGTTTACAAGACATAAGAAGATCATAATTTGAAGACAAAGATGATATTCATGAGACTTGAAGATTATCTTATCAGAAGAAGATCAACACAAGGTGTTTGGCTACATTCAGTTGGATACAAATACAAGATTACCAAGGTCAATCCAAGTTTGAAGAGAAGACTGAAGACATGTATTTTAATACATTCAGTACAAAGAGAAACAAGAAAAAAACAAGTTATCATTCTTGTTTAGGGGAGGATTGTTGGGAATTATTTGTAAAGTATCAAGTACCGTTGGTATAAGTATAAGTACTGTTAGTGTTGGCAAGTACCGTTAGTGTTAACGCGGTACATAGCAAGTACTGTTAGTTATATTATAAGTACTGCTATATTGATTAGGACGAATATATCTATAGAAAAGACATGTCATAGTTATAGTTAGAGTATATCTTATGTGATATACTTAATAGTTTAGAATATTGATAAGATATCGTGTGTGATATACTTATCATTATAGAATATTCTAAAGGTTCTAGGGTTCCTTATTCTATAAAAGGAACGTAGGTATGATGAGTCTATTGTACCTCATTAAAAGTCGATTAATAGAGAATCGAATAGTTAAAAGTAATTATGTTCTTCTTTGCTTTATAACTTAGATTCCGCATAACTTATTTGGTTGAGTAAGAGTTCTCAAAGTGTTCTAGTTTGATTACAAACTATTATACTAATTCTTAGCATAATATAGATGCATTCAAAGGGATCAACAAACAACATAAGAAATATCTGGTCGCGTAAAAGTAAGATACTGAATAGCACCTGCCAAGCTATAGTACATGGTAGAATCAGAAACCGGGTCACCGTTAGGACCTAACTTGGATTCAGTATTAACCGGAGTCCTGCAAGGATTGCACAGCTGCATATGAGCTTTCTTAAGAATCTCTTTAGCAAATTTGGACTATGATAAAAATAAACCAGATGCAGTCCGTAGAACAGAAATACCAAGAAAATAATTACCAGAGCCAAGATCTGTCATCGCAAACTCGCCATGAAGAGAGCCAATAATACGTTGTAGCAACGATGTAGATGATGCAGTAAGTATAATATCATCTACATATAATAACAGATAAGCAATGTCCGATCCAAAATGATAAACAAATAAGGATGCATCTGTTTTACTCTGTTGAAAACCAATCCGTGTAGCAAAACTAGCAAAACACTGAAACCAAGCTCGAGGAGCATGCTTAAGGCCATATAATGATTTCTTCAAGCGACATACATAATCAAGTCTAGCAGAATCAACAAACCCAGGAGGCTGGTGCATATACACCGTCTTAGATAAATGACCATGAAGAAAGGCATTCTTCACGTCAAGATGATGAATAGGCTACTAACGAGAAACTGCGAGACTCAAAACTGTACAAATGGTATCCGGTTTAACCATCGGACTAAATGTCTCATCACAATCAATACCCTATTGTTGACTTCGTCCGTTGGCAACAAGAGGAGCCTTATACCTGCTTAATGAGCCATCTGCATGAAACTTATGTTTAAAAAATCCACATAGAACGAGCAACATTAACGTTAGCTGGTCGGGGCACAAGAACCCACGTTTCGTTAGTAACTAAAGCATTATATTCATCTAACATACAATAGCTTCTTTCCATTTAGGATCCCGAAGAGCATGAACATGAGAACGAGGAAGCGATGAATGAGTGGTAACATTAAGACACATTTTTCCAAGAGGTTTTGAAATACCAGACTTTGCATGTGTAACCATAGGATGTACGTTATGCACATGTTCAACTGTTGGTTGGTTCACATAAGGGACAACAACAGGGTTAGAGGTGGAGGTAGTTTGTTGTTGGGTTGTGGGTGAAACACATGGTTGTGGGGTATTGGGCTGCAGGGAAACTAGTGGGTGGTGGACTATCAATGGTTTGGTGAGCTGGTGGTGTATGAGGGGGTGATGGGGTTGGAGTAGTTGGTTGGGTCGGTTGGTTAGAAGTTGTGTGATTGGGCATGATATGTAAAGGTGGAAGTAATGGAGGAAGTAAGAAGTCATACGAAGGTTTAGTTGAAGACGTGACAGTACCAAATGGGAAAACGTCTTCATCAAACCGTACATGTCTCGAGATAATTATCTTATTGGAGGATAAGTCGAGACTTCGATAACCATGGTGATTTGTTGGGAATAAATGAATGAGTATTAGTTCCCCTGCTGGTTGGTCAGAGTTCCCCATGCTAGAGTAAGTTCCCCCTCCTGAATAACAAAGGCAGGAGGATTGATCCCCCTGCTAGAATTCAATGGCCCTGCTACAAAGATAAACTTAGAAGAGATATTAGCGCGTTTCTGTTACTACTCCAGAATAGTTTCCAAGTTTGTTAGTAGTGATCTTGTACATGAGTCCTTGTACTATAAAAGGACTCATTAGGTTTTGATGTTTAATATCTCTTTTCTGTTCATTTCATTTCATACTATAAGGTTGTAGAACCCTAATACCATTATTGGGTATTCGTATATCTTTCATATATTAAAGTTCAACGTTTGATTCAAACACTTGTTCTTGTGCTAAACACTATTTTCCGCATCTTGTTTAGTTACTTTGTGTATTGCAAAGTTTCTCTAGTGTTAGTTTGAATTCATTCTTTCTATCACAACCCTTAAACAAGCTAAGGTTTAAGATCTGAGTTTGGGATCAACAAGTGGTATCAGAGCTTGTTGAGAAACTTTGATTAAACCAAGAACAAAACATTCATTACCACCAGTACCAACCATGTCTTTAGATTCTCATTCATCCTCAAACAACAATGCTCTCAAACTTCCCATTCTGGATCCTGTAAACTTTGAAATATGGGAATTTAGGATTCAACAATACCTCAAGATGGAACACTATGTTCCATGGGAGGTCATAGAGCTGGGTGATTAGTTCCCAAAAACAGTAGTAGTTGAAGATAAGAACAAAGATAAAGCAGAAATTGGTGAAAGCTCCAAATGTGATAAAACTAAGTATGCTGATGTTGCAGATAAAGATATTCAGGAAAGAAGGCATGATGTCAGAGCTCATAGTTCTTTGATGTTGGCTCTACCTGATAGACATCAGCTAAGGTTCAGGAAGTATAAGACTGCTAAGGAACTTTGGGAAGCAATTGGTAACACATTTGGAGGGAATGAGGCCACCAATAAGAAGAAAAAGAATCAGATGATAGACCAATTTGCTTCTTTCAAAGCAAATGGTGATGAAGCAATTGGTTCCATCTACAATAGGCTTTAATATCTGGTTGCTCAACTGGAATTCTTTGACATAGAGGTGTCAAGAGAATAGGTGAATGCAAGATTCCTCAACAACCTTCAGAAAGAATGGTTTGTTTATAAAGCCAATTGTCAAAATAGAGATGACATTGATAATAAGAACATTGATGATATCTACAATAACCTGAAAGTTTTGAGCCAATGGTTAATGAGATGAAGTCATCAGGAACCATCCCCACTAATTTAAGTGGAACTGTTGATTCCCATGCTAATATGACCTTTATTTCTCACAGTAGTGGAATCTCCAAAGGCAGTGGGATTGAAGTTTCCCCTGCTACACATTCCCCTGCTTCAAGGTCAGGACCATCAAATGATGAAGAGAGGCCTGCAACATTCAGTCTCGACATTGCTTGTGCTTTCATTGCATCACAAGGATCTCAGGTCTCTACTATGCTACATGAAGATCTGAATCAAATCAGTAAGCAAGGTCTGGAGGAGATGGATATCAAGTGGAACATGGCTCTACTCAGCATGAGAGCCAACATATTTTATAAGAAATATGGGAAAAAGATTTCCATTAATCCTTCTGATGTGGCTGGATTTGATAAATCAAAGGTGGAATGCTACAATTGTAGCAAGAAAGGCTATTTTGCTAGAGAGTGCAGAGGTCCAAAGAATGGAAGCAACTATAGGAAGGAAAGCATGGATGATGATTCTTAGGCTAAGGCTATGGTAGCCATGCCAGGAGTATATGGATCAGGTGGATGGGACTAGAGTGCTATGACAGAAGGGGTTGAAAGGAACCAAGCTCTAATAGCTGAAGAGAAGGAAGAAGAATTTGCTCTTATGGCCTTGTCAACATCTAGTTCAGACAATGAGGTATATGATGATTCATATTGTACCAAAGGTTGTAGAAAAAATACTGAGTCATTAAATGATCAAATAAGAAAACTAAAAGTTGATTACATACATTGTGATAATGATTTAGACAACTACAAACACGCTCTAGAACAGCTAGAGTCCACCATACGAGAATATAAACAAAGAGAAAATGATTATAGAGATCACATTGGCATATTAGAAAGAGATGCTAGGGAAAAAGATGATTCCATTAAGGAATTAACTGCTGAATTAGAAGTCTTTAGATCTAACAAAAAGATAGATGAGCAAACAGTTGAAAATTTTGGCAAAGCATCTAAATATCTCACTAAGGCAGTTGAAGTTGGACAATCTCCAAGAGACAAAACAGGCTTTGGAGTTAAAAATGAACATGCTACAATTCCACCACCACCTGCTAATATACATGGACCCATTCTTAGGAAAGATCTTTCTTGGACTGGTCTCCCTTGTTTTAAAAAGCAGGAGGACATTGAGTTTGACTTAAATTCCTAAATACCAAAGAATATAGAAACAGAGGAACCTCTAGTGAAAACCAGTGTTGTTAGGGATTTTGAAAAGGAACAAATTGCTTTAAAACAATGGAAAATAGATAATTGTGTTCTCTTTTCAAGAGAAGGATTATTTAGAAGTGACTTCAGTTCTAAAAGTAGTTCATCCAGAACCACTAGCATATCTGATTCAGCACCAAAACCTCTTAAAACCATTGTTAAATATGTTGGCATGTATAGACCTATTAGATGTAATCAAAGGAACGAACAACCAAAAGTCTCATCAATTAGGAGAGGACTTTGTGAAGAACACCAAACCTTGTTTCACTTGTGGAAGTTTTGATCACATCTATCAAGACTGTCAAGCACCCATGGAAATAGTGGCTGCAAATCCTTTAAAGGAAATGCAACCAAAAGTCATTCTATTGAATGCAAGGGAAAAATCATTTTCCCCTGCTAAATATGTTCCCCTCCCCCCCCCCCCCCCCCCCCCCGCTTTGAGAAATAAGGTTTCTGATAAGTATGTTGTTCTTGCTTTAAGAAAGATAAATGATGCATGTTCCAAATATAGCTCTCATGTGACCAAACCAACACCTCATACTGCATATACATTTGGTCAAAGACACTACCAACGCTCCTATAGAGAACAAAACAAAAGATGGGTTACCTCTGCTAAGCATAGGGATTCCCCTGGTAAGTCCAGGGTATCCCCTATTGGCAAAGTTTTGCCCTCTAGACACATGGGTAGATGGGGAAAAGCTTTGAAAGCCTTAGCTCGTTGGGTTTAGGTACCCAAAAAGGGTACTCCATCCAATGGTGTATCTTTAGTCTTTGACAAATTATCTTACATTGATACACGAGGTAGATCCGAGTCAGTAATGGCTTGGGTCCCCAAGAGAAACTAAATTGTTTTTCTTTTTGCAGGTGACTAAGCAGACCACGAATGATAAAGCCTATTGGGATAGTGGATGTTCAAGGAGCATGACTGGGCATAAATATTATCTGTCTAATTTTGTTCCCCTGCATGATAATGATGGTGTCTCATTTGGAGATGGGCATGGGACAATTACAAGGAAAGGGACCATTGTTAGTAATGGAATGACATTGGATAATGTCTACTTGGTGAAAGAGCTAAAGTAGAACCTCTTTAGTGTGTCCCAGATGACTGAAAACAAGAACTTTGTCCTCTTCACTCATACTGAGTGCCTGGTGTTAGGAAAGGAGTTTGTTTTACCACCAAACACTCCTATTATGCTCAGAACACCAAGGTAGAAGAACATGTACACCATTGACATAAAAGACATCACTCTTCAAGACAATGAGAACTGTTTTATTGCCAAAGAATCAGTTGATGAATGCAAGAAATGGCACAGAAGACTTGGTCATCTTAACTTCAAGAATATGAACAAGTTGGTAAAGTTCAATATTGTTCATGGTCTTCATTCCAAGACCTTTATCAATGACCATACTTGTCTTGCCTGCCTGAAGGGGAAGAAACACAGAGCCTCTTGCAAATCCAAACATGTTCAGTCCACCACCAAGCCATTGGAATTGCTGCATATGGACCTTTTTGGTCCCACTTATGTGGCAAGCATAAAGAAGAAATGGTACTGCCTAGTGATCACTAATGATTTTTCTAGGTTCACATGGACATTCTTTCTGTTTGAAAAGAGTGACACAATAGGTGTACTCAAAGACTTCATTACTCAGATTGAACTTTCTAAAAGCATGAAGGTGGTGACCATTAGATCAGACAATAGTGGTGAGTTCAGGAACAAGGAGATGGACACTTTTTGCACAAACAAAGGCATAAGAAGGGAATACAGCATAGCCAGGACTCCTCAGCAAAATGGAGTTGCAGAAAGAAGGACATAACACCGATAGAAGCTGCAAGAACCATGTTATCTGACTCTAAGCTTCCAGTGATATTTTGGGCTGAAGCTGTTAGCACTGCTTGTTATGTTCAAAACAGGGTCTTGGGGGTAAAGGCACACAATAAGACCCCTTGTCAGCTGTTCAATGGCAGACCCCCTTTGATTGACTTTTTCTTACCATTTGGATGTCATGTGATCATTCTGAAGACTATTGACAATTTAGGTAAATTCAATGAAAAAGGGGATGATGGGTATTTTGTAGGTTACTCATTGAACAGTAAAGGATATAGGGTCTTCAACAAGAAGACAAGAAAAGTGACAGAAAATCTTCATGTAGATTTTCTTGAAGACAAGCCTGAAGATGTACAAACAGGTCCTGATTGGTTCTTTGACATTGAAGTACTTTCTAAATCAATGAATTATGTGCCTGTTGCTTTGTAGAATACTAACATTTCAGGTACAAAAGAACCAACTGCTTTGGAGAAACCGCCAATGAGGTACATGACTGTACCTTCATTATTTCCCATTGATGATGCTGCTACAGGAATGGATGAAGAAGATGACATCTCTCAAAAGAAGGAGCAACCAATCTCTTCCCCTACTAAGTCAAATCTTGAAAGCAGTGGAATAGCTGAAAGCAGTGGAATCATGGATTCCCCTGCTGGACCAAATGTTTCCTCTACTGTTGAAGAACCAATGGTGAATGATACTTATGAGAAAGAAAGAGAATCCCCACTCTTCTCTTCGCCCATCACTTTATCAAGCAGTGGAAGTAGAATACTCATACATGGAGGTCCAAGTTCATCAGATTTTCATTCAGGTCCTTCACTAACCAATGTTGTCTCGTTGGGAAACTATCTTGAAGATCTTTTTCCAAATTAGGATAGTCCAATAGAAGCTGACATGAGCAACTTGGAGTTTGAGGTTATTGTTGACAAACATCCAACTTACAGAGTCAACAAGAATCATCCTCAATCACTGATTATAGGAGATCTTGCAACTCCCAGGAAAACAAGGTATCAAGCAAAAGAACACAGCTTCATTGCAAACATCACAATGAAGTACAATCATGATAATATGTAATGTTGTCTCTTTGATGCATTTTTGTCCCAAGAAGAGACTAAGAAATTTTTTCAAGCTTTGAATGATCCAAGTTGGGTTGAGGCTATGCAGGAAGAGCTTTTGCAATTTGATATCCAAGAAGTGTGGATTCTGGTGGACTGTTTAAAATGGGCAAGACCCATTGGGACAAAGTGGGTGCTCAGGAACAAAAAGGATGAGAGGGGTATTGTGGTCAGAAACAAAGCCAGACTGGTAGCACAGGGATATACTCAGGAAGAAGGAATTGATTATGATGAAGTTTTTGCTCTAGTTGCCAGAATTGAAGCCATCAGATTGTTTTTGGCCTATGCTTTATTTATGGACTTCACAGTATATCAGATGGATGTTAAGAGTGCCTTTCTATATGGCACCATTGATGAGGAAGTCTATGTGATGCAACCTCCAGGTTTGAAGATCTAGAACATCCAGATAAGGTTTACAAAGTAAATAAGGCTATGTATGGTCTTCATCAAGCCCCTAGGGCCTGGTATGGGACTCTCTCTAAATACCTGTGTAGGTACTTTATTTCTTAAGATTGTGCAAGTGTTGTGATTATCTAAATAGAAGGAGAGGGATGAAGAACTAGAGACAGAAAGGAGAGAATGAGAGAAAGAAAGGTTGATTGAGTGAAATGTGTGAAACAACTAAATGACCACCCCCTCCTAACATGCTAGGAGGGTGTATAAATAGCCCACCCTACATGTGGGCTTGATGGGCTATATGTTTACATATTGGATCACGAGCCCAATACTTGAATATATCATTGGAGTGACTGATCCTTTCTAAATATGTAAAAACGTATTTCCAACAATCTCCCCCTAAGGGAGGTCACTCCAAGTTATAGTGTCCTAAATAGTCTATAGCCCATGATCTATGCTAATAATGATGTGACCGATACTTTCTTTGGAAAAACATATTTCCAATAATCTCCCCCTAAGGGAGGTCACACCATTTTACAAAATCTTAAACCTAGCATACTATGCTTGAGTCTTCGATCTTGTTCTTGTGAATATGCTTGATGTGATCTTTGAGTTTAGTCTTGAGCATGTTTCCTTGCCTTGACCTTGTGCATTCATCAGTTGTGATATTTGCCTCCTCGTGACTTCATGTTCCACATACTTATACTTTTATAAATTCTTGAAAGCTTCAGAGTTTGATACAGCAGAAGACTTGACTTTTAGACTTTCTTGAATTTGTTGAAGTATTAAGTGCATACAGTATAAGCATGTGGTGATGACTTCTTCTGGATTGTACACCGCAATGCCACCTTCTTGTTACGCTGCATAAGACAGTTAGCAACAAAACATATGCACGGATGAAATAGGCCTTAAACATTTCATTCTAATTCGGTAGCATTTTACCTCCGGTCGGTGAAGACCGTTGGACGATATTAAATATCGTACTTGTGGCAGGTAGTTTCAATTAAGAACCTCCTTGACAAGATTTCACGGGTAAGCCCGTTCTCTTTACTCGACCGTCCAAAGCTGACTGCAAACGTAAACAGTGAATCGTTTGGATAAAGTTATCCTCATGATTGAAGCCGTCAATTCATGTTCCTGGAACAAGTTTGATTCTTTAAAGAATCGCACCATCGTTGCTTTCTAGTTGTCACTAGCTTGATTCATATAGAATCTTGCAAGTTACCTACCAAGTGTTGTTTGAGGTTAACACTAGAAGGATTTCCACTCATCACCATGAACACCAAGGTGTCACTCTGAGTGTTCTGGCAAGATCACTAAGATATTGCGTAGAACGTGTTTAAATTCAATTAAGAATTAAACAACTGTTGCTTTCCAGTTATCACAAGTTTAATTCATAAAGAATTGCACAAGTCACCTACCATGATCTTTTTAATGTTCGCTCAAGAAGGATTTCCATCTTCATTGTAAATACTTGCGTATTACTCGGATGTTCAGGCAAGATCATGAATATTTTGCATAGGACTCTTAATTTCTTTCTTACTTTTCACAGTGTGGGAAGAAGCAAGGAATAATGAAAGTGTGTCCTTGATAGGTGTGTAAACACCCATCCTTTTACCACTTAACTCTGGCTAAAACGAGACCAAAACACGTATTTAATATCATTTGTTTGGAATTATGCGTGGTTTTTGTGTTTATTGTGTTTTCAGAGCCAACCGGATGGATATTGGAGAAAACATGGGATTGCACGGGATTTATTGAAGAAAAAGACTCAAGATGAAGTCTATTGTCCAAGAGATGCCAAAGATTTGAAGTCACTGGGCCTATTCGAAGATTTATCGAAGAAAAGGGCCAAAGATGGAAGATTTATATAAGTCGAAGAAACTCAAGTCTATTAAACGAAGAAATTAAAGGACAAGCTGAATTTAATCGACGACAAATCCCGAATCAGAATCGAAAACGTCAACTTTTCTGAAAAGACGAGAAGACAAGAAGAACGGGAGAAAGCCCACTCACCAACCAAAAGAAAAGCCTATATATAGACCATCCTCACACTTTCCTTAGAGAGTTTTTTAGTTTTTTTTCTTTCTCCCCTTTTTTCTCCCTTTAGTTTGTACCATCACCAACACCATTAAGGTGTTTGGTGATTTTGATCTTTGATTTTCAATCTTGTAATTTTTAATCTTTGTTTTGTTATTGTTAAAACATCAATCATCAATACAAAGTCTTGTTTAATATTTCCATTTCATCTTGTTCATCATCATCTTTATCTTCAAGTTCTTAAGTTCTTATTTTATTGATTTTGATCTTTAAAAGTTGTTGGGATTTGTGTTTTTGTTGATGGGATTTGTAGTTTATGGTTAGTAGATGCTTAGTGATTAGTTTATTTAAGTTTTTTGGTGAAAAACTTGGTGATTTTTGGATTAAAATCAATTTTCCTTGTTCTTCGGGTATTGTTACTGTTTATGTGTTTCCAGACTTCCGGATGAACAAGAAACTTCCGGATGAACACAAAAGTTCCGAGTGAACCTAAAAGTTCCGGATGAGCATCATCTTCCGAATGAACTAAGAAGTTCCGGATGAATCTATTTTCCAAAAAGTTCCGAATGAATTTCTTTTTCAAAAGTTCCGAGTCAATCTAAAGTTCCGTATGAATGTGTCCTTAAAAAGTTCCGAATGAGTTTAGTTAAAAAGTTCTGAATCAGTATAAAGTTCCGAACGAACTGAAAGTTCCGGATGAACCTAATCTTCCGAATGAACCAAAGTTCCGGACGAGTCAAAAGTTCCGAATGAGTATAAAGTTCCGGATGAACCAAACTTCCGAACAAACTTCCGAATAAACTTCCGATTAAAGTTCCGAATCAAGGTGTTCCGAGTGAAAAGTTCCGGGTGAAAAGTTCCGAATCAAGGTTAAACTTTCGAATCAATTTTCTTTATTTTTAAGAGTTACTGTATTACTGTTTCTACTGTTTCTTTAGTTTAATTTTAATCTTAATTTTAACTTTAATTCAAGTTTTTAATTTTAATTCAAGTTTTTACTAATTGTCATTAAATTAATTGTCTTTGATATAAGTTTTCATTTTAGTACATTTAAACTTTTTAGTAGACTAGATAACTAAACCCCCTTTTTAGCAACCAAGAACAATCATTCCACTTAAGGCCGAGATCAATTCGAGAGGATATCGAGACATAATCTGAACCCATACAAAACCACCGTATCAAATGGCGCCGCTGCCGGCTCTTCTCGTTAAGATCAAAAGTTTTTGTGAGAACTTGGATTTTGGGATCCGTTCCCCGTGAACGTTACTTTTTCATAAATAATTTCAAAAAATCCTAAAAAATATAAAATTTTCAAAAATACAAAAAAATTAAAAAAATTAAAAACCAAAAAAATACTTTTGTATTGTTTTGCCTTGTTAGTTCTTTTGCAGGTGTATGCGCACTCGATCCACGTCTTATCAAGAGCCCGAGCCTCTCGATCACTTAGACATGGCCGGTGTACCACCTCCAAACAATAATAACAACAACAACCCACCTTTCAACAACATGAACAATAACAACCACAATGACCCCTTCCGGATAATCGCCCGATGATTGAATTGCTGCAAGCTCATGTAGATGGCAACACTGACCCAATTGTTACACCACCAATTGCCGCCAACAATTTCGAGCTAAAATCAGGCTTTATCCAGATGGTCTCCGCTCAACCATTCTTGGGACGTACCATTGATGATCCACACGACCACATCAAGAGATTCTTGCAACTCACCAACACGGTCAAATTCAATGGTGTTCCACAAGAGGTTATCAGGTTACAACTTTTTCCCTTTTCTTTAGAGGGACAAGCCCGGCATTGGCTTGCTAAGGAACCGCCACAGAGTATTCTCTCATGGACGGATTTGGAAACAAAGTTTATCAATTACTTTTTCCCACCCTCTCGTACTACCGCTTTGCGGGATGAAATCATAAATTTTGAACAAAAGTACGATGAGTCGTTCAGTGAATCTTGGGATCGTTTTAAAGATCTTTTAAGAAAATGCCCAGAACATGGTTTTACCAAAGTACATCAAATTAATACTTTTTACAATGGTTTAAGCATGAGTGACCAAGATTCACTGAACATTGCCTCGGGGGGTAATCTATTGGCTAAGACTTCCAATGCTGCTTGGGACATCATTGAGAATAAATCTCGTGTGCAAACCAAGAGTGTTCGGACCAATGTCGCTAGTGCTAGCACTAGTGACAGCGACAAGCGATTGGACAAAATCACTACGCTTCTTGAATCGCTTGTCACCCACACCGTCAGCAACAACAACAGCAACAACGCTAAACACGCTCAAGTTAACGCTGTCAGCCAACCTTGTGAGATATGCGGTGGTCCTCACTCTTACACCACTTGTACCGCCACCCAAGACTACCCTTCTGAGAATGTTAATGCAGCTTATGGCACCTATCCTCAACCTGCTTATCAAGCTAGACCTCAAGGTGACCGTAATTTACTTAGCTACCGCAGCAACAACTATCTTTCACCACCTGGTTTTCCTCCAACCAACCCAAACCAACAATCAAACCTCAATCGCCCTCCTCAACAACAACAACAACCTCGACAACCATACATCCCTCCTCACAAGCAGCAACAACCACCTCAACGTAACAACCAAGTTTACCAACAACCTGCTTATCAACCACCCGCATACAATGCTCCTCCCAACCAATCCACCGCTCTACACCAAGAAGTGCAGACCTACATGAGGACAAACGATGTGATCGTGGAAAATCTTCAGCGTGAAGTGATAAATTTGAAAGCAGACTTGGTCAAGCAAGGAAACGACTTGAGAGCCGACATGAGAAATACGTTGGATACCCAAACTAATGACTTGAGGAACATGATGGCTAGTTTCTTCCAAGGTAATCAACCCTCTTCTTCGGGTACTCTTCCGAGTAACACCGTTGCGAACCCAAGAGGGGAGATGAAAGCAATAACTACTCGAAGTGGTAAAGGTACCAAGGAACCCGAGCTTCCTATACCTCCACCGGTGATTGTGACTAAGGAGAACGAGTCACCTGCTCCTATTCCTCCTCCTTCTCCTTCCCCAATTTCTCCACCTCTTCCTTCTACCCCTCCTCCACCCGTGGTTGTGAGTGATCTTATTCCCCTAAAGCCTTCTTCTTCATCCAATATACCTTATCCATCTAGGTTGAGGAAAGAGAAGCTCAAAAGCAAGGACGATATTCAGGTTTCAAATTTCCTTAAAATGTTCAAACAACTGAATTTCAATATCTCCTTCGTTGAGGCTCTCGCTCACATGCCCAAGTATGCAAAAATGTTTAAAGATCTTCTGAGCGACAAGGAAAAGCTCCTCGATATTGCCAACACCCAACTTAATGAGAATTGCTCTGCAGTACTCTTAAGGAAATTGCCAACCAAGCTTGGTGATCCGGGTCGTTTTCTTATCCCTTGCAATTTCCTGGGAGTAGAGAATTGCATGGCCCTAGCCGATCTAGGTGCCAGTATTGATCTCATGCCTCTAAGTGTTTGGAAGCAATTATCTCTCCCAGAGCTAGTCCCCACCAAAATGACTTTGGAATTAGCTAACCGTACGGTTGCTTATCCAGTGGGGATAGCCGAAGACGTCATTGTAGGAGTCGACAAATTCACCTTCCCTGCTGATTTTGTTGTCGTCGACTACGAGATGGACCCCCGTGTGCCACTAATTGTTGGACGTCCATTCTTGAGGACCGGTCGCACTCTTATTGATGTTGAAGCCGGTGAGCTTATCATGAGAGTGGGTGACGATAAAGTAGTCTTCAACATGGGAAAGTTGTCTAAACAGCCTTATTCATATGAGAGCGTTAATTGTATTGACGTTCTTGATGAGGCTTGTGAAGAACACTTTAATGATGCTTGCAAAAGTATTCCTACCTCTCTTCCCAATGTTGAGACCGTGTCCTCTATTGATTCATCATTGTCTCTATTTGGAGATAGTGATTTATTTTGGAACAATCTTGAAGATACCATGGGAGATGTGAATTTAGCTACTAATGATTCTCCCACCGATGGGGATGAAGACATGAATTTCTTTGACAATCTTCTCACCGAAGACAATCCTTCTCCTCCATCTCCCACGGTCATTGCTATCGATACTCCGACTTTAAATACGCCTCCCGTCGAAAATCCTCCGGATTTAGAACTTAAGGAGTTGCCGCCCCATCTTGAGTATGTATTCCTTGAAGAAGAGAAGAAGTCGCCAGTCATCATTGCTAAGGACCTAAAGGAAGAAGAAAAAGCCCGACTTATCAACGTGTTGAAAGATCACAAGAAGGCTATTGCTTGGAAGATTTCTGATATTCGTGGAATTGATCCTCACTTCTGCACACACAAAATTCTCATGGAGGACGACTTTAAGCCCACAATTCAAAGCCAACGAAGGGTGAATCCAAAAATACATGAAGTCATCAAAACAGAGGTTATCAAACTTCTTGATGCGGGTATGATTTACCCTATTTCGGATTCACCATGGGTTAGTCCAATCCATTGTGTGCCCAAGAAGGGCGGAATAACCGTTGTTCCCAATGAACACAACGAGTTGATTCCCACTCGTCTCGTTACTGGGTGGAGAGTTTGTATAGACTACCGCAAACTCAATGATGCCACGAGAAAGGATCATTTCCCTCTACCTTTTATGGACCAAATGATTGAACGTTTAGCCGGTAATGAATATTACTGCTTTCTTGATGGTTTCTCGGGTTATTTCCAAATACCCATCGATCCCCAAGATCAAGAAAAGACGACATTCACTTGTCCCTATGGCACATTTGCTTACAAAAGAATGCCTTTTGGCTTATGTAATGCGCCCGGGACTTTCCAAAGGTGAATGTTAGCTATCTTCCATGACATGGTTGAACAAACCATGGAAGTCTTCATGGATGATTTCTCGGTCTTCGGGGATTCTTTCTCTTCTTGCCTTGCCAATTTAGAACGTATGCTCAAGCGGTGCGAAGACACTCGCCTAGTTCTGAATTGGGAAAAATGCCATTTTATGGTAAAAGAAGGCATCGTGCTGGGACATAAAATTTCCAAAGCCGGTCTTGAAGTAGACCGTGCTAAAGGCGATGTTATCGCAAAGTTGCCTCCACCTTCAACCGTGAAGGGTGTGAGAAGTTTCCTGGGTCATGCGGGCTTCTACCGTCGATTCATCAAAGATTTTTCTCAAATCGCTCGCCCGATGACCCACCTCTTGGAAAAAGATACTCCTTTTATCTTTTCCAAAGAGTGTCTTGAAGCCTTTGACTCGCTTAAGGATAAGCTTACTAAGGCACCCGTCTTGGTTACCCCTAATTGGGAGCTGCCTTTTGAGTTGATGTGCGATGCTAGTGATTTTGCTATTGGAGCGGTTCTGGGACAAAGAGTGAACAAACACTTCCAACCAATCCATTACGCTAGCAAGACAATGACGGGGGCACAATTGCATTATACGACAACCGAAAAAGAGCTTTTAGCTGTTGTCTATGCTTTTGAAAAATTCCGCCCCTATCTTGTCCTTTCTACAACAATTGTGTATACCGATCATTCCGCGTTGAAGTACTTGTTGACAAAGCAAGATTCCAAACCAAGACTTCTTCGCTGGGTTTTGCTGCTCCAGGAATTTAAAATCGAAATTCGCGATAAAAAAGGAGCTGAAAACCTAGCCGCGGATCATCTTAGCCGACTTGAGGATCCTTACCAAGGGGATCATCCTAACAAAGAAATCAATGATTCTTTTCCCTTGGAGACCTTAATGTCTATAAACTCGAAGTCGAATGAAACCCCGTGGTTTGCGGACTTCGCAAACTACTTGGCGGGTGGAATTCTCAAGGAAGGGTTGACGTCCCAACAAAAGAAAAAGTTCTTCACCGACATCAAGACTTATTTTTGGGACGACCCTTACCTATTCAAACAATGTGCCGACCTGATTATCCGCCGATGTGTTGACGGACCGGCAGCTTCAGAAATCCTTAATGCTTGCCACAAAGGACCCACCGGTGGTCACTTTGGTCCCAACTACACCGCCAAAAAAGTGTTTGATTCGGGATTTTATTGGCCCTCCATATATCGTGACGCTCACGATATGGTTAAACGATGTGATGTTTGCCAAAACAAAGGCACGATCACACATAAAGACGAGATGCCTTAGAATTTCATTCAAGAGTGTGAAATCTTTGATGTTTGGGGTATCGACTTTATGGGACCATTCCCTTCTTCTAAAGGAAACAAATACATCCTTGTAGCCATTGACTACGTTTCAAAGTGGGTTGAAGCCAAAGCTTTACCCACTATGACGCAAGGGTGGTTTGTAACTTTTTGAAAGCTCAATTCGCCAGATTCGGTGTGCCTCGTGCCATTATTAGTGATCGTGGGACTCATTTCTGCAATGACCAATTTGCTAGAGTCATGGCTAAGTACGGTGTAAACCATCGTCTTTCCACAGCCTACCACCCACAAACTAATGGCCAGGCTGAAATATCCAACCGAGGACTGAAGCGAATTCTTGAAAGAACTGTGGGAGAGCATCGTGCCTCATGGGCTGATAAACTTGATGATGCTTTGTGGGCTTTCCGTACTGCTTACAAGACCCCGATCGGCTGTACGCCTTATCGTCTTGTGTACGGGAAAGCGTGCCACCTCCCCATTGAGTTAGAGCACAAGGCTTATTGGGCCTTGAAGTGGGCTAATTTTGATATAAACAAAGCCGGTGACCTACGCAAGATCCAACTCAATGAGCTCAATGAACTCCGTAATGAGGCTTATGAAAATTCTTTGATCTATAAGGAAAGAACTAAGCTCATTCACGACTCCAAGATCAAAAACCGAGAGTTCCATGTTGGAGACAAAGTCTTACTTTTTAACTCTCGGTTGAAAATCTTCTCGGGAAAGCTCAAATCTCGTTGGTCCGGCCCATTCACCATTGCCCAAATTTTTCCATATGGTACTCTCGAGCTCGCTCAACCTGATGGACCAAATTTTAAGGTGAATGGCCAACGAGTGAAGTTGTACTTTGGTGAGGACACCTCTCAGGAGGTGATTCCATCCCTCACCACGTTCCCCATGAACTAATTTTGGGTCGAGTCAGGCTCGTGACTCGGTTATCAAAAACAAGCGCTCCTCGGGAGGCAGCCCGAGTATCTATCCTTTATGTTTTAACCTCCTAAGTGTAGGGGGACTTCTATATGTGTTTGTCTTTGTGTGGTGATGTGATTACAGGGATAAGTGCACTCTTGGAATCTTTGAAGAACCGTGCTCCCGTGTTATCCAACGGTTCTATCTCTCAACTATCGTGATTCAATTTTCTTCATACTCACATTTGAAATTGATCACTTTAGTCGTCTCTTCCTTAACTTGAGTTAACCAACGTGCACAATGTCATAAGTGTAGGGGAAACTTTTCCCACATGCTTAAACATTGAGGACAATGTTTATCTTAAGTGTAGGGGGGACTTCTATCGAAGTTTTAAGTGGACTTTTCCATGAAAATGCCTTCATTTAACCAGAAAATCCTATTTGTCAACATTTTTCAAATTTTTTATTAACTTTGGCCATTTAGTCGTAATTTTTAAATTTTTATCGTTGCTTTCATATGTATATATCCTGTTGAAAAGTCAAAAATATTAATAAAGTGGTGTAGCTAGTTTAGAAATCTTTGACATATTAGGCCCGTTGCGTTTATTTTGACTCAACCCGAATAGACTTACCTAAGTTTATTCTAGCTAGTATCCTTAACCATGTAGACCTTAATTGGTTTATTAGGCTAAGTGTCCACGAGTCTCATTACTTGAGATTTTAAATTGTGGAGGACGAGAAATGATAGAGTCAATTATAAGTCGGTATTCTTGCACAAGCTCACTTGGTGTAATTATTTGCCTATTCTCCCATCACTTGCTAATAAATTATCTGCAACAAGTAAGGTCGTACGATTTGAAAAGTTACTTAGCTTCTAGCCCAAGATCGTTTAAAAGTTGCTCGGTAATGATAAGAGTTCATAGCCAAGGCATAACTTATGAAGCGGGGCGCGAAGATTGGCGAGTCCAAAAAGGCCCTAACAAGGCATGAGGATTCCATTTTATTGCTAAAGATCCAAGGTGATGTGAAAAGCATTATTCCCAAAGTCAATATGAAGGATCAAGACTCACGACGAAAAGCAATCAACTCCCATAAGATCATGGAGAAGTCTATCCGAAAAGACCCTAACAATGTATGAGGATAAATAGATCCAAGTCCGAAAAGGAGGCGGATCGTTGTATCTCAAAATCCCAAATAGAGATTGAAGAAATAATCATGAAGTCGTGGTCAAAAAAGTTGGAGTACCCCTCAAAAGTCTCCAAGTGAAGAAACTCTATTACGATGAGAAGACCATTATCTCAAGCACGTCTCTCAAGATATGAAGTATGAAGTACATGCCAAATATCGGTCCGAGAAAGGTCTCAAATCGTGAACCAAGTTATGCCAAGATATGAACTTTTTGATATCCCGAGAAGCAGTTTTAAGAGATTTTGTCCTTTAGCTAACTATTGATCAAATCGTCCTACTTTGCTTTCAGCCTAAATAAACTATCGAATTAAGTCCAAAAATGCATCTTCATGATCATTCTAAGACAAAAATAAAATATAAGAGATACACCTAGGTATAAGGGAGTTTAAGCATTTAATTAAGCCATGAGTGTAAGTGTTTGATTTGCTAACTTATAATAACAATGATCTCGTTTTTAAGCTTAGTTTGGGGAACGTGAAACTTGAGGGTGATAAATCTGCGCAGCACCAAAGCCCTAATGTAAGTCCTTGATCTCTTTGCAAGTTATTTCCATGTAGCTATTTTCAAGTGAAAATGGTTTTCTATCCTTTTGTTTCCTTTAAAGTTTTAACTCCTTTTAGTACTTTAATTTTTGCTTAGTAGTATTTGAATAAGGCCAAGGTTGATTAATTATGAGAAAAGTGTAAATTTGCTTTATCACTAAGCATTGCATGAGGGCATGGCAATGGTTAAGTGTAGGGGATTTGATAGGTGTGTAAAAACCCATCCTTTTACCACTTAACTCTGGCTAAAACGAGACCAAAACACGTATTTAATATCATTTGTTTGGAATTATGCGTGGTTTTTGTGTTTAATGTGTTTTCAGAGCCAACCGGATGGATATTGGAGAAAACATGGGATTGCACGGGATTTATTGAAGAAAAAGACTCAAGATGAAGTCTATTGTCCAAGAGATGCCAAAGATTTGAAGTCACTGGGCCTATTCGAAGATTTATCGAAGAAAAGGGCCAAAGATGGAAGATTTATATAAGTCGAAGAAACTCAAGTCTATTAAACGAAGAAATTAAAGGACAAGTTGAATTTAATCGACGACAAATCCCGAATCAGAATCGAAAACGTCAACTTTTCTGAAAAGACGAGAAGACAAGAAGAACGGGAGAAAGCCCACTCACCAACCAAAAGAAAAGCCTATATATAGACCATCCTCACACTTTCCTTAGAGAGTTTTTTAGTTTTTTTTCTTTCTCCCCTTTTTTCTCCCTTTAGTTCGTACCATCACCAACACCATTAAGGTGTTTGGTGATTTTGATCTTTGATTTTCAATCTTGTAATTTTTAATCTTTGTTTTGTTATTGTTAAAACATCAATCATCAATACAAAGTCTTGTTTAATCTTTCCATTTCATCTTGTTCATCATCATCTTTATCTTCAAGTTCTTAAGTTCTTATTTTATTGATTTTGATCTTTAAAAGTTGTTGGGATTTGTGTTTTTGTTGATGGGATTTGTAGTTTATGGTTAGTAGATGCTTAGTGATTAGTTTATTTAAGTTTTTGGTGAAAAACTTGGTGATTTTTGGATTAAAATCGATTTTCCTTGTTCTTCGGGTATTGTTACTGTTTATGTGTTTCCAGACTTCCGGATGAACAAGAAACTTCCGGATGAACACAAAAGTTCCGAGTGAACCTAAAAGTTCCGGATGAGCATCATCTTCCGAATGAACTAAGAAGTTCCGGATGAATCTATTTTCCAAAAAGTTCCGAATGAATTTCTTTTTCAAAAGTTCCGAGTCAATCTAAAGTTCCGAATGAATGTGTCCTTAAAAAGTTCCGAATGAGTTTAGTTAAAAAGTTCCGAATCAGTATAAAGTTCCGAACGAACTGAAAGTTCCGGATGAACCTAATCTTCCGAATGAATCAAAGTTCCGGACGAGTCAAAAGTTCCGAATGAGTATAAAGTTCCGGATGAACCAAACTTCCGAACAAATTTCCGAATAAACTTCCGATTAAAGTTCCGAATCAAGGTGTTCCGAGTGAAAAGTTCCGGGTGAAAAGTTCCGAATCAAGGTTAAACTTCCGAATCAATTTTCTTTATTTTTAAGAGTTACTGTATTATTGTTTCTACTGTTTCTTTAGTTTAATTTTAATCTTAATTTTAACTTTAATTCAAGTTTTTAATTTTAATTCAAGTTTTTACTAATTGTCATTAAACTAATTGTCTTTGATATAAGTTTTCATTTTAGTACATTTAAACTTTTTAGTAGACTAGATAACTAAACCCCCTTTTTAGCAACCAAGAACAATCATTCCACTTAAGGCCGAGATCAATTCGAGAGGATATCGAGACATAATCTGAACCCATACAAAACCACCGTATCAGTCCTAGTGTGATATTTGATGATCTCAAACGGCTCTAGACTCGATCATGCATTTTAGATTTTAGTGATCGGAGGCTGGAGAGGAGTGCCACCATTTCAATACCAATTTATTCGGAGTGAATAAATCAATAGATAATGCGTTGTCTCCGTGTGAATAAAACAAATACCTTTTAAGAGATATCTAAGTTAGTTGGGATGGGTTGTGCATTTCATCACTGGGTCCATGATGTCTATCTTCAATATCGAGCATCATTAAAAATGATCTCAATAGCATATGTATTGACCCGGTTTCTGCCTAAGATGTAAGGAGGGCTTCTTTCTTTAGACCCTTTATCTTTACATATCTTTTTCATTCTTCAACCCCTTCAATGCTTACCAATACGTCATAACTAGCACCTTGTTGTGATTGTTCCAGTGCTAACTTAAGTACTTGGTCGGTATTCAGCTACGTTCACAATCTTTCTCCATCTTTCCTAAGGACTACTATTTCTAGCTATGGATTGTCCTTGGGAAGATTCCTCCAGTTTAGGATGAATCATTGGACTTAACCTATCCTACCATCCTTATGTCACCACAATCTTCATCGTCATGAAATAAATGGGTTGTGGGTAAGTATAAATCACCATGAAATCCATTTTGAAGTGTAAATTTATTTTGCTCCCCCTTAACATATGCCACGATATTCGAAAACACTTCGCACATGTCGGAATGAGCCATCACGTTAAGTCAAACCATTTGTGATTAATCATTTCTTATATTAAATCACATTTTATCCCCTATATTTAAAATATTATCCCAATCGATGTTTTTAATATCAATTGATTTAATAGCTTTTTAAGAAAATTTGGGAAGAAAAATGCAAATCCAAATATCTTCATGATTTACACAAGCTCCCCCTCAAATTAATGAGGGTGTACTTGAAACGTAAATTAAATACCTTTTAAACACAAGTGTAAGGTACTTATCACGTGCAAAGATCATATATGATAATGTATTCACAAGATTAGCAATTTACGAGGTTGGACCTGAATGATGGAGAACATCATATGATAGAATCACATGGTTCTTGTACACGAGTGTTGGTCGCCTCGTCATGTCTGAAGTTATCTATTGACATCATGTGTACGATTGATATCGTTGTCTTGACACCAATATGTGAACTTGGCACTTTCGGCATCAAAATTCTGAATGTTGGACAATTGCTCCCCCTCAATTGTTGACCCGTGTTATATTGAAAGAGTTGTAGTCGCTGTTTGAGTAGTCGCATCGTCGAGTATGTAGATATCAATTGTGAATTGCTATGGTTGGTGGAGATGATAACTTCATAAAAACAAGATTTCTCTTGTTTTAACAAATAAATGCACTGACACGTATATATATTCGTGTTAGATTGTGTTATTACGTAAACACAATCCCTTGCATGGTTATAAAGTAAACCATGCCCGAGAAAACTAATTCCCATTGTTGAGTCAAAGCTTTCCGGTGAAATGCTTGACCTGAATATGAAAAGCGGGTTACTATCTGAAATAATAGCAAGCCATTTTGAGCATGTTTTAAAACATTTGAACTTCTGCTCGTACTTTATTTACAACCCCGTGTCATTATTGAATGACATTTCTAGTATCGTAAATATTATCGATTCCAGAAGACATGCTCTTTTTATCAAAACATTTTTGAACACATAAATTTTGAAAGATTTAGAAAAACCCTTTGAGAAATTCTCGAAAAATTATGTTTAATGTTTTGAAAACCAATTACCTGAGCTTAAGATGTTGAATATCTTACAAAATGAGATCAAGTCCGAGAAGTTGTAAACTTCCCGTTGTTAAGGATAATTTTATCATCGGCGATAAACTTTCCTTTCAACTGAAGAACGAGTCCTAAGTTGACATTTACTTAGAAGTCGTTTTCATGAGCTTGAAAACTTTTGAATGTTTTAACGTAAAGCTCATGACCGAGAAATGTAAATTTCTCGTTATGAAGAAAAGTTCTCTTATTTAAAAGATACACTTTCCTTTATGAGCTTAAAACTTGGAATGTTTTAATACAAGCTCATGACCGAGAACCCCCGTTAAGAGGATAAGTTATCATTAAAGATAAGCTTTCCTAAAATTAAAGTCCGAGTTACAGTCTGATATTTAACTGTAAGTCATTGTGCATGAGCTTAAAAAACTTCGAATGTTTTTAATATTAGCTCATGCCCGAGAAAAATTAACTTCTCTTTAATGAGGATAAGTTTATCATCGGCGATAAACTTTCCTTTCTTAGAAGCACGGGTTACAATCTGACATGTGACTGCAAACCGTTTTGCATGAGCTTAAAAACTTCGAATGTTTTTAATATAAGCTCATGCCCGAGAAAAATTAATTTCTCGTTGTGAGGATAAGTTTATCATCGGCGATAAACTTTCCTTTATTTGAAGATTGGGTCATCATCTGATATTTAATGATGAACCAGGTACACGAGCTTAAAATTTTTGAATGGTTTTAATAATAGCTCGTTTCGGAGAAAATTTAATTTCTCGTTTTGAGGGTAAGTTATCGTTGACGAGATTAACTTCCCTTTCTTTGAAGTTCGGGTCACAGACTGTGATTTGATTGTGAGCCATATACACGAGTTTAAAACCTTTGAATAGTTTTAAAGTAAACACATGTCCAAGAAAATTTAATTTCTCGTTTGTAAGGATAAGTTTATCATCGGATGATCGTAGGTTTTTCGTACACGTTTTAGGAAAAACGCGTATAATGGGCAAGTATTAAACTCGACGATTTAGGAAAACCGACAAGTGGAATAAGTGCGGGTTCATTCTCGAAGGAGGTGTGTGAATTAAGTGTGCCAATATATAAAATCAAAGTTTGGATTAGTGTCGTTTTTGGTTTTAAGAGAGAAAAATAAAGACGAGCTACGACTACGATTACACTACGACGTAATGACGTAAAACGCGAACGTAAATACGTAAAACGTGACGAAATTAAAAACTAAAGCTAAAAACAATTTAAAAATTAGAACTAAGTCTAAAATAATACAAATAAGAATAAAAATCCAATAAATAATTTTTAAAACCTTTTATTAATTAAATATTTAATTTTAAATGCTAATTAAAGCCCTAAAATTAAATATAATTAAGAAAAAGCCCAAAATATTATTTTATTGAACTGATAAATTAATTATATTATTTAAAGACTAAAAAGTATTTTTCCTAAATTTTCAAAACTATTTATCTATTTTTAAAACACTAAAAACTATTTTTAAACTAAAATAATGATAAAAAATAATAAAATAATGCTAAAAATAATTTAACAATTTTAAAAATCCTAAATTATACTAATGAACAGTAGAAAAATGAAAACGTTTGAAAAAAGTAAAAATTTTCACTAAAAGACAAAACAGAAATAATTAAACCCTAATTAAACTTAAATAAAATCTAAAAATTACTAAAAAAATGAACAGTAAAATCTTTTTTAACTAAAAGTCTTAAAATATTTTTCTAAATCTAGGAAGATTTGTAAAACTGAAAAATACAAAATTTTTATACTAAAAGACAAAAAACAGTGAATTAAAAAGTAATATAAATTGCAATTAAATCTAAAAAATACTGAATGAACAGTAAACAGAAAATAAACTTAATAGAAAAATCAGAATTAAAATAAGAAAAATTACAAAATTGAAATCATTGAAAAAGTCCTAAAATGGACCACTAAAGACAAAAATGTAAAAAGATGACAATGACAATTGGACTGATTTTGTCTTCTAGCCTAGCAGTACCAACTATATAACTAGCAGGGGGAACTCAGTTCCCACTGATAGTGAAACTTTTTGGTATGGGCACCTTTGTGCTTAGAACTTACTTGATTCTTGGTTTTGTTTGGATCCAAAGGCACCCCCACAACCAGTTGGGTTGTGGGGAGTCACATAAACAAGAAAAATACCAGGTCCAACACAAGAAAATCACTCAATATGGCCAAAAAGGTTACTAATGAATGCTATTGGGGTCTGATGACAATTGCTGATGCAATTGGTCTTAGGGTGAGATTCTACATCCCACAACTTGGTCAAATAGCCACCAAAACACAAATGAGCAGATACAATACCTAAATTACAAGTAACTCTAACAGGCAACAAAGATTGAAAGCACAATTCCTTAAAATGAGACAGAAAAAGAGCTTACTGATTTTATGCCATCTATACCAAATTTTAACACATGCATTTTTAAAACCTATAATAACTGATCTAAACTAACTGATAACCCTAATGCCAACCTACAAAGTGTATTCCAACTGATAATAACCTACCATCTTGTCACCATGATTTGTTATCACCAAAACCAAACACACCTTTATATTCAGAAACCAAAAACTAACAAATCAAGTACTCTCAAATCCTACCCAAACTGATTTTAACCTATCTAAACATGCATAATAGTCCTAAATAAGCTTAATCAAACAGAAAAAATACACAAAAACAGGCTACACTCAAAAATCAATAAATCACATAACAAGACTAAAAAAATGTAAAAGGGGTTCAAGCTTGAGATTTAGCTGATGCCTTCCTTAATCAGTTTGATTGAGCTTAAGTGAGCTTATCAACAGTAGAGAGTGCCTGCTGTTGGAATCCAAGAAGGACCCAAGGCAAATAAATATCTTCAATGAAATGAATGGAAATAATGAGGAGCTTGTTTCTTGTCCTTGAAAACCTGCACAAACACAAACAAAAAACAACAAATGCTTGTCATAATAAGACCATAAGCTAGAAGCTTATGGCTTTTTATACAGTAAATGGGTGAGAAAACAAAGAATGAAAACAGATTTTTGCAAAACCTTTTCAAACCAACCTTTTTTTGGAACAAATCTTTTGAAACCAACTATTTTTCTTAAACCACAAATCTGAAAACCCAACTCACATTTCCACTTTCACTTCCATGTGAGTTGGGATTCAAGATTCGTATAAAGAGGGAAAACCAATAAGACTTTTTCAGAAATCTTTCTTACTTGAACTAAAACCTTTGATAAATTTAAGCTAATTTTGCAAATAACTAAAGCTGATTAATACTAGAAAACTGATAAAGATGGAACTCAATACTTACAAAGAACTTGAACTTTCATTTTCATTACTAATAAAAAAAAATTTTACAAAAATTGGAACAAAGGTATAAGGTTCACATGTCGAACCTTATATACTACTCTAAGGAAGATACTAGAATCACAAACCCTAAACAAGCTAATTCCAAAAATGCCCCTTGATTTCAAATTTAAAAATCAGTCAACAAGCTCCATGTGATCATGTCTTGGCAGTTTGATATCCAGCTTTTGTAAATCAATCTTGGACGTTGGTGGATACCTTTGGTACCAAGGAAGGCTATGGGACGTTGGATGTGTCTCCTTTTGGGGTTTGGGTGAAAGAGACGCAGCATGGGAGGGGTCCATAGGACACATGGGTTGGTTGGGAGAATATTTGTGAGTGGGTTTAGGATGAGGGTTATGGTAATTAAGGATCTGGAAAAGGGTAAACAAAAACCCTTTGTTTTGATGAAATGGGAGATTAGGGTTTATGGGTATTTGGTTTAAGCAGGTTGGGTGTTTAATCTGATTTGGGGGTATTAGGATTTAAAAACAATGTTTGCCACCAAATTTAAGTTAATAAATCTGGTTTAAAAATATGGGTTTAGTGGGATCAGACGTGGAGTGTAGTGATGGTGTGATTGGTGGAAAAGTTAAGTGGGGGTGACGTGGCGTGTGGTGATAGGGTGAGGGGATAAGGTTGTCGGGGTAGGTTAACTTTAATGGGGGGGTTGGTTAAATAGTTTAGGGTTTTGGCAGGAATGACCCCTCCCTTAACAACACCTCTTTATTCAGCTTTGCATACTTGGTCCTTTTGGCTTTTCACAGTTAGTCCTTCCCCATTTGCAAATTTAGTCCTTTGTTAACATATTGGACTTTAAGGACTATTTTTGTATCTTTTTCCAATCTTCAAGGGCCTTCTTTGTAAATTCTTCATTCTTCAAGTATATATCTTGTATAAATTGATTCTTGGAGGACCAAAGCTGACAAATCCCAAAAGATGAGGGACCAAGCTTGACATTCTTCAAAACTTCAAGGGCAATTTTGTAAATTCCATACTTGGGCCCGGTTCTTTGTGCGGCTTCGTTTCCCGTGTTATTTTTAGCTTGACTCTTGTGATCTTTTGTTTATTTTACGATATCCGAACCTAAAATACACAATGAACAAACACAAGCATATATTTGGGTATTTTGATGATATTTTTAGCGTTTTAAGCCCGATTTGGACGATGAGACTATGTATAATTGCAGTCTCATCACTCCCCCATACTAAACCATTGTTGTGTCCCCACGCAATGCTAGAATTAAGTATCTTAGCACTTCCAAAATTCATTGTATGATGACATATATTGAAGACATAAACTTAAATAAACTACTACACGTGTTTTAGACATAATGTATTGTTTTCATCACGATTAAGTGACTTTTAGGATCATAGAACAAGAACACGTGAATGCTTCGTTAGAAATAATTTCGTCATCCTCGATTTTCACCCAATTTCATGCTAAGCGTGTAACGAGATCATTGTTATTATAAGTTAGCAACATGATCATATCTCATGAGTGTTAATTACGAACCTAGACTCCCTTATTTCCTACTTGGTATCTCTTATATTTTATTTTTGTCTTAATGATCACGAGGATACATCATTGACTTATGCGTGAATAGAGATTAGGTCTAAAAATTGAGTCTTAACGGTGTAACGAAAATCATCGAATTAATAATTCATCCTAATAGACAACAATGTCAAAAAATTAAGTCAACAAGAAGGATCGATAAACACGGTTTTATAACGGTTTTGAACATGAGACTTATTACCAAGACTTTTATACGCCCCCTATCGGAAGGGCCTTATTATCATAGGTTTACCTCCATCTTTTATTCAACTCCGCCATGGAGCTTTTATTATGACTTCGGTCTTGCCTTACCTTTTATTATCCGCCTCATCAGTGGTTTTATTAGCCAAAGACGTATATCCTCACGCTAAGGCGAATTTTGGATCTTTAAAGCTTCAAAGATTAAGGCTTGATTCACTTTCAATTTGGGCATAGATTTTTCGGCCTTGTGAGCTTCAAATTTTTGCTTAATTTAGGTGTGCACTTGAAATCTTATTATTAGGTGAAGCTTTTGATTATTCGGGTGCCAATACTTCAAAACCGTGACGCTGGCGATACCTTAATGTTTTCCCAATTTAATTACATGGAAGCTACTAAAAGAAATTAGAAACCAACAATAGTGACTAAACCGCTAAATCAATATTTATTAACAATTTATTATCAAAAGCGTGGGGAGAATAAGCTAACAATTACTACACATGAGATCGTGACGATTACAAGACTTATAAATAACTCTATCATTTCTCGTCCTCATTTAAGAGAATTAGCCTAAAAAGTTAAGGAATCGAAGCTAAGTGCTCAACACGCACGGTCGAGTCAAAAATTACTCTTATTCTCACCATCGGAAAACCTACATTCGTGTCTTAAACACTTATAAAAAATACGAAAAATATTAAAATTTGGCCATTTTTAGCCTTATTTGCAACAAAATGATAACAAAACGATGAAATTTGGATTGCGTGGTGACGTAAGCAAGGTGAAGTATCTACTCACCCCCCCCCCCCCCCCATACTAAAACTAAACATTGTCCCCAATGTTTCGAGTCTAGGGGTGAAAACACCCCCATACTAGAGACGAAGTCGAATGCTTAATCTCGAGCATGGAAAGGGTTAAACGAATAACCTAAAAGCCGTTTATGAATTATGCTAATAAGATAAACGCTAGAACATAAAAGGATATCATCGGATATCGGAATCTCCAAAGGCAACGATCGAATCTCGAGTGATCCGTAAAACGAACACGAGAGGCTTCAATGATGACGATGAACCTAATAAATCACAATCACAAACAACCACGAAACAAAGGTTGGAAGAGCACAAGTCCCCTCGTTACATTAACTAAGAAAGCGATAATATGTACAAGGATAAGCATGAGAATCCCCCACGAGGCACCTTGTTTTTGATAACCGAGTCAAAAGCTCGACTCGGATCCTCATAAATGTGATCATTTAGGGATAATCATGGTATGGTCATTTTTAGTGGGGCTTACATGATAAACAATGCCCAAAAGTACATGGAGTACTTTAAAAACCCGATATACGTATACCGGGGTCAAAGATAGCGTCCTCGTTTTCGGATGAAAGACGAAACAACGCTACTTCAACCGAAGCTGAAACCCCAAAGGGGTATAAGAAAAGAGATGAAAAGTAGAAAGGTGGGGCAATGGGTAAGTCAAACTTATGAGCTACTCGAGGTAGACTCATACCAAGAAAATGAATATATTTTCCATTTATTGCATCGTGGAAGACCGAGATTTCCCTTTACAAGCAATTCCGGGATCGTAAATCTCGTCCTCGGTGGAGAAATGTGAGGGAACATGAGGGGCTTCCCCCACACTAAAACCACACACACCATCGTCAAAAGGAGTAGACGAGGTGGTAGCACTCATATAACGCGGTGATGACGGAGTTAAACATGTAGAAAATTCATTTAAATCAATTTTAAAATCCTTTCCTTTTTCATCGTTTAAAAACTCTTTATGAAAACCCGATTTGATAATGTCGAAAATATTTGGCGTGTCAAATTCAAAATTAGTCGCGCTAAAAATCCTCACATATAAGTCATTGGTGGGAGGGGGGTGCCGGATTATATAAGTTCTCAAACGTTTATCAATAAAGAACACCGCCCCCCTCGGGGTCAACATACTCGTCATCCTCATGCACGTCGATCTCATCGATTTCCTCATCAAAGATAGGCTTGTCAAACCAAGGTTTGTCATTCCCCTCCTTGAGTATTTTAGAAACTCTCTCGAAGAGATCACGGTCAAGCACGAAACCATCATTCATTTGTGGGGATTGTTGATAAGTTAAATCCTCACGAATGTGGTAAACGTAATTCTCATTTGAGGAGTGTTGATTAGGTAACTCCTCGAGAATTGGATTTTCGTTGGTCACATGAGTTGGTTAGTCATCGAAAATAAGACGTTCCAACTCATTTAGTTCATCCTCGATTTTGGTAAGATCGACCTCACTAGTAGGTGGAAGTGGAGGCAAAAGAGCTAGCTCTCGTTCAATGATTTTCTCAATCTCGGGATCAAACTTGTAATCATCGTACTTCACATGAGAAGGGGTCTTTTTAGGAGAATCCTCAAAAATGGCATGTGGATTTCGAAGTACGTGATCAATCTCGGCAAAATCGCCATCGTCATCGTCAAAGAAAGAGTCGATGTGAGCACTCACAACCATGGTCTTACAAGTCGAATGACTATGCTTAGGTGACTTTTCTAAGTCGAGAGGATCGATGTCGATAAAACCTTTCGCCTCAACGGGTGTTGGGATAGGAAAAGGAAGCACTTCGATGGAGTTAGAAGTTGAAGCCTCAAAGACGTGGTCCTTCGAAGGTGGTGAAGACGAGTCCATTTTTGTCATTGTCGTGATGGCACTAACGTCGCCCTTCGGAATTGGTATTTCACTTGTTTCATCGAATGCATCCCAAAGTGATTTTTCATTCATAAATTTACACATACCCTTTTGAATTAGGTACATGTATTCTTTATCATTAAAATCCTCATCTTTAAAACCGTTCTTCTTAATTTTTTCAAAACATGCATTAAGCCTCATTCTTTCCGCTAAAGTGAACATTTTGAAATCATTAGGTTTAGAATCATTAGGTTTTGAAACCTCGATTTTTTCATTGTCACAAGACACTTGGGATTTACTCGTGAAAAAGTACATTTTGTCATCCCATATCTCATAGTAAGTCTCCCCTCGTGAACGTCGATTACGGTTCGAGCCATCGATAAAAATGGTCGGCCTAATGTAATGGACATTTAGGGTCACACTCATAATCGGATATAACGAAATCCGCGGGAAAAACAAACTTTCCAACTTTGACATAGACATCCTCGGCTATTCCAATTGGTATTAAAGGCGTACAATTTGCAAGCTCGATTGTCATGTTTGTGGGGGTAAGATTAGGCAATCTCATCAATTTGCAAAGAGAATGAGGCATGAGATTGATGCTAGCACCTAAATCGGCAAGGGCTAAACATCCTTCAATCTCGGAAAAATCACAAGGTAATAGAAATTGGCCCAGATCCTCTTCCTTTCTCGGCATATGCCTTTTAGGTTTTTTAAGAAGGATCGATGCACAAGTTTCTTCAAGGGTTACTTTGGTAAGGTCGATAAAACTCTCTTTTTGAACCGTGGATGGAATTTTAGGTACACGAGGGTGTGCACTCTTTTCCTTGGTCGCCACGTTCACCCCATCGACTTTAGAACAATAAGACGTCTTAGAAGTCGAGGGTTGAGAAAAAGGAACAACTCGAAATCCTTCAAGGTTAGGGGTAATCACACGACCTTTCTCACGAGACGAGGCGGCTTTACATTGTTCCTTCGGATTTGCAACGGTGTCACTAGGTAACGAACTTGATGAAGCACCCGAGGACTTGTTCATAATGGCTGAAAACATCTTTTTAATGTCAATTTGCCCTTGCTCAATCTTCGTGTTTTGCAATTTCAAAGTATTAGTAAAGTCATTTTTCAAAGTAACAATTTCTCCCTCTAATCGTCTCATATTAGCCTCATTCGTTTTCGTGTAATTTTGAAAATCGTTTGACGAAATATTTTGATTAGCATTAAAGTTCCCTTGGTTTTGATTATTTCTTTGAAACTTTCCTTGATTACCACTCGAAAAATTGTTTTCTTGATTGTCGTTGTTTGAAAAATTCGAGTTTTGATTATTGTCTCGATTTTGCCAATTCAAATTACGACCTTGATTATAACCTTGATTTATTCGAAAAATTTCCTTATTGATTATTTCCTTGAAAATTGTTTCGGTTTTGATTCGAAAAATTGTTGCCTTGGTTATAATTGCCTTGTTGTGATGGACCCGCGTTATTTTGATTTTGAAAATTGTTGTTTCCATTTAACGCACTCACATTCGATGTTTGGCCATCCGTAGCCGCACACTCGTATAATTATGAGTTCCACCACAAAACGTACACGAAACCTCAACCGCTTTCACCGTAGCGGGAGCGTCTTTCTTTTGCATCTCAACGAGAAAAGACGTAAACACATTCGTCAACTTGTAGACTTTTGCATCAACCCTCTCAATGTCGCGATTAGAACTACTAACATTGGAGACATTGGCAACACTCGGTGCGTTGCGGAGTTGGTAAACCTTGGATCGGTTTTCGATAATTATCAATGCATCTTTCGGAGTCTTACACAAAAAGTTGCCACCGGCGGCGGAATTCAACGAATCTTGTTCTTGAAAATTAAGACCGTTGTAAAACGTATCGATTTGGTGCAACTCGGAAAAACCATGGTGAGGACATTTCTTAAGCAATTCCTTAAAACGATCCCACGCGTGTCTAAAAGATTCATTCGGTTTTTGCTCAAATTTTGTAATTTCATTTTTGAAAAATGTCGTCTTAGACGGTGGGAAAAAATAATTAACGAACTTGGAGACGAGATCCTTCCACATAGTTATGGAATTAGGTGGCTCTTTCTCGTACCAATCCTTGGCGGCACCATCGAGCGAGTACGGAAAAAGCATAAGCTTGACACATCGGTGTCGACGTTCTTAAACTTGCTCGTGGCTAAAAGACGATCAAAATTTCGAATATGGTCGTGAGGATTATCGGCTTCACGACCTCGAAACTTCGTAGCTTGGATCAACGAAAGCATTCCGCTCTTAATCTCAAAATTCTCCGCTTCGATAGCGGGAATTACGATCGCGTCTCCATAAACCTCGGTGGGCGCTTGGAGCAATTCCATCATTGAACGATTGTCGGCCATCTCGTCTAAGGTTTCTTCAACAACGATATTAGGAACATCGGTTTCTAAATCTCGTCTACGTCTTCGATTCCTTCGATTACGATTGCGTCGATTCGAAGCGTCGCTAGAACTAGAATAATCCTTCGATCGAGTGCGCATGCACTAAGCGTAGAATGGGGGTAGCAAAGAAGATTCTTTTTGGGGGTTTTCGATTTTTCAATTTTTTTGGTTTTTGATTGTTTTTTAATTTTTTTGGATTTTTGAATGTATTACGTAGACTCAAATCTACAAATCTCTCCTCGAATCGATCTTCTCGATTAAAGGAGCCTCAAGGAACGAAAACTATCACATGGAGTGAACGCCTTCGATGACTTTAGAACGTTGGTGGAACACCAAAACGTTCAAGAGGGTTTAATCTTGAAAACAAGCAAATATAATATACGTAGATAATACTTGGGCGGCAAACCCTCGATTAGCCCTCTTTCTCAAAACACGCACAAGCAAGTGGGGGAAACGAGGCGGCGCTAAGCACTTAAGAGCCTTTTTCCCTTAGGTCGTGAAATACAACCGCCTTATACCCACCTTATAGTTTGTATTAATTGAAATTAAGCCTCACGAAAGTATTTATCTATTTTGCCTTTAAACTTTTGCTTTAGATTCGAATACAATGATCGAGTGATGAAATCCCGAATCAAGGTTGCGTTTTCACGCTTTTGGAGTACTTGTATATTTATTGTTCTACGTAAGTACAATATAGTAATATATTCACAAGAAAAACGAAAACGATAATGGGATATCTACAATATAGTAAAAAGATTGTTGTGTGTTTAATTTAGGAAAATTAAACACGTTCTATTTGGATACTATAATATATTAAGGAAAAATAACAAAAATGAGCATGTACGTTATATACGCTTTCCAAAAATTGAAAAGCAAAAACGCACTACTCACACAAACACGATAATAATAATGGCAACTCAAAAACACCTTCCCGGCAGCGGCGCCAAAAATTGATTGTAGGTTTTTCGTACACGTTTTAGGAAAAACGCGTATAATGGGCAAGTATTAAACTCGACGATTTAAGAAAACCGACAAGTCGAATAAGTGCAGGTTCGTTCTCAAAGGAGGTGTGTGAATTAAGTGTGCCAATATATAAAATCAAAGTTTGGATTAGTGTCGTTTTTGGTTTTAAGAGAGAAAAATAAAGATGAGCTACGACTACGATTACACTACGACGTAATGACGTAAAACGCGAACGTAAATACGTAAAACGTGACGAAATTAAAAATTAAAGCTAAAAACAATTTAAAAATTAAAACTAAGTCTAAGATAATTTAAATAAGAATAAAAATCCAATAAATAATTTTTAAAACCTTTTATTAATTAAATATTTAATTTTAAATGCTAATTAAAGCCCTAAAATTAAATATAATTAAGAAAAAGCCCAAAATATTATTTTATTGAACTGATAAATTACTTATATTATTTAAAGACTAAAAAGTATTTTTCCTAAATTTTCAAAACTATTTATCTATTTTTAAAACACTAAAAACTATTTTTAAACTAAAATAATGCTAAAAATAATAAAATAATGCTAAAAATAATTTGACAATTTTAAAAATCCTAAATTATACTAAAGAATAGTAGAAAAATGAAAAAGTTTGAAAAAAGTAAAATTTTTCAATAAAAGACAAAACAGAAATAATTAAACCCTAATTAAACTTAAACAAAATCTAAAAATTACTAAAAAATGAATAGTAAAATATTTTTAAACTAAAAGTCTTAAAGTATTTATCTAAATCTAGGAAAATTTGTAAAACTGAAAAATACCAAATTTTTACACTAAAAGACAAAAAACAGTGAATTAAAAAGTAATTTAAATTGCAATTAAATCTAAAAAAAATACTAAATGAACAGTAAACAGAAAATAAACTTAATAGAAAAATCAGAATTAAAGTAAGAAAAATTACAAAATTGAAATCACTGAAAAAGTCCTAAAATGGACCACTAAAGACAAAAATGTAAAAAGATGACAATGACACTTGGACTGATTTTGTCTTCTATCCTAGCAGTACCAACTATATAACTAGCAGGGGGAACTCAGTTCCCACTGATAGTGAAAATTTTTGGTCTGGGCACCTTTGTGCTTAGAACTTTCTTGATTCTTGGTTTTGTTTGGATCCAAAGGCACCCCCACAACCAGTTGGGTTGTGGGGAGTCACATAAACAAGGAAAATACCAGGTCCAACACCAGAAAATCACTCAATATGGCCAAAAAGGTCACTGATGAATGCTATTGGGGTCTGATGACAGATGCTGATGCAATTGGTCATAGGGTGAGATTCTACAGCCCACAACTTGGTCAAATAGCCACCAAAACACAAATAAGCAGATACAATACCTAGATTACAAGTAACTACAACAGGCAACAAAGATTGAAAGCACAATTCCTTAAAATGATTCAGAAAAAGAGCTTACTGATTTTATGCCATCTATACCAAATTTTAACACATGTAATTCTTTTTAAAACCTACAATAACTGATCTAAACTAACTGATAACCCTAATGCCAACCTACAAAGTGTATTCCAACTGATAATAACCTACCATCTTGTCACTATGATTTGTTATCACCAAAACCAAACACACCTTTATATTCAGAAACAAAAAATTAACAAATCAAATACTCTCAAATCCTACCCAAACTGATTTTAACCTATCTAAACATGCATAATAGTCCTAAATAAGCTTAATCAAACAGAAAAAATACACAAAAACAGGCTACAATCAAAAATGAATAAATCATTTAACAAGACTAAAAAAATGGAAAAGGGGTTCAAGCCTGAGATTTAGCTGATGCCTTCCTTAATCAGTTTGATTGAGCTTAAGTGAGCTTATCAACAGTAGAGAGTGCCTGCTGTTGGAATCCAAGAAGGACCCAAAGCATATAAATATCTTCAATGAAATGAATGGAAATAATGAGGAGCTTGTTTCTTGTCCTTGAAAACCTGCACAAACACAAACAACAAACAACAAATGCTTGTCATAAATAGACCATAAGCTAGAAGCTTATGACTTTTTATACAGTAAATGGGTAAGAAAACAAATAATGAAAACAGATTTTTGCAAAACCTTTTCAAACCAACCTTTTTTTGGAACAAATCTTTTGAAACTAACTATTTTTCTTAAACCACAAATCTGAAAACCCAACTCACATTTCCACTTTCACTTCCATGTGAGTTGGGATTCAAGATTCGTATAAAGAGGGAAAAACCAATAAGACTTTTTCAGAAATCTTTCTTACTTGAACTAAAACCTTTGATAAATTTAAACTACTTTTGCAAATAACTAAAGCTAATTAATACTAGAAAACTCATAAAGATGGAACTCAATACTTGCAAAGAACTTGACTTTCATTTTCATTACTAATAAAAAGTTTTTTTACAAAAATTGGAACAAAGATATAAGGTTCACATGTCGAACCTTATATACTACTCTAAGGAAGATACTAGAATCACAAACCCTAAACAAGCTAATTCCAAAAATGCCCCTTGATTTCAAATTTAAAAATCAGTCAACAAGCTCCCATGTGATCATGTCTTGGCAGTTGTGATATCCAGCTGTTGTAAATCAATCTTGGATGTTGGTAGATACCTTTGGGACCAAGGAAGGCTATGGGACGTTGGATGTGTCTCCTTTTGGGGTTTGGGTGAAAGAGACGCAGCAGGGGAGGGGTCCATAAGACACATGGGTTGGTTGGGAGAATATTTGTGAGTGGGTTTAGGATGAGGGTTATGGTAATTAAGGATCTGGAAAAGGGTAAACAAAAACCCTTTGTTTTGATGAAATGGGAGATTAGGGTTTATGGGTATTTGGTTTAAGCAGGTTGGGTGTTTAATCTGATTTGGGGGTATTAGGATTTAAAAACAATGTTTGCCACCAAATTTAAGTTAATAAATATGGTTTAAAAATATGGGTTTAGTGGGATCAGACGTGGAGTGTAGTGATGGTGTGATTGGTGGAAAATTTAAGTGGGGGTGACGTGGCGTGTGGTGATAGGGTGAGGGGATAAGGTTGTCGGGGTAGGTTAAGTTTAATGGGGGGTTGGTTAAATAGTTTAGGGTTTTGGCAGGAATGACTCCTCCCTTAACAACACCTCTTTATTTAGCTTTGCATACTTGGTCCTTTTGGCTTTTCACAGTTAGTCCTTCCCCATTTGCAAATTTAGTCCTTTGTTAACACATTGGACTTTAAGGACTATTTTTGTATCTTTTTCCAATATTCAAGGGCCTTCTTTGTAAATTCTTCATTCTTCAAGTATATATCTTGTATAAATTGATTCTTGGAGGACCAAAGTTGACAAATCCCAAAAGATGAGGGACCAAGCTTGACATTCTTCAAAACTTCAAGGGCAATTTTGTAAATTCGATACTTGGGCCCGGTTCTTTGTGCGGCTTCGTTTCCCGTGTTCTTTTTAGCTTGATTCTTGTGATCTTTTTTGATTTCACGATATCCGAACCTAAAATACACAATGAACAAACACAAGCATATATTTGGGTATTTTGATGATATTTTTAGCGTGTTAAGCCTGATTTGGACGATGAGACTATGTATAATTGCAGTCTCATCATCGGTGATAAACATTCCTTTCTTTGATGAACGGGTCATAGACTATTTGTCTATAAGCCTTATACACGAGTTTAAAACATTTTAATAGTTTTAAAATAAACTCATGTCCGAGAAAATTTAATTTCTCGTTAATGAGGATAAGTTTATCATCTGCGATAAACTTTTCTTTATTTGAAATCCGGGTCATCGTCTGTCATTTAACGATAAGCCATTTACACTTAACTGTGAGACCCCTGAGACACTTGTTTCTTAGATATCAGTTTCTTCAGCAACCAAACTCTGAGAGTGTCCTGAGCAGAATGGTATAAAGCTACTGGACCGCTTTGCTGAACGTTGACGTTTGTACCTGCATTCTCATTAGGAGTTTGTATGCTTTGATATGGGTTAGCGATATCTATTTTAGAACCATGTGGGGGTTCACAGTCCACCTTGGTAGTGCTAGAGGGAAACAACCTTCCTGTAGGAACCCATTGAAGATTAACAGATTTGATAATCCTACCCGTGGGTTGCCACCTAAGATTGGATCTAGGAGACATGTTTTCTTATGCACAACGGAAGACTTAGCGGTAGGAAACCTATTTCCTTTAGGAATCCCTCTTTTAGCACTTGAGTTCAGCTCCTTCAAGACTTTAGTTACACAAGCCGCATGATTTGTCGTGAAGACACTTTTCATGCATACGGAACAAACACATGTTTGTGGTCCGAGTGAGATCTACTGATCCTATTTCATGCTTGTGTCATTTTCTGAGATGCATCTACATAGTGATTATTAGGCATGATATTCGACCTATGTTGTGACATATTCTTAGAACTATACCTAGAATTACTAGTAGCAATCTTGTTTGTAGGTTTTGCAAAGGTTGATTTGAACACAGTAGGCCTAGATAGTGGAGTGACTGGTCTAGAACTATGAACCATATCAACATAGGAGGCAAACCGCGGTCTCAAGGATTTTGGTCGCTCGGATCTAAATGCAGTCGGTTGACGAACTGACTGATTTTTAGGCGGTTTCCCCAAGATTGATGGTTTTTCAAGCTTAGTGTCCACACTAGTGCCCTTAATTTTCCTTAATTCGTTTTTCAGAGCAGCTATAGCAAAAACCTGTTTATGAACTTGAGCCTTTAAATCAGCATTTTCAGTAGTTAATAAGGTCGTTGACTCTAGAGTTTTAGACCTTATCTCTACGATAGTATTATTTAACTCATTAAAACGTTGTTTTAAGGTCTTGTTTTCCTTTTGTAAGATGTCTTGGGATGCCAACTTAGGTTCTAGCAAAGTAATTTGTTTCACAAAATTTTCTTTTTCGGCTTTAGAATCTTGAATGTTGTGATCTAATTTTCGTTCAAGAACAACGTTTGAATTTTCAAGTTTTTCAAAATACTTTTCAAATTTCGTTGTTTTCTTCGAAAATTCAATTCTGGCATCCTCAATCTCTTTTGATTGTTGAGCTAAAATGGTTTCAAGCTCTTCAATCCTAGAAGCAGAATTGGTTAAAGAAGTAGTCATAAAGCACATATCATGATCTTTAGCATTCTGATCATTACTATTGGCTCTTTGTCATGCATGCTTGAATCAAGTTGTCGTGATGCAATGACGCTGCTATCATCGTTAACCAAGGTGGTCTCCTTTGAGTCATCCGTAAGACCATTTGTTTTCTCTGGCATCTGCATCGGATTTTCTTGTATTCCACTATCATGCTCTAGTTGAAGTTGTGAACTTTCATAAATTGAAAGTGCAATAGATTTCATGAAATTGAGCAATCTATCACTAAAGTCTTTAACCTCGATTTGTGTGTCTTCAAGGAATGACTGGCAGATCGTTGAAGCTTCAACTTTGGCAGGATCAAACTGAAAGAACCTCGAAAAATGTTGCACTAGAACTTGAAGTAAATGTGAGGATTCAATTTGATTAATGTCTTCTTTGTAGATTTGTTATAGTAGGTGGTTCAATTTGAGGAGCATTGGGTGGATGAAAATGATACGATCTTGACCGAAGAGTGTCACAAATCCGCTTCCTTCTTTAAGTAGAGAAATGTTCGACATATGGGACCAAAGTAGTCGAAATAAAGTCATTATACTATCTCTAGCTTTAACTTTCATGTGACGTGATTCTCCCTCTTGAAATTTCGAACTCAACGATTCCATTGAAGTTCGATGAAAGATGACGTAAAGGATTACTGATCGATAAAAATCAGTCTTCAATTTCAAATAATAATACCCGATTAAATTCGTAGCCACTAAAAAATTCAAATGTAGCCAATTTTCTCGGTCTCGTCAAAAGAATTTTGTCACTTTGTCTCGATATTTTATCTTCAAATCTTGTCACAAAAACTTTTTACCCGTCAAATATTTTACCACTTTGGTTCTTTCGAAATACCTGCCTCAACACGATGTACCAAAACCAAATATATCAATTGATAAATATACAAAATTAACTTAACTAAAAAGTTAACTTTGAAGTATTGTTTTAAAAAGAAAACAAAGAGCGTGGCTTGGTTTGGTAAACGTGGCTTGTTTACCCATCAATTGTTGGAAATTAAATGTGTAATATCCCACCAAAGCAACGTGGCCTTGGAACAGACAAAGTGTAGATTTTTATTACTCACGCACGTGGCTTTTAACCAAATCTCACCACACACACGTCTTTGTATACTCCGCCCCCCATATATTTCGTTGACTTCTCTTTCTTCTATCTTCCAAACCCAAAAAAAATCTGATACTCAAATATCAAATATCAAATATCAAATACCTCAGTCACACTTCAATTTAATCAGGCAACCCAATTCCTTTGTAACCTCCTCCTAATTCCCTATCTCATCTTTACCTAGATCATGATCAAACCCACAAAAACCATTAACACACAGGCAGTGTATAAATAGAAGAGCCAAACAGAGTTTGTTCTTAATTGTTAAATCAAAGGCACGAAGGTTATTGGTCTTCAAGATTTCTTAAAAGAAGTCTCGGGTAGGTTAATAATGATTGCTTAATTTCATTGTGTTAAACAAACTGAGCCTAAAACAAAGCAGAACACTCTTGTTCTTGATTGTTTACGAGTGTTCAAAAATTAAATGAAGTTTTAATCTTTCACACAAGATCTATGATGAAATCAGTTTCGTGTGTTTAGATATGTATGCATGTGTTGGAAATACGTTTTACGTATTAAGAAGGATCGGTCACTCCAACGATAGTTCATGTAATAGCTCGTAGTTTAGTTATTTATCTTTATTTAACTAACAAGACCAAGCCTAGCCTACAACATGTGTAGGCCGGCCTAAATGTAAGCCCAAGCCCATGACAAGGGCTTGGGTATATAAACCCTCTCTTTTGATGGAGAGGGTAGTGGTTTTCATAATTTACACATAGTAAACATTTGTTTCTCTCTCTAGAAGTGTGTGAACTCCATCATCTATCTAACTCTTTCTCTCTCTAAAACATAAGCAAGATTTACATATCAGTACAAATGGTATCAACAGCCATGGGATGATTGTATTGTTTATGTGTTTGTGTTTTTGATTCATACACCTTTTTTTGATCCATTTTACACGAACCAATTTTTTTTTGTGTTTTTTATGGTTTTTTCTTGATAAAAATCTTCTACATAGTTGTGGTAGAGATTTGGTATAGTTACTTTGGCTAAAATCAAAAAAAATTTGGGTGTTTTGATCATTTTTGGCTTAAAATCTCGAATTAGTTGAGTTTTGTCCGAGAAAAGTGGGATTTATTCCGATCAGAGTCATCTGAAAAGGGTTTATAGTTATTCCGATCAGTGTCATTGGAATAGGTTTTAGGGATTCCGATTGCATTCCGATTTGGTATTCCGATTTGGTACATTCCGATAAGGGACATTCCGATTTGGTACTTTCCGATTTGGTACATTCTGATTTGGTACATTCCAATTTGGTACATTCTGACAAGGGTATTCCAATTAGGGACATTCCGATCAAGGGTATTCCGATTAGGGACATTCCGATCAAGGGTATTCCGATAGGCTTATTCCGACAGCTTTCTGATCAACATTCTGACAATCCAAAATTATTCCTTAAAAATCGTGTGTAATTTTGACTTGGAATTTTTGGTTTATCGAGAACATATTTTAGGGGATTTTAACATTGTTTCTCGACTTCAACTCACAACAACAAACACATTTACTTTCTATCATTGTTCGATCAATATTTGTAAATCTTAACTTATCGAAATGGAGTACACATCTCTTACGGATAAGTCCATCCTCTCGGGTACGGATAATCGTCCACCAATGTTGGAGAAGTCTATGTACGAGGATTGGACTTCCCGAATGGAACTTTACATGTTGAACAAAGAGAATGGACATCTCATTTGGGCATCGGTGCTCAATGGACCATTAGATTATGGTACAGTGACGTAAGGTACGACTACTCGTCCACGCACAACGGGTGAATTGACTGGAGATATGAAGAATCAAGACAAATGTGATAAGTATGCTACAAACATCATTCTCTAAGCCCTTCCTCTAGATGTCTACAAACTCGTCAGCAAACATAAAGTTGCCAAAGAGTTATGGGATAGAATTCGTGTTCTAATGCAAGGCACCTCGTTAACTAAACTAGAACGAGAGTGTAAGCTTTATGATACTTTTGATAAGTTTGCCTATGTGCCAGGGGAGACTCTCAATGACTACTATCTGAGATTTACCCTATTATTGAATGAGCTAAATATCTATGGCATGGCAATTCCTATGTTTCAATTGAACACCAAGTATTTGAACACTCTTCCTTTAGAATGGAAAAAGTACGTGACGGATGTTAAATTGGCTAAGGACTTGCATAACACCAATGTGGATCAACTTCAAGCTTTTCTTCAACAACACGAATGCCATATGATCGAGGCTCGGTTGTCTAAACCTCAAGTTCATGATCCACTTGCCATGTATGCTTCTCAACAAAACATGGCTTATACTTATCAACAACCATCATACTTGCAGCAGCCACCACCACACACCTATCAGCAACCACAACAACCATCTTATCAACCACCAATGATGCCACAACAAGAATTTCAACAAAGTGTTCATCAACAATCTTTTCCACAGCAACCACCATATCAGACATCACAAGCCAACACTTCTCCAATGGGCTATACTCCTCAGCAAGGATATTTTCCAATAGAAGCACAACCAGCACAAGCTTTAGACTCTAATGAACTTCCACCAATCCAAGCACCGGTCTTTACTCCAAATGATACGCCAGCTGATGTTCTAAACCATCTCACTGCCTACTTGTCAAAACTTGTTGCAACTAGAGGATTTCCACCAACAAACAATCAGCTCTGTACCTCTTCAAATCCTCGACAACAAGCTATTGTTCAAGATGGTTAAGTAACAGTGCAACCTATTCAGGGAAGGCAAAATTCATATGGAACTCCTGCAAGGACTATGAATGCTCAAGCTGTGAATTCTCAAGCTAATGGAAATGGAATCCCCATTGGTCCTCAAAAGGTTGTGACTTGCTACAATTGCCGAGGACAAGGTCATATGGCTAGGCAATGCACTCAGCCGAAAAGGAGAAGGGGTGAAGCGTGGTTTCGTGAGAAAATGTATTTGGTTGATGCTCAGTCTAAGGGAAATATTTTGGATTCAGAGGAGTTAGCATTTCTTGCAGACCCAGGAGCAGCAGATACTGAAGGCATTGTAGTCGTTTCCACCTCTAATGCAGCTTATCAAGCAGATGATCTTGACACATATGATTCAGATTGTGATGACATTCACTCTACCCAAGCTGCTCTCGTTGCTAATCTCTCTCACTACGGTTCTGATGTCGTCAGTGAGGTACCCACCACAACCAATCTTGGTAATGATGATAACCCACATCAAGTTGGGCATGAAATGACAACCTCGAACAGCATTCGGGGACTAGTAACTCAAATGATGTGGTACCCAATCCTACACATTTGAGTGAACCTCAACCAAATGCTACGACGGGTATGGAATCTTATGCTCAACATGATTTGGTCATGGTGCCTAAACATATTATTGATCAAATGCATATGGCCCTCAGACAATCCGTAGATACGAATTCTACCCTAACTGCTGAGCTTGTGTTGCATAAAGAAAAGGTCAAAACTTTTGAAATGTCCCTCAAGCAGAGAAAATAACATGTTCTGAATTTGACCAATTTCGTTTTGAAAAGATTGAACACTTGAAACAAATAGAATAATTAAAAGCTAATCTTTCCAATGAATTAAAAGCAAAAGAGTCGGTTGTCAATGATTTTCAGAAACTTAAAATGGATTTCGAAACTCTCGAGTCTAAAAAGTTTGAATCGGAAATTAATGCTACCAAACTTCTTAAATTCAAAGAACAACAGCTTTTAAAACAATACGCTTCCACAGAAAAGGTTCATCTTTTAACTAAATCGTTTAAAGAACTCGAACTTAAGCGTCTTTAAGATTACCACCTAATCCCGGTTATGCAAAACAAGCTCAGGAATATATTCTGTGTCTTTATGATATGACCCTAATTGGCAAATCGAAAGAAGCATCTTTTGTTTGTAGTACTGAGGAGACACAGTCACTTGCGGAAGAAACTCATTCTAAAATGCTTTCAAAATTCCATACGATTGATTATGATCAGTATAACAAAGATCAGTTGTCTAAAAAGACCCGCATTCGCTTACAAAAGGAATTAGCTGAATTGACAGTTCTTGTGCCCCAAAGTTTGTCAAATGAAAACCCTCCTAGTACGTCTCCTACACTTGTCAAAACGGATTTAACGAAGTTAATTCCACGGGTAAGTAAGGCGTCCGTTAAATTAAATGTGGTACACCAACACTTAGCCGATTTTGACAAGGTCATTTTGGAACGTACGACGGCTTCGGCCATAACGGAAGGTGAATGGAATTTTGAGCACACTAGAGCTGCGTTTCGAGACGAAATTGTTCCATTTGTAAAGAATGTTAATGCTTGTCTTAGTAATCTTGATCAAGATTTGCTTTTGGAAATAGAAGAAGTTAGACGTGTTTTCAATGAAATGGATGATGCTTATGAAAATAGTTTACTTGAAATAGAACGGGTTTCACGCCAAAATGATCAGCTACTAAAGCAAGTGATGTCTCATGATATAGTTTCCGTCTGTGTGAATAAAAGTGTTGATAATGATTCTATTGTGCATGATGTTGAATCTGTGGATAATGTGGTAGATAGGACTTGTCACGAATCTGACGCTGAATTTTTAAAGCTTCAAGATTCATATTCTTCGCTTTCAAAACGTTTTGATGAGATTCAAACACATTGTATTTCGCTTGAATGCAAGCAACAATTTATTCAAGAAATCTTTGAAACGTCATTCGAATGTGTTAATATCGATGATGCAAACTTTGAAAAGAATTTTCGATTGAATTTACAATCAAAACAGCGTCAGCCAAGTGACAAAGTTGCTAAATCTTTGCCGATAGAAATAGAGAAATCTAAGGAGCTTAACTGTGTGAACGTACTTGAGGCCGCTGAGAATTTTAAACTTGATCTAGATAATTGAGTTTCCAAGATTTTGTCCAAAGTTGATAACTTAAAACAGAAAGATACACGACTCTTCGATTCAATAAAGTCCGCATGTGCTAATACCACTGCATAGAATCAATCCTTGATTGAACAATTGAATCGAAAGTCGGTGGAAATATCTGATTTGAGGGAACAAATTTATGATAAAAATCTGGTCTTGGCTGAGTTAAAGGAAACACTTCGTACTCTAAAAGGTAAGAATTTTGTGGATAATGCAGTCACTATCTCAGCATCGTCGTCTAGTGCAATCAAAAGGAACCTTATAGCCGTCACACCATTTAATAAGGGCCCTAGGACTAAACCATCTCAAACTTTGGTCACTAAAGATAAGGCGGAATCAAAACCAGCTTCTAATATTCCTGTGTTTCCTTCTACAGGAGTAAGCACCACTACTAAGGCTCAAAGATCTAAGCTTAAAAGAAACAAGAAGAATGATAGGATCTTGCCCCCATCTAGTAGTCAAGTGAAGAAGAAAGTAGAAGCCCATCCTAGGAATGTTATTTCTGTTTTGAATAAAAAGAATCATGTCGCTAAACCTAAAGGCTCTGCGGTTGTGCAGCGTTCTAAGCCTAGTGTGAATTCTAATTTGAAATGTTGGAATTGCAATGAATGTATGTTTTCTAGTCGTCATGATTCTTGCCTTATTGACCATGTGAATGAGATGTATGCCCAGAAAAATGGATTAGAATGGAAACCGACTGGGAAAGTGTTAACCCAAGTTGGTTGGTTGTGGCGCCCCACTGGTAGAACTTTCACTATAGTAGGAAATATGTGCCCTTTAACTAGGATCACTCCCACTAAAGCAAAGAAAGCGTGCCCTTTAACTAGGAGTATCAAGGCTACCAAAACACAAGCGTGTCCTTTAACTAGGAACACTGACACTACTGTAGGAACCAAGTGCCCTTTAAATAGGTCTACTCCCACTGTAGTGCCCGCGAATAATCCAAAACCTAAGAAAGTTGGAACAGTAAAACCTGTTAGTGCTAAAACTCACATTAGAAAACGCATGAAATCTAAGGATCACACAAATGTTAGCAATTCTGATAATCTTATATCTGTATCTACTAACACTCCGGAACCAATAGTTTCCAATGCATTGTCTACTGTTGTTATTGAAAACAGGTGGTCCAAATTGTTCTCTGGTATTTGGACTCTGGTTGCTCCAAGCATATGACCGGAGATCGCTCTCAGCTCAGAAATTTCGTCAGCAAGTTTCTTGGTACGGTTCGATTTGGAAATGATCATATTGCAAAGATAATGGGTTATGGTGAATATCATATTGGGAATGTTATAATTTCAAGAGTGTATTATGTGGAAGGTCTCGGTCACAACTTATTTTCTGTGGGACAATTTTGTGATGTAAACCTAGAAGTTGCTTTTCGAGAGCATACCTGCTTCATTCGTAATTTGGAAGGGGTTGATTTATTGAAAGGTACTCGAGGGAATAATTTGTATACTTTGTCTCTACAAGACATGATGGCCGCTTCTCCCGTATGTCTTCTCTCCAAAGCATCGAAGACTAAGTCATGGTTATGGCATCGACGGTTATTTCATCTTAACTTTGACGCTATTAATCATTTGGCGAAAAACGAACTTGTTCGTGGTCTTCCTAAACTTTCATTTCACAAGGATCAATTGTGTTCCGCGTGTACAATGGGGAAAAGCACTAAGAAATCATACAAACCCAAGACGGAAGACACCAACCAAGAGAAACTGTATTTGTTGCATATGGATCTTTGTGGGCCAATGGGTGTTAAAAGTCTTACTGGCAAAAAGTACATCCTCGTAATTGTCGATGATTACTCTCGGTTTACATGGGTGAAATTTCTTACAACAAAAAATGAGGCACCTAAATTCATCATCGGATTTCTCAAGATGATTCAAGTGCGTCTCAACACTACTGTCCGACGCATTCGTACAGATAATGGAACCAAATTTGTGAATCAAATCTTGCGTGATTATTATGAAGAAGTTGGCATATCTCATGAAACATCCGTTGCACGCACTTCACAACAAAACGGTGTCGTTGAAAGGCGAAATCGCACACTTATGGAAGCTGCTCGAACGATGTTAATTTACGCAAAGGCTCCATTGTTTTTATGGGCAGAAGCAGTATCTACAGCAGTGTACACCCAAAACCGGTCACTAATTCGTAAACGCCATGGTAAAACACCTTATGAGCTTCTCCATGGAAAAGTATCAGATTTATCATATCTTCATGTATTTGGTTCTCTTTGCTATCCAAATAATGATGGTGACAATTTGGGAAAACTTCAACCAAAGGCTGATATCGGTATTTTCATTGGTTACGCACCCGCAAAGAAGGCATACCGAATCTACAATCGTAAGTCTCGTAAGATCCTCGAAACTATGAATGTTGATTTTGATGAGCTGACAGCGATGGCTTCTGAGCAAAGCAGCTCTGAACCCGCGCTTCATGAAATGGGACCCAGTAACATTAGTTCTGGTCTTGTCCCAAATAACCCTACTTCATCATCATTCACACCACCTACTAGGAATGAATGGGATACGTTGTTTCAACCGTTCTTTGATGAATTCTTTACTCCTCCCATTATTGTTGCTCCAAAACCTGAGGTAATAGCTCCGGTCACCGAAGTTATCGCTCCAGCAACCTCAACACAATCAGACACATTTGCACCTACAATTGGTCAAGATATACCATCAACAAGAAATTCTCAACCAACACCTGTTTCAACTACCCATGTCATGCCTATTGATGATGAAGAGGATGATGATGATCACGATTTGGAATTCGCTCAAATGCGTGAACTTCTATTCTTTGGTGTACCAATTCCCGACCCTAATCAAGCCGGGTCGTCCACCTCAGAGGAAGCTCCTTCTACAGTCTACTCCAATCCACGGATTCGTATACATGAGTAAGTGGACAAAGGATCATCCTATAGATTCTATTATTGGTGACCCTAATCGTCCGGTATCCACACGAAGTCAGCTACAAGAAAATGCAATGTTTTGTCATTTTGATGCGTTTCTCACTGAAGTTGAACCTAAGACATGGAAAGAAGCTTTTACTCAATCATGTTGGATAGAACATATGCAAGAAGAACTTAATGAATTTATACGTCTTGAAGTATGGGAACTTGTCCCATGCCCGGATCAAGTACAATTACCACTTTGAAATGGGTTTACAAGGTGAAACTCGATGAGTTAGGCGGAATATTGAAGAACAAAGCTCGACTAATAGCTCGTGGATACAAGCAATTATTAGGCATCGACTTTATGGAATCCTTTGCACCTATTGCCCGTTTGGAAGCTATTAGACTATTCCTCGCTTATGCAGCCCACATGAATATGATCGTCTATCAGATGGATGTAAAGACGACATTTCTTAATGGTGAAATCAAGGAAGAGGTCTATGTTCAACAGCCGGATGGTTTTATGAATCCTAATTATCCTAATCATGTATACAAGCTTAAGAAGGCTCTCTATGGGTTGAATCAAGCTCCACGCGCATGGTATGATCTATTATCACAATTCCTCATTACGCAAGGCTTCGCTAAAGGCAAGGTGGATCCCACACTGTTCATTCAGAAACGAGGTAAAGATATGATTATGGTATAAATATATGTTGATGATATTATATTTGCAGCCTCGACCCAAAGCTTATCCGACGAGTTTGGGAAACTCATGTCTTCCAAGTTTAAGATGTCAATAATGGGCAACATATCATTCTTCTTAGGTCTTCAGATATCTCAGAGTCCCAAAGGCATCTTTATCAATCAATCCAAGTATGCCCTTGAATCTCTTAAGAAATATAAGATGGAATCTTGCGACCCCGTGGATACTCCAATGGTAGAACGAACTAAGCTTGATGTTGATCCCAAACTTAGATCGATTAGCTTTGTGTATACGAGATTAGATCAAGTACTACACGTAGAGAAACCTTTGTATATGCTTTATGAATCTAAGTGTTATGCGGAATTTAACACTTAAACAAGAACACAAGATGTAAACAAAACTTTCACTTTGATTATGAATGTCGAACTTGCTTACAATGAAAGATGTTTACAAACGAAAACTTATATAAAACTTATATCAAACATTAACCTAAAGGCCTTCTTTTATAGATACAACAAGCCTTGTACAATAATCTACGTATCAACTATTCTAGGTAAAGATAAACATAGAAAATACATTGTCGTTTCTATCCTTACTAGAAGTATTCTAGAATATAATAAACGTGTAGATTATATCTTCCATCAGTGCTTGTCTTCAAGTGTGTCAACGCTTGACTTTAACTTGTCAACGCTTGAGCTGTCAGCGCTTGCTTTGCTCTTGTCAACGCTTGAATTGTTCTTGTCAGCGCTCAAGTGATCTGGCCTTAATTTATTCCCAACAATCCTCCCCTAAACTTGATATCCACTCTTATGATCAAGTTTCTGAATAAGCATTAAGGACTAGGAGGAGTCTGACAAATCTTCTCATATTGGTAATGAATAAATCTGATCAAATCCTTTGCCACGTCACTTGAATAATCTATCTCCAGCTGAGTGTCCTTCATCTTTTCCAAAACAGCCTTGGATATGAAATACTGAGCATCCACAAGTAGATACTCAGCAAACTTTGTAGAACTCAAATGGTATACACCGGCAGCTGAATATAACCTCCATTGAAGACCACTGAGGTCATCTTCAAGATCCTTCCATATTGCAGGATCTTCATCTTTTGACCCACACATTCTTTTGAATGTGGTCCAAAGTTTTATTCCATTAGCTGAAGTTGGTGCTTCAGCCTCATACTTGGTCTCCAGTAACCTCCAAAGGTCCACCAAGTCTTCTCTATCACAACTTGCAAATAAAGATATGAGAGTGGTAAAAGTGTGTACCTCCTTGCCAAATCTGCCAATCTTCCAGAACCCACATTCATCTTCTTCATAACTCACAATTGGGTTCCTGAGATCTAATGGTAACACTTGCACCATATCTGAAGCTTCTAATGGGGAGAGCTTGAGACTCTTTCTTATAACTGCTTCACTTGGATATAGTGGATCCATATCTTTTGGAAACTCAAATTTAAATCCCTTCTTCACTGGCCTGGGAATCATCATAGCTTTCTTGATTTCCATTTCTTCTGCAAGTTGCACCTTTCTTTCATCTGAAAGAAGTCTGAGAGTGTTTGCTTCCTGCACTCTCACCCAAATGGGATAAGCCCTGCTTTCCAACTCATCAAATGTCAAAGCCTTCAACTTTTGATATGTCCATCCAACTCCATGACATCTGAGCAACATAAAGTAGAGCTCCCTTCTATCCCTTTTCAACTCTGAGAGAATATTGCTTGCCTTGTGTTTCAAAATTACCTTACAGTCTTGTTGAACTCTAAGAAGAAGCTCCAAACCCCATATTTGATCTGAAATGGTCAAGTCTGGATTATCCATGCAGCTTTCTTCCCAAGAATTGTACATTTGAACTACCTCTGGCATGTCAAAGTCAACCTGCAATTTTAATTCTCTCAACTTTTCCCTAGCAAGCTCATCACCATACTCAAGCCTTTTTGGTTCTATTATCATCACACTTGAGTCTGAGCTGTCACTTTCTTCTTCTGAAGTCACAACAAATGGTGACTTTTCCTTTTCATCTTGTTCCATGATTTGTGCCGCTAGTCTTCTATCAAATTCAACCTGGGCTGCATCCTTTGGAACAATCTCTTCTACCAATTTACCCTTACCCTTATCTGATGGTGCAATGGTTGGTAAGGTAGATGGTAATACCTGAGTAGAAACCTCCTTGATGATAGATGATGACTGGGATACATCACCTTCATGTGCAGGTCTGTCAACGCCCAAATTTATCCTATCAGCGCCCAAAATACTTCTATCAGCGTCCAAATTTGCCTTGTCGACGCTCAAATTTTTTTCCTCAGCGCCTTGTGTAACCTCTCTCAACATAGCTGTAAATGATAAATTTAGATTGGTTGGAGAGATTAAGGACGTATCAAAACCTGTTTGTTTCTTCAAAGTTGTAAGGGCTTCAGCAATCTCCATTGATTGACCATCCTAGCTGCCCTTATCACTCAGATTTCTTTGATCTTCCTCCCCTTTGGAAGACTCCTCCATACCCCTCCTAGCATGATCACTTTCCAAAACAACAATCCTCTCCCTCAATTGCTTGAGTTCAAGGCCTTGTGAGCTGACAATTTGTACTAAGTCTGCATTTTGCTTTTGCAAGCTAATGCAGACTGCCGTCAATTCCAAAAGAGTCATTAGTTCCAGTCTGCCCTCTTCTAAAATGGGGATGTGACCTCCCAAGTCAGATTCATTGGGCAAGGATGAGGACTTAATGATGGTGGGACTGCCTTGGCCAGCTTCTAAGCCAGAACCAATAGTCCCAGCCTCATCCAGGTCACCAGCCACACTTGTGGTGGTGGTTCTCTCTGCTTCATGGCTAGGACCACCAGAGGAGAACACTCCAGTAGTCCTTTGGCGTTTCATCAACCTATATTCAGGGGGTGTAGAAGATGGTGTGGAAGAATGAGTAGATGTGGGTTGGTTAAGGGGTGTTTGGGATTGTGAAGGTTGTGTGTCAGCGTTGGAAATAGCACATCAACGCCAACATTTGATGTGTCAGCGTCAAAGGGTTCTTGGTCAATTTGCATTTGTTCAGGTGAGGGTAAAGGTTCAGGAATGGTTCAAGTTGTGGTTGAGGGTTAATTTGAGGTTGGGGGTCTGGTTGAGGTTGTGCTGCTGCAATAACAGCAAGCATGGCTTGGGTTAAAGGTAGGTCTCTATGGGGTGGTGAATCCATCTTCATAAAAATAGCTTTCTTTTGCTCAGGGATCTTATAAAAATCATTGTGATCCCTTAAGCAGTAGCCTTGATCATCAAAAATCATTTGCAGAAAACGGGGATAAGCTAAAGTCATTTTTGTCCCCTTATTTTTACACATCCCTTCAAAAATCATTTTAGAATAGTTATATTTTTTCCTTGTTGCAATGCACACAATAGCACTAGCAATGGATCTATTGATCTCATTGTGTGCAGTACATTTGGGACTCAAACATTGAAGGAGGACATGTATGAGGTACTTCCAGGCTGGGGGAAATTCCTGCTTATGATACTTGTTAAGAGTACCTTCATCAGGAAAAGGATATCCCAAAGCCCTAAGCCCGTGTTCTATTTCATTTATGGGAAGGGTGACTATACCATCAACATCATCAAGATGCAAGGCTTGGTGTACCAAAGCCTCAGTAACCACTCAAGACCTCCCATGAACAATAGAAGTTAATGTGGTCACTCCATTAACTGTTGAGGAACTAACAGTGTTCCAAAACTGCTTAATGTGTGTGACTGGAATGAGTGGTGCATGAGAAAGAGCATACCTTAGTGGGGATGCGTTCAAATACGCCACCATTTGTGTGTATTGAGGAAACAGGGTATCATCAGCAACAAGATAAGCAATCATGTTGTGTTGTGATCTAAACCCCAATGCTAATTCTGTTGAGTTAAACTTTGGTGCCATGGATGAAAGCTGTTAATTTTAAGTGTAGAAGATGAAGTTGATAAGAGAAAAGTGTTAGACAAGAATTATAGATACCCTGTTTAAAATAGGAGCCAAATTTATAGGAGAGAAAGAATACATGTGATTGGCCCAAAAATAGGCAAAGATTTTCAAAAATCAATCATGAAAATATTGAAAAAGTTATAAGTTATCTCATGCATTAAATGAAAGTAATAACTCCTAAAATTATGGCTTGAAAATATGTCAAAAAGTAACAACTGGGTAGGTCCCATTGAGTGTCAACCCGTCAAAAATAACCCATCAACGCCCAACGACTATAATCTTGTCAACGTTTGCCTAAAGCCATGTCAGCGTCCAATTTGGTCACAACAACGCTTGGAAAAATCTTGTCAGCGTCCAAAAATAAAAATATTTTAAAAAGTGAAAAATGACCTTAACAAGTAATTTATCCTAGAGAAGATAACCAAAAGCTGATAATTATCATAGGGCGGCAAGCACTGTCCAGTTATGCACACTTGCATAAGAAAGATAGACATAACAGTCCTCTAGTGTCCCTTGCTAACCAAAATTCTTAACAACAAAGTTACCTTATAAAATCCTTGTTACTCCCAGGTAAATCCCATATCAAAATCATTCCCAAGTCTCCCAACTGACCACAACCAATTCTAGGCCAAAAATGTCTTGGCAGCATGCAAAGTTGATATACTATGCATGCTACAGTGCCTCATGATTTAGTAAAACTAACTCATACTCACCTGTGGACACAATCTAGAATTGTGATAAGAGTATCATATGGATACCCAAAACATCCTAAAGGTTCCTAAAACCTCCCCTTAAACCATGATACAAAAAGTTTGCTAAAATCATGCATGAACATAAAAAATTTATATCAAGATAGGAATGAAACATTCCAACCATCATCCATAAATAAAAACTTGTCCAAATGCTTCTCCATTGATCCATAAGCAACTCTGTATCCAATGGTATACTGCTAACACCATCTGCACATTTAGATTAAAAACCACAAAACTAACATTGTTGCTGACAACGCCCCAACAACACATGACAGCGTTGAGGGAAGCTTTGTCAGCGTTAGACAATTATATTGCTGACAACGTTGCAAAAACACTTATCGGTGTTCAAGCAACCTTTGTCAGTGTTAGAAAAATATAGTGGAAAATCTGAATCATCAATAAGACCAATAATAATAATGCATCATCTTGTACATACTTTTACAAAAGAATCTAAAACACATATTATGTGAGATTAACCATTCCGATACTTGTTACCAAGTATTGAAATCTCCCAGCATCAAAAGGTTTAGTTAATAAATCTGACACATTTTCCTCAGTGTCAACCCTATCTGGTTGTATTAAACCTTTCTCAAAGCAATCTCTTATAAAATGGTGTCTAATTTCTATGTGTTTAGTTTTAGAATGATGTACAGGATTCTTAATGATGCATAAAGTACTATTATTGTCAACAAATATCTTAGTATGCATGAAATTATACCCATAGTCCAACAGTTGGTTCTGAATCCACAACACTTGACCACAACATGCAGCTGCAGCCACATACTCTGCTTTAGTTGTAGAATTAGCCACCACTGTTTGTTTCTTGCATTACCAAGATATTAATCTGCTCCCAAGAAACTGACATCCACCAGTTGTGGATTTCCTATCAAACTTATCACCTCCATAATCACTATCTGAATATGCAATCAGCTCCAATGGTGAATCCTTTGGGTACCACAAACCAAGATTAGGATAGCATCTTAGGTACCTAAAGATCCTCTTCACAGCATAAAGGTGACATTCTTTGGGAGTCACTTGATGGCGTGCACAAGCACACACAGCAAACATAATGTCAGGTCTGGAGGCAGTAAGATACATCAAGGATCCAATCATGGATCTATAATGCCTGACATCAACATCTTTCCCATCTCCAATCTTTCCCCAAGGGTGTTCTCTATCCATAGGAGTAGTAGCCCTCTTTTCATGTGGAGAAAAGCCAAACTTCTACAAGATCTCAGCAACATATTTGTCCTGGGAGATGAAGATACCATCTTCTTTCTACTGAACTTGTAAACCTAGAAAGAAGTTCATCTCCCCCATAGCACTCATCTTGAATTTGTCTATCATAAGCTTGGAGAAATCCTCACTCATCTTTGGATCAGTAGACCCAAAAATGATATCATCAACATAGACTTGCACAAGCAACACATCCTTTCCTTTCTTCTTTGTAAACAGTGTCTGATCTATGGTGCCCCTCTTGAATCCATTGTCCACCAAATAGGTAGACAAAGTACCATACCATGCTCTAGGGGCTTGATGAAGGCCATACATAGCCTTTTTGACTCTATACACTTTATCTGGATGCTCTGGATCCTCAAAACCAGGAGGTTGCATTACATATACTTCCTCAACAATGGTGCCATAAAGGAAAGCACTCTTGACATCCATCCGATAGACTGTGAAGCCCATGCAAGAGGCATAGGCTAGAAAAATCCTAATAGCTTCAATCCTTGCAACTGGTGCAAAGACCTCCTCATAGTCTATCCCCTCCTCTTGTGTATAACCTTGAGCCACTAATCTTGCCTTGTTTCTGACCACAATGCCTCTTTCATCTCTTTTGTTCCTGAGAACCCATCTTTTCCCTATAGGTCTGACATATCTAGGACAATCAACCAGCTCCCAAACATCCTGAATTGCAAATTGGTGAAGCTCATCCTGCATTGCTTCCACCCAACTTGGTTCTTTGAGAGCATCAAATATTTTCTTGGGTTCTTCTTGTGACAGAAAACATGCAAACAAACATGCTTGCACAAGAGGGGTATCAACCTTCTTGTGTATATTGGCAATAAACCCACCAAGACCTTGATGAGATCTTCTAGTCTGAACTGGAGTCATAATATCACCAATGATCTGAGATGTGGGGTGATTCTTCATTGTGGAAGTGAGAACCCCTCCTTCAAAAAGTCTGGTGTCCTCAACCTCATGCTCCATGTTGCCAATGTCTTCTTCATCAGACTCTCTTATGTCAACATAAGGATGACCTTCTTCATGAAAATTGGAAGGTTCTCCTTGTTCAAACGTGGAAGAGAAAAGATGTGCAAAGGTGTTGTCAACGTCCGAACCTTGTTTGTCAGCGCTTGGGCTAACAACGCTTGAACTGTTGTTGTCACCGTCTGAGCCATTAACGTCTGAATTGGTCTTGTCGGTGCTAGATTTGCCTTTGTCAGCGCCTGAAGGACCATGCATGTTTGTATCTGGTGGTACTTGAAAACCACCATTATCTTGTCCAGCAGCAGCAGTAGCAGCAAAAGCATCTGTCCAAATGGGAATTGTGACATATTCAAATGTAGGAGATGCCTTTTCTGCTTGTGATCCAACCTTCTCATGAACCTGTGTACCTGAAACATTAACAACTTGTTCCTCCACAACATTTGAAGTTACCTTCACAATGTCTGGATTAGTGACAGGCATATAATTTAAAGTTCTAGATAAGGGTTCCAAATCAAACAACCAATTAGGACCACTTTCAGGATCACTAGGTTTATTCTCTAAGAACCTAACATGTACTCTCTCAACTATACGTTTGTCCTCTTTAAGATAAACCCTATAACCCTTGCTCTGGACCGAATACCCCATGAAATAGCCCTCATCACCTTTTGCACTAAATTTCCCTAAGGCATCACTAGTATCTAATACTACTACATGACAACCAAAAGGTCTGAGAAAACCAATATTAGGTTTTCTACCCCAAAGTAACTCATAAGGTGTTTTGTTCTGAATTTTGTTAACCAATGCTCTATTTTGCACATAACAAGCTGTATTAACAGCCTCAGCCCAAAAGGCTATAGGAAAGTGAGCATCAGCCAACATTGTTCTGGCTGCTTCAATTAGGGTTCTATTTTTCCTCTCAGCAACCCCATTTTGTTGTGGGGTTCTAGCAATACTGAATTGCCTAGTAATTCCTTTCCTGGCACAAAAATCATCTAGCTTCTTGTTCCTAAACTCTCCACCATTATCACTCCTAAGCATTTTAACCTCATTTCCAGACCTTTTCTCAATCTGAGTGATAAAATCAATAATAACATCAGCTGTGTCACTCTTCATAGCTAGAAAGAATGTCCAAGTAAACCTAGAAAAGTCATTTGTGACAACAAAACAATATGACTTACCATTCAAACTTTCTATATTTGTTGGACCAAAGAGGTCCATGTGAAGCATATGAAGAGGTATGGAACTAGTGTGCACCTGTTTGGACTTGAATGAGACCTTGTGCTGCTTGCCTTTAAGACATGCAACACAAGAGTGGTCATTGTGGAAGGCCTTCTCAGGCAAACCATCAACTAAACCAAACCTCACAAGTCTATTTATATTTTTAAAATTTATGTGCCCTAGTCTCCTGTGCCACAAATTACTTTCATCTACTGAGGCCTTAGCATAAAAACAAGACATATTGGTATTCACTTTAATCCCATTTAAATTCACATTATATATGTCCTTATGCCTAGGTGTTCTATACTCAATATATTTCTCATCAGGGATCTTAAAATCCTTGCTTAACACCAAACACTCAGTATCAGTAAAAAGAACCTTATTTTTGTTATCACAAACTTGTGATACACTAAACAGATTATAATCCAGTTCTTTTACCAGGAAGACGTTCTCAAAACGCAGATTATTGGTGAGAAGGGTTCCTTTGCCTGTGATAGTCCCATATCCACCTCCAAAGTATACCATATCACCATCTTTAATAGGGGTGAAATTCGTCAGATAGTCTTCCTTTCCTGTCATGTACCTTGAGCATCCACTATCCCAATATCCATAATCATTGATCTGTCTTTGAATGCCCTGCACATAAAGAAAACAAATTAGTTTTCTTTGGGAACCCAAGTCTTAAAAGACTTGGATTCATCTGGTTGTTCAATAAGAACAGACTTAGTTCTCACAACAACCCCATTCTCATCCTTTTTAGGATGAAATACCCAGTTAACCCCAATAGGTTTTGTAATGACCTTTGAAATGTAATTAAATCTATTGCAAGTCATTGAAATCCCATTATCATTAGGGTTTTGATCTTTCTTGGGTCTCCATGTTAAGCTTGAAGAAGATTTAGACCCCTTACCTTGTGGCTGCAAATATTTAGGTCTGGTCACGTTTCTGTCAGTGTTAGAATTTGTCCTGTCAACGCTGAAATTACCCTTGTCAGCGTTGAACCTAGGGTTTGCTACAGGAACCCATTGCCTATTTGACCAGGTGTTTGTCTTTTGAAAAGGTCTTTGTCCATGAGTGTTAGACCTTCTAGAAAAGAATGGGGCAGGTCTAATCACTTGTGGACTTTGCTGCACACAAGGTTTAGGTCTGACAACGTTTGACTTTCTAACAACGTTGACTTTCTTCCTATCAGCGCTGAAATTGTTCCTGTCAGCGCTGGCTTTGGGAGCGTTGACACACTTGTATGCCAAATGTGAAAAGCTACCACAAGTGTAACAGGCTTTCTTAGACACAACCTTAGGTCTAGTAGAGAAGAAACCTGTTCCATGATTGCTAACTTGGCTCTTGGGTGACCTATTATTCCTATACATCTCTGCATATTTAATGGTAGGTCTTCTAACAGTGTTTGAGCCTAGGTCAACAGCTTTACCAGTGATTGGGTGAGTAACCTTAATGGGTGGTGATTCATTGGGACTTTCACATAGCAAACCTCCCTTAACAAATAAAGTAGGGTTAGCTTTCTTCCACTCATTTAGGTCAGTCAGTTTTTGTTGATACTCTTCCACTGGAGTGACAACTCTTGGTGGAGGAATGAATTCCTCCTCTTGGCATTCTGGTATACCAGTCCAAAACAAGTCCTTTCTAAGGACACCATAGAAGTCACCAGCTGGTGGTAGAACCAGAGAGTAATCATTCATCCCAATCCCAGTCATGTCCTTAGGATCCCTTTGTTTAGCTACACAGTCTCCTAGGGTTTGGGTGGCTCTATCAAATCTTTGAATCTTGAGGTCAACATTATCTTTATTCTTAATGGCCTCATCTAACTTAGCCTGTAGATCTCTATTAACCTTTGTCATGATGTTTCTAACATCCATACTACCCTCTAACTCATGTTTTAAGATATTGATCTTATCTTTTAAGTCAAATTCCATTTTATTGTATTCAGAAACGGTTTTCTCAGTTTCAGTAAGAGCTAGTTGGTAATTAGACAATTTACACCTTTCAGTGCTCATATCATCTTTTAGTTTTAACACCTCTTTGTTAAGTCTTTTAGTGTTTAACCTACAACCTTTGCTACAAAAAGCATCATCATATACCTCATTATTAGATGAAGAGGAGGAGTGTGCCATGAGAGCATATTCAACATGCTCTTCTTCTTCAATATCAGCAACCAAAGCTTTATCCTCTTCAGCATTCTTAGCCAGATAGCTCCAATCCCATCCTGTACCATCAATTCCTTGAACTGCAACCATGGCTTTGGAATCCTGAGCTTTAACAACCTGACTTGAGGGTTTACCAGCATCAGATCTTCTAGGAGATCTGCATTCCCTCATGAAGTGCCCCATGCGATGACAGTTGTAGCATTCAACTTTGGATTTATCAAATCCAGCTGTGTCTTTAGCATTGAAGGTCATTTTCTTTTTGAACCTTCTGTTCCACCTATTTGCTCTTATACTAGCAAGAGCCATGTTCCACTTGATGTCCATCTCTTCCAAGTGCTCATCACTTATCTGCTCAAGGTCCTCATATGTAATCACCGAACCATTGGGCAAAGAAGCAATGTAAGCACAAACAGTATCCAAATCAAAACCAGCAGGTTTAACTCTTGGGGAGTCATTCTTGAATGTGTCAGCGTCTGAAAAAGAGATGTTGACAGGACTAGTTCCAGCGCTGACATATGATGATCCAGTAACTGGATGCATATAAGAGTCCTTCTGATTGAATTGACCTTCACTATGAGAGAAGAAGGTCATGTTGCTGGTGCTATATTTGCTTCCATGCTCTGAAAGAGTTTCATCTTCCAACAGTCTTAGTTTGTTGTAGATGTCATCAAACGAGGAGCTCTTGTAAGTATTGTTGGCAAGAATAGATCTTGCCTTAATCTTCCATGCCTCACTAAGACTTTTAAGAAAGGTAGCATTGGTGTCAACATCACCAACTTGTGTCCCCATGAAGGACAACTTGCTTGTGATGTCAAGCAATCTGCTTCTCACACTACTCAGTTTCTCATTGGGTTGAGCTTTGAAGACAGCATAATCATGCAGAAGTTGCTTTTTCTTTTCTTCCTTAGTGTCTGCATTGCCACCATATGCAACTTCAAGTGCTTCCCATAGATCCTTAGCAGATTCATAGCCTCTATATTTGTGCTGGTTTTCTTGTCCCAAAGAGACTTTCAGAATATTTAGGGCTTTCATGTCAACCCTTTTCTTTGCAATATCTTCAGCACCTACAACTCTACCATCTCCAGGTTTTTCTTTCTTATCCTCTTCAGGGCATCCTTCAACAGCTGTTCTTTGACTAATGGCATCAAGAATCTTTTGAGCCTTATTGAATGAGTTTCCATATTCAATAATCTCCCAGAGTGTGTAATCATAGATCCCCAGATATTGTTCAAAGTTGAACTTCCATAAGTCAAAGTTGGTTGCATCAAGCATGGGAATCTTGATGTTTGGTAAGGCTGAGGAGGAGGAGGTTATTGCTTCAGACATGATGTTGTTAGGGTTTTGGTGTTTTTAGGGTTTCTGAGAAAATTAGGGTTTTGGTGTTCGTGTATGGTGTTCTTTAAAGATCAAAAGTTCCTCAACAAGCTCTGATACCACTTAAACAAGAACACAAGATGTAAACAAAACTTTCACTTTGATTATGAATGTCGAACTTGCTTACAATGAAAGATGTTTACAAACGAAAACTTATATAAAACTTATATCAAACATTAACCTAAAGGCCTTCTTTTATAGATACAACAAGCCTTGTACAATAATCTACGTATCAACTATTCTAGGTAAAGATAAACATAGAAAATACATTGTCGTTTCTATCCTTACTAGAAGTATTCTAGAATATAATAAACGTGTAGATTATATCTTCCATCAGTGCTTGTCTTCAAGTGTGTCAACGCTTGACTTTAACTTGTCAACGCTTGAGCTGTCAGAGCTTGCTTTGCTCTTGTCAACGCTTGAATTGTTCTTGTCAGCGCTCAAGTGATCTGGCCTTAATTTATTCCCAACACTTGATGCAGATCCACATGGAGTTGCCGTTGATCCGACACTGTATCGTGGAATGATCGGTACTCTTCTTTATATCACAGCTAGTCGACCCGATCTTCAGTTTGCTATATGTATGTGTGCTCGGTATCAAACTCGACCTACTGAGTTACACTTGGCCACTGTGAAACAGATCTTTCGATATCTTAAAGGAACCATTAATCGGGGACTTTGGTATTAGAAGGACTCTTCGATTGCACTTATGGCATATGCAGATGCTGATCACGCGGGTTGTCAAGATACAAGGCGTAGCACGAGTGGAACTTTGCAACTACTAGGAGATCGACTAATCAGTTGGGCATCGAAAAGGCAGAAAAGCGCTGCAATTTCAAGTACGGAAGCAGAATACATAGCTATGTCCGGTTGTTGTGCTCAAATTCTTTGGATGAGATCGCAATTAACCAACTATGGTCTAGGTTTCAACAAAATTCCGATGTACTGTGACAACAAGAGTGCAATCGCCTTATGCTGCAACATAGTTCAATTCTCCCGGTCGAAGCATATTGACACTCGCTACCACTTTATCAAGGAGCAAGTGGAAAATGGAGTGATCGAGCTTTATTTTGTCCGATCTGAGTATCAATTGGCGGATATTTTCACGAAGGCTTTAGATCGCGCTCGAATTGAATTTTTGGCCGACAAGCTAGGAATGAGAACCTTCTCGCCTGAGACTCTTAAGGAACTGGCAGATGAAGCGAAAGAATAGTGATGGTAAATTATTCTCCGTATCCTTGGTGATCATCTGTATATATTGTTTATATTCTTATCAGTAAAAGCAAAATACAAAAATACAAAACCATATAAAAACCATAAAAATTGAAAAATTTATAAAAATCCAAAAATATTTTTACTTTATTTTTCAAAGGCATGTCTTTTGGTACGATAATATTTACAGCCTTAGAAATGTCGATTAATATTAACACAGCGCCATAAATAGAGTTCGTACAAAAGTTGTAAATATTTCATAAAACATGCCCTTATGGCTTGTAGTTATTTCAGACTGCAACCCGGTTTTCACATTAAAGCCAAGTATTTCTTATGAAAGCTTTGGCTCTCAACGGGAATTAATTTTCTCGGGCAAGGTTTACTTTAAAACCTTATAAGGGATCAAGTTTACTTTATAACTTGGTCTAACACAAATCCATGTACGTTTCAGTGCATTTATTTGTTAAAACAAGAGAAGTCTTGTTTTTATGAAGTTATCATCTCTACAACCATAGCAATCTACAATTGGTATCTACATACTCGACGATGCGACTACTCAACCGACGACTACAGCTCTTTCAATAGAACACGGGTCAACAATTGAGGGGGAGAAATTGTCAAAGCATTCAGAATCTTCGATGCCGAACGTGCCAAGCTCACTAACTGGTGTCAAGACAAAAATACCAATCGTACACATGGTGTCAAGAGATGACTTCAGACGTGACGAGGCGACCAACATATGCTGACAAGAACCATTTGATCTTATCATATGATGTTCTCCTCTATCAGGTCCAACCTTGTCAATTTTTTCCTAATAGGGTGTATATGTGATCATGTTACAAATCGGTATCATATCTCATACTTTTGGTATCATGAAGATAAAACGGACTTGCATTTTTCTTCCCAAAACCGTTGTTAAAACTTCCTTAAATCAATTGATATTAAAAACATCGATTGGGTTAATATTTTTAATATGGGGGAGAAATGTGATTTAATATGGGAAATTATCAAAAATGGTTTAACTTAACGTGATGGCTCATCCCGACATGTGCGAAACGTTTTCGAATATCGTGGCATATGTTAAGGGGAGCAAAGCGGATTTGCTCATCAAAATGGATTTCATGGTGATTTATACTTACCCTCAACCCATTTATTTCACGACGATGAAGATTGTGGTGACATAAGGATGGTAGGATAGGTTAAAGTCCAATGATTCCTCTAGAACCGGAGGAATCTTCCCAAGGACATTCCATAGCTAGAAATAGTAGTCCTTAGGAAAGATGGAGAAAGATTGTGAACGTAGCTGAATGCCGACCAAGTACTTAAGTTAGCACTAGAATAATCACAACAAGGTGCTAGTTATGACGTATTGGTAAGCATTGAAGGGGTTGAAGAATGAAAAAGAATTGTAATGATAAAGGGTGTAAAGAAAGAAGCCCTCCTTACAACTTAGGCAGAAACCGGGTCAACTCATTAGCTATTGAGATCATTTTTAATGATTCTTGATATTGAAGATAGACATCATGGACCCAGTGATGCAATGCACAACCCATCTCATCTAACTCAGATATCTCTCAAAAGATATTTGTTTTAATCACATGGAGACAACGCATTATCTATTGATTTATTCACTCCGAATAAATTGGTATTGAAATGGTGGCACTCCTCTCCAGCCTTCAATCACTAAAATCCAAAATGCACGATTGAGTCTAGAGACATTTGAGATCATCAAATATCTCATTAGGACACACTTTCATATTTCCTTGCTTCTTCACACACTGTGAAAAGTAAGAAAGATTTTAAGAGTCCTACGCAAAATCTTGCCTGAACATCCGAGTAATACGAAAGTATTTACAATGAATATAGAAATCCTTCTTGAGCGAATATCAAAAAGCTCATGGTAGGTGACTTGTGCGATTCTTTATGAATCAAACTTGTGATAACTGGAAAGCAACAGTGGTTTAATTCTTAACTGAACTTAAACACGTTCCAGGCCTCTACGCAATATCTAAGTGATCTTGCCAGTACACTCAGAGTGATATCTTAGTGTTCTCAGTGATGAGTGGAAATCCATCTAGTGTTAACCTTAAACAGCACTTGGTAGGTAACTTGCAAGATTCAACATGAATCAAGCTCGTGACGACTGGAAAGCAACGATGGTGCGATTCTTTAATGAATCAAACTTGTTCCAGGAATCAGAATTGACGGCTTCAATCATGCGGATAATTTTATCCAAATGATTCACTCTTTACGTTCGCAGTCAGCTTTAGACGGTCGAGTAAAGAGAACGGGTTTACCCGCGAAATCTTGTCAAGGAGATTTTTAATTAAATCTACCTGCCACAAGTACGATATTTTATATCGTCCAACGGTCTTCACCGACCAGAGGTAAAATGCTACCGAATTAGAATGAAATGTTCAAATCCATTTCGTTCGTGTCTACTTATGTTGCGGAATTTGAAGACGGTGGCGTTGCGGAATCCGAGAAGAAGTCATCCCCGCATGCTTATACTTTATGCACTTAATACCTCATCTAATTCAAGAAAGCATAAAAGTTAAGTCTTCCGATGTATCGAACTCCGAAGCTTTCAAGAATTACAAAGGTATAAGTATGTGGGACATGATGTCACGAGGAGGCAAAGATCACAAGTGATGGATGCACAAGATCAAGGCAAGAGATTAATGCTCAAGATTGATATCAATGATCACATCAGCATGTTCACCTGAAAAGAAAAAGAAAAGAAAGACGAAGACTACGAGCTCAAGACAATCATAGTGTGCTAGGTTTATCTTATTATTGTAGCTTGGGTAATGCCCTTGTTTGGAGTGACCTCCCTTAGGTGGAGATTGTTGGAAATACGTTTTACGTATTAAGAAGGATCGGTCACTCCAACGATAGTTCATGTAATAGCTCGTAGTTTAGTTATTTATCTTTATTTAACTAACAAGACCAAGCCTAGCCTACAACATGTGTAGGCCGGCCCAAATGTAAGCCCAAGCCCATGACAAGGGCTTGGGTATATAAACCCTCTCCTTTGATGGAGAGGGTAGTGGTTTTCATAATTTACGCATAGTAAACATTTGTTTCTCTCTCTAGAAGTGTGTGAACTCCATCATCTATCTAACTCTTTCTCTCTCTAAAACATAAGTAAGATTTACATATCCTACAGCATGTGTAAACACGAAAAAAAATCTGAGATCTTTCTTATGTTTTGAGTCGAGATTGGTAGATTAGGAGACGGATTGGTCGAGTCTTTGGTTGAGTGAGTCGAGAGTCGTTGATTGTTGAGTTGAGGGTGTATTGGGTTCGTTGGAGTAATAAGGGTGAACGTGAGTCTGTTGGTTTTGTCGAGGTTGAGTTCGAGAAATGAGTGAGTGAGTCGAGAGTCTAGACAAGACTTTTGTTTTAAGTCTGAGTGGTATTGTCAGGCGAGTCTAGGTCGGTTTGTCAGTCAATATTGTAGATCGTAAGTCGTGATCGCATGTCTGATTGTAAGTCGTGATCGCAAGTCTGATCGTAAGTCGTGATCGTAAGTCGTGATCGCAAGTTTGATCGCAAGTCGTGATTGTAAGTCTTGATCGCAAGTCTGATCGTAAGTCGTGATCGCAAGTCGTGATCGCAAGTCGTGATTGCAAGTCTGATCGTAACTTAGATCGTAACTTTAGATCGTACCTTTAGATCGCAAGCTACAATCGTAATATTAGATCGCAAAGTGTGATCGTAATATTAGATCGCAATATGGCTATCAGAATATTCGATCGCAATGTAGAAACCCTAAGGTTTTTGCGCTCGCAATATTCCGACCGGAATGTGATAAACCCTGAAAACTTACGATCGGAATACTTGTCGCAATAACAAACAAAAGTTATACCCGAGACAAAATCTTGATATGAGAAAATATTACCAGAGACAAAAATCTTGATATGAGACAAAATCTGATACTGATATGAGACAAAATCGTGATATGAGACAAAAATCTTGATATGAGAAAATATTGATAAAAAACTGAAACTTTTGTGACAAAAACTCAAATCGAGACTTAAGTGGATAAATACTTTAAAACTAATACTTTGATATGAAAAAAGTTTTTAAAGACAAAAGTTGATAAGAATTAGTTTTCAAATGTTGATAAGAGACAAAAGTAAGAGAAAAAATTATATCAAAGTTTGAGACACAGAGAAATAATAGACGAGACAAAAACTTGTTTAGCCAACCAAAAGAAAAAAAATTTAACCACCAAATCAATAGATAAAAACACGCAAATCCAAAGATTCAACCATAGCTCTTGATACCATTTGTAGGTCCTTTATTTCTTAGGATTGTGCAAGTGTTGTGATTATCTAAATAGAAGGAGATGGATGAAGAACTAGAGAGAGAAAGTTAGAGAGCGAAAGGAGAGAATGAGAGAAAGAAAGGTTGATTGAGTGAAATGTGTGAAACAACTAAATGACCAACCCCTCCTAACATGCTAGGAGGGTGTATATATAGCCCACCCTACATGTGGTCTTGATGGGCTATATGTTTACATATTGGATCACGAGCCCAATACTTGAATATATCGTTAGAGTGACCGATCCTTCCAACAGCCTGTTGGATAATGGATTCAAGAGGGGGGAAATTGACCAGACCCTGTTTATCAAGAATCACAAGGGTGACTTTCTTTTGGTGCAAGTATATGTGGATGACATCATCTTTGGATCCACAAACTCTCTGCTTAGCAAAGAGTTTGCCAAGTTGATGCAAGATAAATTCCAAATGAGTGCCATGGGTGAACTCAACTTCTTTCTTGGGTTACAAGTTCAGTAGAGGAAAGATGAGATCTTTATCTCACAAGACAAATATGTTGCTGACATTGTGAAGAAGTTTGGAATGTGTGAAGGAAACAAAGTCTCCACTCCCATGGATAAGGAGAATCCTTGGGGAAAATATGGCCCAGGAAAACCCATTGATGTCAGACACTATAGGTCTATGATTGGATCTCTCATATACCTTACAGCTTCAAGACCTGACATCATGTTTGCAGTCTGCTTATGTGCAAGATACCAAGTGACACCCACAGAGTGTCATTTGTTTGCATTGAAGATAATATTTAGGTATTTGAAGTGTCATCCAACTTTAGGACTTTTGTATCCTAAGGAGTCACCATTTGAGCTAGTGGCCTATTCAGATAGTGACTATGCTGGTGAAACAATGATAGGAAGTCTACAACAGGTGGATGTCAGTTTTTGGGAAGCAAACTTATATCTTGGTAGTGTAAAAAGCATACTATTCTGGCCACTTCCACAACTAAAGCTGAATATGTGGCAGCTGCTGCATGTTGTGGACAAGTTCTTTGGATTCAGAATCAGCTTGTTGTTCCCATTCAATCCATAACACAAGATTTAGAGAGAGAAATAGTAGAAAAGTAGAAAGAGAAATTAGAGAGAGAAGTGGAAGGTTTACACTAAAACTAGGTGTTTTATGAAATGAACCAACACCCTCTTCCACATGTGGAAGAGGGTTATATATGCCACGGCTCTAAGGCCTTTGTGGGCTTCATCTTGGGTCGGGCTTGGCATTCACTTGGGCATATAGCCCCTAACAAAGACAATATTAGCTTAAAGTCCAAGCCCGCTTTTCCTGACTAACCTATTACTATACAAGACCAATAACGACTAAGATGACCTATTACATTCTTGTTCGACTATATAAAATATAGGGCTAACAATCTCCCCCAATGTATCGGTCATCTTAAAAAGCTTAAAAAGCATAAGATGGTTGAGTGAATACATTCTTGTAGAGGAGATTTTCCTGCTTTGGTCTTGTATCTTGGTCTTGATCTTGTTTGTAACAGCTTTGTTCCTTCATACTTTCGTGATCTTTATTTTGAGCCTTTGTCATTTGACTTTGAGTGCTTGAGATCTTCATTGTGCTCCTTCTGACTAAGATGACCTATTACATTCTTACATTCTTAGGTATCTTGATTATCGCCATCTTGTGCTCTTGTGATTTCTGAATCGACATTGGTATCACAGCTACGCCACCTTCTTGGTATGCAGCAACATATATAGACACGGATAAAATGGATTTGAACATTTCATCCTAACTCGGCAGCGTTTTACCTCCGGTCGGTGAAGACCGTTAAACGGTATTAAATACCGTACCTGTGATCAGGTAGATTCGATTAAAAACCTCCTTGACAGGGTTTCCCGGCGATAGCAGCCAGTTTTCTTTACTCGGCCGTCTCAAAGCAGACTGCGAACGTAAAGAGTGAATCATAAGGATAAATTATCCGTCTGATTAGAGTCGTCAATTCAGATTTCCTGGAACAAGTTTGATTCTAAAAGAATCGCACCATTGTTGCTTTCCAGTTTGTCACAAGCTTGATTCATAGAGAATCTTGCGAGTTACCTACCGCAGTGCTGTTTGATGTTGACACTGGAAGGATTTCCATTCGTCACTGTGAACACTAATGAGTGTCACTCTGAATGTTCTGGAAAGATCACATGGATTTTGCGAAGAAACCTGGAATCAAGTTTGAATCAATTAAGAATTCAAACTTAGTTGCTTTCCAGTTCTCACAAGTTTGATTCGTGTAGAATCGCACAAGTTACCTACCATGAGCTTGTTTGATGCTGGCTCAAGCAGGATTTCCATCTTCATTGTGAATCGTATCACTCAGATGTTCTGGCAATATCACAAGGATAATGTGTAGGATTAGATTGTGTCCTAATGAGATGATAAATTGATCTCGTTTGGGTCTAGACTCAATAAGTGCATTTTGGTCATCGGAGGCTGGAGCAGACTGCCACCTTTTCAATATTAACTGACTCGGAGTGAGAAAGTCAATAGATACGTGTTGATCTTCGTGACAATGAGACAAGTTTCTTTTGAGAGAAACTCTAATGGATGGGAAGGGTTGTGCATTGCATCACTGGGTCCATGATGACTTGTCTTCAATAGATGTATTGACCCGGTTTCTGCCTAAGTTGCATAAAATATTCAACTCCTTCAATGCTTACCAATACGTCATCATTAGCACCTTGTTGTGATTGTTCCAGTGCTAACTTAAGTACTTGGTCCGCATTCAGCTTCATTCCACTCCATCTTTCCTAAGGACAACTATTTCTAGCTATAGAATGTCCTTGGGTAGATCCCTCCGGTTCTGGTTGGATCATAGGACTTAGTTTCCTATCCTAAACCACCTTTTGACTCCATCGTTCCGTCGTGGATAGTAGGTTGTTTTGGGTATAGATCGTAACCATAAACCATTGAAAACCATTCAAAGTGTTTGATAAAAATCAAAACTTTTAACACTTGAAATTTTTACATTTCCCAAAAGCTCCCCCTACACACATGCATCGATATACGAAATAGTTTGGCATGTGAAGGAAAGAGTTGCACTTGAGTCTTTAAGATCACTTGTTGCGATATATTACATTTTAATCACATTTTCTCCCCTATCTCTAATATAAAAACATCATATTAGAGATACCAATTGATTAAAATATGACAATTTCTGAAAACCGATTGGGAGAGAAACATGTGTGCACGCATGAATCATGGAACTTTTTCAGTCGGGACGCTCCCCCTCAACAATATATGTGTGTCTTGAAACAAAATTTGACAAAATTTAGAAAAACGACACCACAAAATATGTTGAGGTACGGAGTTGAGATGCCTTTACCGATAATATATGACAGATTTAATATCATTTTCGGAATGTGTTGGATACATAAAATATGACAATTTTAGAGATGTACCCAACAACATTAAAAGGCTTGATTTTAAAACTCTCCCCCTCAAAAATTGATCAAAATAACATATGACAATTTTGAGATATAAAAACCACATATGAGGAAGGGAGTGTTGAACACACAATTTTGAAAGATTTAGAAAAACCTTTTGAGAAATTCTTGAAAAATTGTGTTCAACGGTTTTAAAATAATCAGGATAGAAGACTTCTCTTCTATTGCTTAGGGAAAGCGCACTAAAACGTACACTCCCCTTTCGGGTCCGTTTTTCATGAGCTCAAAACTTTGATTGTTTTGTGACTAGCTCATGACCGAGAAAAATAAATTTCCCGTTGTGAAGGATAAGTTATCATCCGTGATAAACTTTCCTTAAGTTGAAGTTCGAGTTCTAAGATGACATTTACTTAGAAATCTTTTTTCATGAGCTTAAAAACTTTGAATGTTTTTATGAGAAGCTCATGACCGAGAAATATGAATTTCTCGTTGAAAAGGATAAGTTATCGTCCGAGATAACCTTTCCTTATTTGAGGTCCGAGTCCTAAGCTGGGATGCGCTTAGAAGTCATTATGAGAGAATATCAAGCAGCTTCATTTGCCAAAACCTCCAAGTCTTCTGGAGTCATATACTTCATACCAAGACGGCCAACGAGATACGCAAACCTATCTTTCGATAGAGCTTTTGTAAACAAGTCTGCCATCTGGTACTCAGTTCTGACAAAGTATAATTTCACGATGTCGCGTTCCACTTGTTCTTTGATGAAGTGATATCTGACATCGATGTGCTTGGTGCGGTAATGCTGAACCGGATTGCAAGATATGGCTATGGCCGACTTTGAGTCACAATACATAGGTACGTCCCGTGCAAGAATGTCAACAAAGTACTCCTACAACAGACTCGACGGATACGACACATATGAATGAGTTGGTTGATTTATATGATCCAATGTTTGATGAATATTACTATGGAAACAATCAAGTTGTGTCAAAGCCTTCCGCTGTCAACACTGTTGATGCACCCGCACAAAAGCAACAAGACACAACTGCATCTAATTCAACAACCGTTGCTCAAGAGACAATTCCAGTGGATACTCAACAAACTCAAGAAACTGTCATACAACCAACATCACCAACCGTCAATGTTGAAGGAGGTAACAACAATCAAGCAGTCGATGCACAACCTGACGGTGAAGAATTTATCAATCCGTTCGGTACACCGGTACACGAAGTCGGAGAGTCTTCTACTCAACATGTTGATCCGTCCAACATGCATACATTCTACCAACCATATCCATCCACTCACCATTGGACACGTGATCATCCATTGGAGCAAGTCATTGGAAATCCTTCACAACCGGTTCGAACACGCAGACAACTCGAAACCGATGGTGATGTGTGTATGTATGCACTCACCATGAGTTCAGCTGTACCTACAAACATCAAACAAGCCATGACTGATCATGCATGGATTGAATCAATGCAAGACGAAATTCATCAGTTTGAACGCCTAAATGTTTGGGAACTTGTTGACCGACCCTATGGAATGTCAATTTTAGATTTCAAATGGATCTGGAAAAACAAACTGGATGAAGAACAAACCATCATCAAAAACAAATCTCGTCTTGTGGTTAAGGGATATCGTCAACAAGAAGGCATAGACTACGATGAATCATTCGCTCCAGTCGCTCGTTTGGAAGCAGTCAGGATATTCCTTGCTTATGCTGCACATAAGGGCTTCACGGTTTTTCAGATGGACGTTAAAACTGCTTTTCTCAACGGTCATTTGAAGGAAGAAGTGTATGTGAATCAGTCGGAAGGATTCATCGATCCTCATCATCCTGACAAAGTCTATCGTCTCAAGAAGGCTGTATATGGACTTAAACAAGCTCCAAGGGCATGGTACGAAGAACTTTCAAACTTCTTGGTGTCCAAAGGATTCTCCAAAGGTTCTATTGATCCTACTCTCTTTACTAATAAATATGGGGATGACATAATGCTGGTGCAAGTTTATGTTGATGATATTATTTTTGGTTCTACGAACCCTAAACTTTCAAAACGTTTTGAAAAATTAATGCACAACAGATTTGAAATGTCAATGATGGGGGAGCTAAAATTCTTTTTAGGCCTCCAGATTCATCAATCCTCGCGTGGTATCTTCATTAACCAAGCTAAGTATGCTCAAGAGATACTTAAAAAGCATGGTATGACCTCATGTGCTCGCGTTGGTACACCATTTTCGACCACATCCCTAGACGTTGACTTGTACTCATATCCCGTAGATCAAACGTGATATCGCAGTATGATCGGGTCACTTATGTACCTTACAGCCAGCAGGCCTGATATTCATCATGCCACATGCTATTGTGCACGATATCAAGCCAGACCTACTCAAAAGCACCTCAAAGAGGTTAAACGGATCTTTCGGTACCTTAAGAATACCATTCACATGGGACTCTGGTATCCGAGGGAAACCGGTTTTCATCTAACGGCTTTTTCAGATTCTGATCACGCAGGTTGTCTTGATAGTCGTAAAAGCACTTCTGGTAGCATACAATTTCTGGGGGAAGACAAGCTTGTCAGCTGGTCGTCAAAGAAGCAGGATTGCACTTCGCTCTCATCAGCTGAAGCAGAATATGTGGCTCTATCCGCGTGCTGTGCTCAAGTCCTCTGGATGAGAACTCAACTCACGGATTATGGCTTCCACTTTGATAAAATACCTATGTATTGTGACTCAAAGTGGAAGCCATAATCCGTGAGTTGAGTTCTCATCCAGAGGACTTGAGCACAACACGCGGATAGAGCCACATATTCTGCTTCAGCTGATGAGAGCGAAGTGCAATCCTGCTTGACCAGCTGACAAGCTTGTCTTCCCCTAGAAATTGTATGCTACCAGAAGTGCTTTTACGACTATCAAGACAACCTGCGTGATCAGAATCTGAAAAAGCCGTTAGATGAAAACCGGTTTCCCTCTGATACCAAATGTTGTTCCCATTCAATCCATAACACAAGATTTAGAGAGAGAAATAGTAGAAAAGTAGAAAGAGAAAGTAGAGAGAGAAGTGGAAGGTTTACACTAAAACTAGGTGTTTTATGAAATGAACCAACACCCTCTTCCACATGTGGAAGAGGGTTATATATGCCACGGCTCTAAGGCCTTTGTGGGCTTCATCTTGGGCCGGGCTTGGCATTCACTTGGGCATATAGCCCCTAACAAAGACAATATTAGCTTAAAGTCCAAGCCCGCTTTTCCCGACTAACCTATTACTATACAAGACCAATAACGACTAAGATGACCTATTACATTCTTGTTCGACTATATAAAATATAGGGCTAACACAGCTGCTTGACTATGGGTACAACTTTCTTAAAACCAAGATATTTATTGACAATAACAGCACTATTTGCATAATTAAAAATCCTATTTTTCATACCAAGACTAAACATATTGAAATCAGACACCATTTCATTAGAGATTGTTTTGAAAAAGGATTAATTTTCCCAGAGGCAATTGAGACAGAACTTAATGTTGCTGATCTTTTGACAAAAGCTTTTGACATAGGGAGGTTTCAGTACTTGGTTGCAAGTATTGGAATGATCACTCCCTAAAATTGATGTTTGAAATGTCTCGTGTATTCAGGATTGTATTATTGCTATTGTTGTACATGTGTTAGTCAGTTTTTCCATTATTCTTCATTCCACTGCTTTTGAACAAAGTTTCCCCTGCTAGGGTTAATTCCCCTGCTAAGGAAATTTTCCCTGCTAAGAGTTTTTCTCTTGGTTGGGTTTGTTCTTTTTAAGTGGTTATATGTGGTTTTAGACTAACAATGCAGAGATCCTAATGAAGCATACTATATTATGGGAGAATCAAGTATATGCTCTATGTTTCAAGGGAGGTTAGGTCACACCTTTAGGACTCAGGGTATCCCTAGGATACTCATATATGATTCTAGATCATATCCACTGGTGAGTAGGGGTTTGGGACAATGAAGACTTGCTGCAAAGATTGTTGGAGTTTTGAAACCTTGAGGCACTATAATGTGTACTCAAGTACTCAACATTCTTGATTGAGCAGCTTGCTGACTAATCTAAGATTTTGGGTGCATATTTCCACGACCTATTATCCATAGCGAGGAAATGGTAGGGATGGAGTATGGGGTATGCTTATTTTCTTGGGTTGACCAGGTGCAGGGTTGCTTATGTGCTAACTTTTTCTGTTTGGAACTTTGCTGAATGGAGGACTCTTGAGACTCTATGTATCTAGCTGGTTTATGCAAGTGTGTGCATTAGAGCAGAGCTGTTTAGCATTGATCTATGCAGGTTAAGTCTAATACCTTTAGGAAAGTTTCCCATGCTTTAATTTTTGATACCCCTGCTAGTACAACTTTCCCCTTCTTTGCAAAACATTCCCCTATTTGACCATTGACAGACAATACCGTTGCCCTGCTTATAGCCGTTGGGCCTGCTTGCTAACTTTTTGGTTAAAGAATATTTTATTAATTTCAATATTTAAGGTGTTTTCTTCGCTGATTGGTAACCTTTTTATTATTATTTCAAATAAGTTACTTTCATAACAAGATATATTTCTGATCTTTTTGCAAATTGATAATTTGGTCTAATCACAATCCTTCAATTCGCCTATATAAACTCAATTCCCTTAACCAGCAGGCCTAACTCACCCTTTCGATCAAATCCCACTACTTTTTCAAAAATATAAACCTTTCAATTCTTAATATGTCTTCTACGACTCTAAAAGTCGCTCTTAACCATAACCAAATTGCTATTATATCTAAGGAGCCTGCTGAATTCACTGATGATGTTGCTTACCTAAAATCTAGCTATTTCAGGTTAGCTCTTGTACTCAGTCTTAGAATCTACACTTCACACATCCAAAAGTTTTGGTCTAATGCCATGACTAAAACAGTGGATGGAGAGGTAACAATTAAGAGCCTGGTTGATGGCCATCCAAAGGTGGCTACACTTGCCTCCATTCGAGACAAATTAGTCTTGGATGATGAGGGTGGGGTGGTTACCTTACCAGAGGCTGAAATGTTTGAGGGTCTAACAAACTTGGGATACAACATTTCTGATAATAAAAAAACGTAAGTTTGCTAAAGGTCAGTTTGCACCCCATTGGAAGTATTTAATTCATACTATTTTGCAATGCTTATCATCTAAAACTACATCTTTTAATGGATTTGGGAGTCAAGTTGCTTCTGCTCTGATTTGCTTAGCAACAGGGCGAAAATATTGTTTTTCTCAAATGATTTTTGAAGGCATGGTCAAAAATGTCACAAGCAATTCAAAATTTTGTATGTATCAAAGGTTTATAGAAGTTTTGTTGGATATGAGGCAACATGGTAAAATTCGTCGCAAAGACCATTTTGAAGCTAACCCCCATACAACCAAACTATTCACCACTCTTGCAGCACCCACCGCACAATTTTCTGGCAGGGCAATTCCCCTTACACAAACCATGATGAACCATATTAGAAGAGAAGATGCTTCCAAACCAAGAGCAGCCCAAACCACTCTTGTTGATGCCCTTGCTACTGATGCCCCTGCCAGCCAACTTCCCCCTGCCAACCCACAACAAAAAGAAGAACCAAAACCAGGTTTGCTAGGTCTCCGTTGCCTAGTGAGCCTTCACAAGTAGCAGAGAGGAGAGTCTCCAAAGGTGTGGAGCAATCTGGGGATTTGGCTGCCACTACTGACTCATCCTCAAGGGGTGAGCAAGACAGTGACACCATAGGTAAGTCCACTTCCTCACTCAGTGATACTCAAAGAGGTGAGAAATCTCCTCCTAGGGTTGAGAGCAGACTGAAAACACTATCTAGAATGGAATTGACGAATATGTGCATTAGCTTGAAAGAGCAAAATGAACAATTGGTACAAACAATCAAACAGCAAGGTCTGGTGATTACTAAATTAGAGTCCAGGGTTGCTAAGCTTGAGGGGAGGAAAAAGCCACAGCTGGTTCTGACCACAGTTGAGGATGCTTCCAAAAGGGGGAAGTATCTAAGACAGATGAATCAGTGGAATGGTATGCATTTCCTAGTGGTAAGGATCTAGGAATAGATAAGGTGGCTAGTGATGAAAAAGGGAGTGACAAGAGGAGTGCCACAAAATATGTAGCCCAAGCTTTGTCGAATATGAGCAATCAAGAAGAAGCCCCTGCTTCTACAAAAGTTTCCCCTGCTATCGTTGATCCCCATGTTGTAAGTCCTTCCCCTGCTAAACACATTACTCAAACATTTGCTAGGAAGAAGAGAAGGCAACCAGCTCAGAAGGGGATAAAGATTGGAGAGACTGCTCCCAAGGAAAAACCAGCAGTGGATCCAAAAGACAAAGGAAAGGGGAAGATGATTGAACATCCCAAGAGGAAGTACAAGTAAAAAACGCCTGAACAACTAAGGGCACAATCTGAACATGATGAAATGGTGGCTCTAAGGGTACATGAAGAAGAGCTACGCATTCAAGAGGAGAGAATGCAAAAGAGGAGAAAGGAGGTACAACTCTCAGAACAGAAATAGGTACAAATGAAGCCTAGAGAAATGCTTAAACAAGTGGAAATAATGCATAGAGAGCTGGATGACAGGGTACCTCATGTTAATGAGTTTCTGGAACAATGGTACAAGGAGTTAGTGAATGCTCCTTTGGAAGAAAGATATGAACTAACTCTTCTGGTCTTCAACTATCGAAAAGAATACTTGGAAAGAAGAGTAAGCCAGATTCAGAAGGAAAAGTACTTGAAGTCAGAAAATGGGAGACTGACACATTACAAGGTTATGCTTAAAAGATTCAAGAGGTGGACTGATGCTCACTTCAAGGGTATGACTTTTGAAGAAATAGATTAGGCAGCCATACTAGTACTAAGGGAGACAAATGTTGAGGGTCTCATTGGTATAGGTACTCCTGAAGATGTTGAGTACATGAAGAGGAAAGAGGAAATGGTACAGAAAGCCACGGAGGCTAGAAAAAGAAAGGCTGAAGAAGAAGCAGGTGGATCCTCATTGGCAGGTGAAAGGTCTGTTCTTAACTCACAAATAACAGCCAAGAGATTGAAGAGGATGGAAAAGATTGATACAATCACTAAGGAAATTCAACATCCTTCCCATGCTGAAATAGATCATCATTTGATTGTGGAGGAGAATGATGAAATTGCACCAAGTGAGTTTGGGAAGAAGTACACTATAGTAGAGTATGCAGTTTATGAGCATAAAGGTATGTCATGGTGGAAACTTACTAGGGCTGACAACACAGTACAAACCTTTCTAAGCCTAGATCTGTTATTTCAAATATTGGATAGAGAAGACTTAGATGATCTATGGAAGATTATGAAAAGGGCATTTGCTGCAAATCCTCCTACTATGGATGGTATAGAGAAAGACTGGGTTATTTAGGACAGCATACACACGATGTATGAGCATGAGTTGAATGATCCTCTCTTTGATGTACTTAATGGTGCAAAGATGTTGTATTGGAAGCTGTTTACCAATTCTGGTGTCTATGAGGTGGCCATGGAAGGTGTAAGTGTCTATTTGCTCAACAATCGTTATTATCCTTTCACTCAAGAGACTTTGAAGAAGATGGCACAGACTGACTTGATTGTGGATGCTAAGGAGCCCGTTGCTTATGATCTGGTTAGATTTGTTCATAGTCAACTTTGCCCAGGAAGTTTGTAAGCATCCTCATCAAAACCAACAATTATTCAGAAACTTGTATTTTAGATGAAAGCACAAGTTTAGGGGAGGATTGTTGGGAATAAATGAATGAGTATTAGTTCCCCCTGCTGGTTGGTCGGAGTCCCCCCTGCTAGAGTAAGTTCCCCCTGCTGAATAACAAAGGTAGGGGGATTGATCCCCCTGCTAGAAGTCAATGGCCCTACTACAAAGATAAACTTGGAAGAGATATTAGCGCGTTTCTGTTACTGCTCCAGAATAGTTTCCAAGTTTGTTAGTAGTGATCTTGTACATGAGTCCTTGTACTATAAAAGGACTCATTAGGTTTTTATGTTTAATATCTCTTTTCTGTTCATTTCATTTCATACTTTAAGGTTGTAGAACCCTAATACCATTATTGGGTATTCGTATATCTTTGATATATTAAAGTTCAACGTTTGATTCAAACACTTGTTCTTGTGCTAAACACTATTTTCCACATCTTGTTTAGTTACTTTGTGTATTGCAAAGTTTCTCTAGTGTTAGTTTGAATTTATTCTTTCTATCACAACCCTTAAACAAGCTAAGGTTTAAGATCTGAGTTTGGGATCAACATGATTGTCAAGGTAACCTAGAAATATGCATCGTGTAGAACGGGGTTCGAGTTTGTGTGAAACATAAACATGAGGATAACAAAGGCATAAAAAAACACGCAATGTTCATATGTGGGTGTTTGGTTGCATAGTTTCGTGAATGGTATTTTGTTATTAATGGCAGTAGAAGGTAATATGTTCAAAAGATGAACGAAGATATTAAGAGCTTCTACCCAATAAGAGGGAGGCATGTGAGCTTGAAATAGAAATGTACGAATTAGATTATTAATGGTGCGAAGCATACGTTCCGATTTTCCATTTTGCTGGGAAGTACGAGGGCATGAAAAGCGAAATTGTGTGCCGTTTTGGCAAAAAGGTCATGGAAATGAGTGTTGTCATATTCACCCCCATGGTCACACTACAAAGCCTTAATATCTACGTTAAACTGTTTATTGACATAAGCTCGAAAAGCAACAAAGGTAGCAAACAAATCGGATTTTTATGTAAAGGGTAGACCTAAACGAAGTGTGAAAAATGAAGCGTCTGTGCCATGTAGTGGAGCTAAATGAAAGCAAAACAACAAGACTTTGAAGCGGAGGTTGTTGAGTAACCGGGTAAAGGTATCCCGTACTATCACAACGAAGAAGAAGCTTTTGGGTTTGGTAATCTTTTACATAAAAGCCATAAACATCAAATTTAACAGACACATCATTATCACGGGTAACTTTATGAACATAAATTAAATTCTTAACTATGTGAGGTGTGATAAGTATATGATTCAGATGAAGGGGCTTATGAGATGTGCACAAGGAGCTATGTCCGGTATTGAACTACATAATTCCCCTGTTGTGATATTTTATTGATGCGGTATTTATAAGGTACATATCATAATGAAACCCTAATAGGCCTAACCCTACAATCGGGCTTGGGCCATATGCCCACTCCCCCGCAATTCGAGCGGCGAAATCGCGAAAGATCGGATTGGATTAATAAACCAAATACAGATTAAACAACGCTAAAACAAGATAAAGCAATGATTTGTTGACGAAGAAATCCAGCAGCAAGCAGAAGCAATTCTTCAAGCATCAACGGAAGCAAATTGATAAAGAAGTCCGATAGCATACGGACAATTATCTTTAATCTGCAAGGAAAGAAAAAAAAAACTAGCAAAATAAAGTAAAAGCAAGCGTTGAATAATAAGTAGATCTGATTTGAGTTTTTGGGGTGTATAAAGTGGGAAGGATTTGCATGGGTTAGAGGTTTACCACCGGCTAATGAAAAAAAAGGCAATATTTAATGGATTTATTGAACGATAAACCCCCGTAAGGGTTGTTATTTAAGCAGCAAAACAAAACTAAAACGTATAAAAGAAAATAAAAAAGATGGAATCTGCTATCGGTGTAATGGAAAATGGACGACTATTTTGTGATAGATGTTTGACAGCGGAACAGATGTGATTAGGTTTAGGTCTAGGACCTAACATGCTCTTGATACCATATTAAAATTGGTAAAATCTCATGCCTAAATATTATTAATGATTCAATATAAATACATCTGAAAGTCTTACATAATAAGATAACTAAAATAAACTAAGCCCGATAATAATAACAAATACATAAGCTAAATATAATTCGACTAATACCTATCACATAAACTGATAGCTACGACGCAACAGCCTCGTCACTAACTCATGGTCTAAAGCGATAACCTATTTTTGCACCAAGCCTTAACGCCACCGATAACACCAATGCTAAGTTTTACTAAAACCACGAAAAGTTAAAAAAAAAAATCCACTTACACCTTACGCTACGCTTATTACCGCTCGCTTACTAATTGCGATAATTCGTTTTCCCCAATTGAGCGCGTGACTCACACACTCTTTAGTCATCACCACTTAACCACATCACCGCCTTCATTTCCCACTATATAAATACCAAACCCAAACAAACTCATTCGCGCCCATTCATTTTCCCCAATTTCTTCACACACACACACAAATATCTAGGGCTCCTAACAACCTCTCCACCAATCACTCACACCTTCATTCATCCGTACAATTCAGTTACATTTCCGATCACCGGAGCTCCGGTGATATAACCTAATCATTCACCGGTGAATTATTCCGATCTGACGAGATGAGTAAACTAGTAGGTTTATCAGGAATGAGAAGCCTCGATCAGTTTAAGTCAACGTTAGGATCAGCTTCGACTTCCGGCGGTGCGAAAGCGTTTCAGTTTTCGTCCGCACGACAACCTGCGGCTTCGGCGTATTCGAATTCGTCCGGAAGTTTCGCTAGTTTGATGCTCACTGCAGGTTATAGTTGATTCCGATTGATTTTAGTGTTTTAGTTATGATGAATTAGTTGTTGTTGATGTTAATATGTGTTTTGTGTGATTTGTAGATAAATTGGTGAAAGAGCAAGCTTTGGCGAAAACAGATCTGGAAGTGGCGGTATGATGAACTTGTTTTTATCGTTGTCTATGCGTTTACGTTTGTTAAGATAAGTTTAGATGTGTAAGTATGTTTTGATTGCTGTAGATGCGAATCTATAAGTATATTGTAGCGATGATATCGTGTTGTTAAATATGAGAACATGTAGAGGCAAAGCGAGACAATCTATCTGTGTGATGACGTAATTGTAGTTTTAGTTGTAACGTTGCATATTTATGTGTTTTAATTGTTGTAGATGCACTTATTTTTATGTATATTGTAGTTATTATGTTCTGCTATTTGTATGTAATTGGTTGTATAATATGGAAACGTGTAGAGGCGAAACAAGACACTCTAGTCGATAGCTGTATTAAGTTAATGTGCATTTATAGTTACATATTTCTCGAGATGTTCTGTAGTTAGAGTGCAGCTGGATGAGTGATCGTTTGTTATTTTAGGATGTTGAAGGTAGTAGTAGAATACTAAAGCATAGTAGAGTTGCCATATGTATGTGTGCGTGTAGGATCCTTGTCCTTCAAAAATTTGCTTAACAAAAAGAATGTTTTCAAACTGTAACGTTAATATATATGGGAGAAGATATGAGTATGCAGGAAGTATGCTTTAGATAGTACAGTAGTGTACAGAGCCTAAAGCTGGAAATAACTGGCTTAAAACTTGGAATTCTGAAACTGAATGTGTTGCTAGATTGTCTAGATATAGAAACTTGTAGAAGAAAACCAAGAGACTCTACCTGATAATTATATCTAGCTCAAGTGTATTTGTAGTTACATATAATTACTCGTGCTGTTAGGTAGTTAGAGTCCAGTTGGATGAGTGGATGGTTGATTGTTTTTACTTCTAGGAATGATGTAGGTTTAAAGTAGATTACTAAAGAATAGTTGTGTGGGCATATGTATGCCTGGATGTATGTATGCCTGTAAGATCTGTGTCTTTTGAGAAATAACTTAATTAAGAGAATGTTTTCGATACATAACGTCAATATATAGGGGAGAAAGGGAATATGCTTTAGATACAAAAGTAGTGTATAGAGCCTGAAGCAGGAAAGAACTGGCCTAAAACTTGGAATGGCGAAACTGAATATCTTGTTAGAGTAGATAAGGAAACTTGTAGAAGCAAACTAAGAGATCCTAGCTGATAAGCGTATCGAGCTCAAGTGTATTTGTAGTTACATATTATTACTGGAGCTGTTCGGTAGTTAGAGTCTAGTTGAATGAGTGGATGGTTGATTGTTTTATATTTAGGAATGATGTACTGATGTAGGTTAAGTAGATTACTAAAGCATGGCAGTGTGGGCATATGTTTGTCTGAATGTATTGATGCGTGTAGATTTCTGCATTTTGAGAAATAAGTTAACTAAGAGAACGTTTTCAAAACATAACGTCAATATACAGGGGATAAGATATAAATATACAGGGAATAGCTTTAGATACAAAAGTAGTGTATCGAGCCTAAAGCAGGAAAGAACTGGCCTAAAACTTGGAATGGAGAGCTGAATATCTTGTTAGATAGTGTAGATATGGAAATACGTAGAAGCAAACTAAAAGATCCTACCTGATACGCGTATCGAGTTCAAGTGTATTTGTAGTTACTTATGACTCGAGCTTTTCGGGAGCTGGAGTCTAGTTGGATGAGTGGAGGGTTGATTGTTTTATTTTTAGGAATGTTGTAGGTTGAAGTAAATTACTAAAGCATAGTAGTGTGGGCATATGTATGTCTGCATGTATATATGTCTGTATATTCTGTGTCCTTTGAGAAATTTCATTACAAAAAGAATTTTTGAAATCATAACATGACTATATAGGGGAGAAGATATAAAGTATGCAGGCAGAGTGGTCTACATAGGACACTAGCATAGAGCCTAGAGCAGGAAATAACTTGTTTAAAGCTTAGAATTGTGAAGCTAAATGTCATGTTAGATAGTCTATGTATGGAAACATGTAAGGGCAAAACCAAGTGACTCTACCTGATAATTATATTGAATTATTGTTTATTTGTAGTTACTTAAAACTCGAACAGCTCTGTAGTTAGTCCAGTTGGATGAGTAGATAGTTGATTATTGTTAGGGATGTTGAGGTCGTAGTAGAATACTGAAGCTTAGTATGAAATGTATTCATTTGTGATGGATGTATGTGTGTTATTTGAGAAAACGCTCAACAAATAGCACTTTAAAAGGATAATATAAATATACAGATTAGAAGTTACAAGTGTGTATGGAATATGCTCAAGATACAAGATTAGTGTAAAACATATTGCAGAAAATGGTTGGCTAAAACACCGTGACTGGAACATCGAAACTGAATTTCTTGTTAGATAATGTAGATAGTGTTCTTGCTTGTTTGTCTATCTGTCAAGGCTCTTCTGTCCCATTTCTTTATACTTTTAAGTAATTTTTAATACAATGCCGTGTGTATATATATTCTAGTATGATGTTATGTTCTATGCAAGTAAGTGCACGTATAATATGGAAAAGTGTAGAAGCTAACTAAGAGACTATACCTGGTAATTGTTTTGAGTCACTTTGTATGTGTAGTTACATATTACTCGAGCTGTTCCGTAGTTAGAGTCCTCTGGTAGTTTTTTTCTTTTTAAAAAAATACATAGCTCAATAGAGGGAATTTTATTAAAAGACAACGTAAATATGCAGATTGAAGATATAAGTTTTAATTGAGTATGCTCTAGATACAAGAGTAGTGTAGAGCGTAAAGTAGAACATGCTGGCCAAAAAACACCTTGAATAGAACTTCCAAATTGAATTTCTTGTTAGACAGTCTAGATACTGTTACTGTTGTTTTTTCTGTCTTAAAAAAAGACTTTTGTTTGTTTCTGCGCGAATCGCTCTGTAGGCAGCAGCTAAGAAAGTGTAAAACATTCTTTGTATTCTGGAACAGTACTTTGAAATTTTCTTTACAGGCACAATAGTCGTGGCAATTTTCTTTACAGGCACAATAGCTGTGGCAATTGCTGTGCAAATGCACACTGCTAAATGAAAACTGTTTGAGCATGTGTGTGCTTACGTTGGTATACTGAATGTGAGACCTATTCTTAATAGTTTTTTTTTTTTTTTTTTTTTTTTTGCTATGGATGCAGAATTCGAAACTGCTGAAGCTAACAGAGCAGATTCGTGCACTGGAAGAGAAATTGCAGAATGCCTATAACGAAAATGCAAAGCTTAAAGTGAAGCATAAAGAAGACAAGAACCTATTGACAGGACTAGAGTCAAAATTCACAGATACACAGAACATATGTGATCAACTTACTGAAACCTTACAAACTCTAGCTTATCAGGTTCAGGATGGTAAGAGGTTTAATATTGATCCCCTGATTCCTACATAATGAGGTAACCATGTACATACTGATCATGGTTCTGCTTCTACAGCTGAGAATGACAAATCCTTTTTTACAAATAAGCTATCTGAAACATCAGCAGAGCTTGACAATCTGCATGGACTAATGAAGTCTTTGTCTCTAAGGGTGGAATCATCAGAAGAAACAATCAGAAATCGTAAGTTAAATCTTCGTGATATAAGGTTCATCATATAGGTAACCAATACGGTCTGTATTTTTCGGAATCTGGTTTAATTCTTGAATGTGTGGAATATTGCTTGCAGGTGACAAAGAATTGATGGAACTTGGTGTTGACAAGGAAAATGTAGATAGACAACTTAGAGAAGAACACTGCAAAATTCTAAATCTCATCAATGAAAAAGGTATTGCTTACTTTAATTATGGGATCTAGAAATATGTCCTGTCATTCCACTTGTTACAGATTGAATCTATACTTGGAATTTTAGGAGACGATATAAAATGTACATGTTTGGTAGAACTTTAGTTAGGCATCCTCACCAGAAAGTGCTTAGAGTTTTGATACATTGACATGCCCAAGAAACATGATGTGTGCTCACCTTCGCAGCATTTAGATCTCACCTTGCAGATGTGAGGAAAGTACATAAAACTACCCAGGCTCACTGTCTAATGTTTGCTTGTCTTAGAGATATTGGCATTCTGGATTCACTTCTGTGACCTGTTTATATGCTCCATAGGACGATATATGTATATTGGTTTCCAAAAGAACTTGCTGATTCGAAAGTAATCAAGTTTTTCTTAGTAACCCTACATATGTAGTTCTCTTTCTTCTCAAGTTTTTAAAAATCAAACACAGTTTAATTGTAATTTATGTGGATTTCTATTTCTGTTGGTGACAAATACATAAAGATTTCTGATGGTGCCATCTAAATTTAATAATATATTGCAGATAGTCTTGTCAAGAACTTTGAAGAAACTGTTGCTTGTCATGAATCGACCATGGAGAGTTTGAACTCTAAATTAAGCAACTTGGAACTTGAGCTAATATCAAAGGACGGCAGGATAAAGGACATGCAAGACTTGAGTGAAAAGAAGGAGAAAGTAAATGCTGATCTTAGAGCCAGTAACAAGAAGTTTGCCGAGCATTTAGACAAAGCAGTGGAGGAGATCCTGAGCCTTGAAAATTTTGTGAAGATGCTGACTGTTAAGCTGACAGATTTGGATAAACAGAGTCTATCCTCTTGGGAGAAGTTTGCTAAACTCGATACTTTATTTTCTTCTTTCTTTGAATTGGTAAAAGAGGAACAAAAGCTTGCAACACAAAAAGCACAGCAGAGTTTTGATTCGCTTCATGGTCAACTCTTGAATGCCACATCAGAAAAGGATTCTTTACATTCGGTCAATCAAGAGTTGAAGATTAAGATCAGCGAGCTCCAGAATGAACAAAAAGTTGCAATGGCCCAGCATACAGAAGAATGTCACCTTGCAGAAGAGAAGGCTCGGAAGTTGGAGTCTGAAGTGGAAACTCTTCTTTCGAAGAAAGCTGAAATGGATAACCAGATTATCATGCTGGAAGATAAAATCAATTCTCTATCTGAAGCTTCTAGATTATCAGAGATACAAATGGTGGGGGATTACTATTGTTAAACTATATATAAGGATGTGATGATATCATGGCTAATCATTATGTATCATTAAAAATGCAGCAAGACTTTCAGTTGAAGCACTCAGAATCTGAAACTGCCACCACTGAGAGTATCAGAAATCTTCAGTCAGAGATACATGGGAAGGAAGAGGAAATAGATACTCTGCGAAAGGAGATTGTGAAGCATGAAGAGCATGTAGATTCACTGGAGAAACAACTGAGTCAGCTTCATAGCTCACTTCAGGAAAAGGAGCAGGTTGTTTCGGAATTCAAGGAAAGAGAGAAACAGCTAGAAGATCAAAAATCAGAGGTTTTCTTTTCTATCCATGTCTACAGCTGTTATCTTGTACTTTATTGTAATACACGACAATGAGGTGATATTAAATGATCAATAGGCTCAGAAGTTGCTGGCTGAAGCGGAAAGTAATGTGGTAGAAGCTAAGAAGCAATTCACTCAGATGTTAGCAAGTAAACAGTTAGAACTTTCAAGACACTTGAAGGAAATATCTCAGAGGAATGATCAGGTAAGTTCCATTGTCATGTAACTGTGTGAACCTTCTGATGGTGAGGCTAACTTACTATGAATTACTTTAGGCGATTAATGATATTCGAAGGAGGTATGAAGTGGAGAAACAGGAATGCATCAAACTTGAGAAAGAGAAGGTTAGGCATTCAATATCTTCTGTTAATTAAAATGCAAGTTTTTGAATTATACGTGAGTATATTTGCTCTTAGGCTGAAAAGGCAGTCGTAGATATGGAAAAGAAATGGGACCAAAAGCTTTTAGAATGCAAAGAGGAATCAAAGCAGCAATTGATGAAAATAGAAGGAGAACGCACTGCTCTGGTATGTATGGTAAATCGATTAAGCTCAAAAGGCTATTGTTATGTACTAATTTAGAAGTTAAAGCTTGTATATACCATATTCTAATTTTTCCTGCATTCGTTGAAACAATTACTTGGTGACTACTGCTTCTGTTGGGATTATGTTTGTTTCTATGATGGATAGAGGGCGTTATAAACTATGCTTTGTTTCTTTCTTGCTTATGGCAAAATGACACCGTAATATATGTTTAAATCAACTGTCTTCATGCTCATATTAGGTTAATAGAATACGTCAGGAGAATGATAAGAAGGAAGCAAATTTAAAATCTATTCACTGTGAAGAAATAAAAAAGATGCAACTTCGGGCTGAGAATGAACTTAAAGAGGTACACATCCTTATGCATCACTGAAGTATGATTTATGATGAAGGGATTCATGCCTTTTAAATTGCTAACTTTTTCTTTTCTATCAGACAACAAAGTTACTCGAGAATCAGCGTGAAGCGGAGTTAAGAGAGTTAAGGTCTCAACATGAAGAGGAGTGTAGGCATCTTGAAGAGGAGCTGAATCTTCAGAAGGAAAAGGTATGTATAACTATTGTTCTTCCTTATCATAAGGGTTAGCAGTTAGCTCCACTTGTTTTTCTGCTAAAAAAAAGATGGTATTTGTCACAGGAGGAGAGGCAGAAGGCTTTGTTGCAGTTGCAATGGAAAGTAATGAGTGATCAGCCCCAAGAAGACGAAGAAGTGACCTCAAGAAAGGTCTGTGTCTTTGCAATCATATATTTTTTTGAAATACAGGGGCAAGATGATCGGGTCATTTAGGTTGGGTAACGGGTCAAAGTGGGGTTTGGTTAAAACATGCAGGTCAGGTAGTGTTGACCAACATACACCTTTTCTTCCATTTCTTAATCTTATAAATAGTTTATGACACTAATTATGATTACTAGGTACTACTTTTACAACAGTAATCTACATCTTTGAACGTTATGATCTAGGAGGTGGTATGTAGTGCCAGAAATACAACCCAAACACAAAAGGAACAGCCCAGGTGGCCTATTTCGTATAACTATCTGGACCAATTTGGGTCATAAGAAAAAATGGGTGTTTGGACTGGAGTGGTGGCGGGTTTGCGAGACTCATTTTTCATGCAATATATTTATTACATTCAAAATCTGTTGTAAGACAAGATTATGAATTTTTATCATGTAGAATAATAAAAAAACCTGTTCTGACCTGACAACCCTTTAATCCTACTCGACCGTTTGCTACCTTTAGCTGTATACGTTGGAAATAGGTTTTGGGAGACTTTCAACCCATTACATGTACTGTGCTAAGACCATTTACCCAAAAAACATTGTCACCTCTTTACATGTACTGTGTTAAGACCATTTACCCAAAAAACATTGTCACCTCTTGATCTAAGACCATGTGTACATGCAACTATGTTTGTCGACACACAAGAGTGTATAGACATCCTTTTACATTGCTAACACATACACATACAAACATCAAAAAGGACATAAAAATAAAATCATTAAATTGAGAAGATGAGTGTCTTACTCTTCATTACATAAAAATGATACAGAAGACTAGAAACCCAATTATATAAATGTGATTGTTGCACACTGCAACTATTATACTTCCAGCAGCCTTCATGTGCAACTCCTAAGATCAGTCTTAGAATGAGCATTTCTAAATTAAGTTTTTCATGTTGCAGAACTACGCCGCTGCTAGTAAGATGAGAAATCCTGAGGGTGTCAAAAGAAGCAGCCACACTCTGGTTGGAAGAGAAGATGGGGAAATGGTAATATATAATTAACTTCTCATCCACTATGTTTCTACATGTCGATATACTTAGTACTGTTATGATACCTGTTCGGAATCTATTGAATGTAGGATTTGCCTTACGTGAAGGCCACACAGGTACCAGTATCAAACATGTTGAAGAAAGCAGAGAAGGATAACCCTGGAGGTGTCCTCAGCATTCCCAAGCATAGTAGAAAGGTGATCTAGTCATATCTACATTCATGTCCAAGTTTACATATACATATGGATATCACATGCACATATATCTTGGCTATAGTTGATCATGCTATCCAGTGCAGCTATTAATTATCATGAAAGTACGCAAAACTGATCATAAATATAAAAAACAAATTTGGTCCAGTATGTTGATGGTGTTTCAAATAATTATTGGTTTTTAATGCCTATATGCTTTTTAAATTAATAGTACTAAGTTGTCTGTGTGGTTCAGCTACTTCTTGTTTACCTCATTCTGGGAGTTATCTTGAAAATTGCAGGTCACTCACCATGAATATGAAGTTGAAACATCCAATGAGGGTAGAACAATCACAAAGCGTCGCAAGACAAAAAGTACAATCATGTTTCAGGTATGGTATTTCTGTTCTGAAGCAAATGATGTAACATTTGTGCCCATCCTTTTATCTGTATTGACATTTTTTTGTACCTTCTGGAAGGATCCAAAAAAGAACAAGAGGAGAACACCAAAAGCTGTTACTCCTAGAGAGGCTATCACAGTAAGTTTATGTCAGAGTAGACTTATCTATGGAACTTTTTATTTTTCATCATCTGTTTAATAATCAGTCCTTTCTATTTCATGTGTTTATCAAGAATATAAATCATCTAACTTGGAAAGAGTTTCATTCCTTTTTATATCGCTTTTCATTCTAAAATATATAAAAAAAAATCCCAAAAACGAAGCAGGAAATAGCATTAAAGCATAATGACGAAGACACAAGAAATAGAAATGTATCTTCTTCTGTTCCTTTTGATAGAAAAACTATGCATGTGGGCTCCCTCCATTCTGATCTATTTCTTTCATTATCTTTTTACATTTTGCGGGTCTCATTATAGAAGATTAAACGGAAAAAGATGGAGATGCTATATAGATGATAAAGGATTAAACAACTGTGTTAAATAGTTACTATTATTTTGTGTTTCATAATACTTTGATGCAATTTGAACAGAGAGTCAAGGGAGGGACTCAACAAACACCTGCTAACATAGGGGATCTTTTTTCGGAAGGATCATTGAATCCATATGCAGGCGACCCTTATGCGTTTGACTAGAGGTAATGTCTCAAACCATTTTTTTAAATATTCTTTTTTATTTGTGAAATCGATGTTCGTAACTTGCATAACATAACCTGAAGGTGAAGTATCTCAAGTTTAGGATAAAAATTACTTTCTTGACCATTATGTTCTTCATATGATTGAGCAAGTATATTGAAGCTAGTGCCTGGTAATATTCCATAGCAAATAGCTTTTGCTCAATTGATGTCTGAGTCAATATTTCATGTTTTTTAAAGGTATTCGTTGGTCCGCAAATTGGAAACTTTACTTTCTTCTTAAAGTTTTGCCTCCCTCTTTTGCAGAGTCTGCTTTTTTCTATTGAAATCAAGACTTTGACCCAAAACTTTGAAAACGAAATGGATGCAGTTATGTTACCTCTGCATATCCTTTTTAATTACGCAAATTAATTCTAGAAACAATTTAACTTGACCCTTGAAAGTCAACTATATATTAGTTTGGTAATATTATCTTTTCTATACATTCAAATTGTTTAACAGTTTATTGGTCATTATCTGCGGAAAGAAATTTTGATAGAAGTAACAGACTCAACGGACATAATATTGTAATATACTAATCTCCTTTTTTCTTTTTCTTTTTTCTTATGAAGCAGGTTCTACTCCAAAGATCTTGCAGCAAAGCAGAAAATGTATATCTTCCATTCAACCAGTGGTATTGGCTGCCATAGTGAGGCTGTAAGGTGTCTAAGTAAGAGTTTTTAGATGTACAAGATATTAAGAGAGAATAAAGCATGTTGTAAAGAGAGAGCGAATGCAAGTTGGTACGAACGTGGGAACATACATATAGTCATATAGACATATGGTTACATATCGTTTTTGGCATAAGATACATTACCTTTTGTGATGATCCATATTGCCACATATAACTGTCAAATAATATGCCCTGGTGCCCCTATCTTTGGCCACAGGTTAACTGTTTCTGCATTCTTTTCTCTTTTACTTGATCAAAGAATAAGCTTGTTGCACAAAGAAATATGAACCTGTATCATGTTTTGTATAGGAATAAGATTCTATAAGAGTTTTGTGGTTACTTGCCAATTTTTAGTAAGTTTGCAGTAAAAAATATACTGTACTACGTAATTATTATTGTTTTATCACTTAGGCATCTTAAAATCAAAACTGCATAGAGTAGTTGATTTTCAACGGCCAGATACTACTATACAGTATATTAGTGACCAACATGAACTTGTTTTGCTCATCTTGGATGGTTTATAACCTAGTTATAACAGATGTCACTGTTTGGCTTCTGAAGATATCCCCTTTATTTCAAATGGTTATTTTTCAAGTTGAATTACAAGTTTTTTGGGATCTGTTTTTGGCTAATCCACTTCTTTAGCATCTACCCTTGACGCTTTACTTTCAGAACTCCAAAAAACGTAAAACAATAACCACTTTAGCGCAGGACACGGAGAACATGGAGTTAAGGTTGATCAGTGCAGAGAGTGTGGTGTTTGGTAATAGCTGTGTATCAAAACTCAAAGATGTATATGCTGTAGGCTTAATATATCTGTATGGTATCTAAGTTCACGTAGGTATTTATAATACTGAGATACACTAAGGCCTCGTTTGTTTAAAAAAAAAAAAAACCTCTTCTAGCCTCTTTTGTCTGTAAACCTCTGCAGGCGCGTAGAGGTATTTATTTGTTTTTTTGCAGACATAAGTGCTAAAAAGCACTTCTCCATTCTTCAACCATGAAGACATCTCATTTCCTCTTCTTCTCACTTCTTCAACACTCACATCCCACCATCACCTTTATATTTGTTTGTATTTTTTTATATTTTTATACTTTTTATACCGAAATGATTCATTTTGTATTTTTTCACGTTTTTATATGTTTTATGCTTTTTTTCATTTTTTTCGTGTTTTACTTTTTTGTCAATTTTGCACGCTTTTGTACGTTTTTCTATGTTTTCGTGCATTTTTCGCTTCCGTTCGTTTTCGTTCTATTTTTTCACGTGTTCATACGTTTTCGTTTGTTTCGTAAGTTTTTAAGTTTTATACATTTTCGTATATTTTAATTTATTTTTTACGTGTTTGTATACTTTTATATGTTTTTTTTAGGTATTAGCGTTTTCAACGCTACAAAATACGAACTAAACGTATGAAAACGTAAAAATCATACAAGATGTTACAAAGACGTAAAAATTGACAAAACGTACGAAAACATACAAAAGAACTAATGAAAAATATAAAAAGAAAAAGAGTAGGAAAAAAGTACTTCAAAATTATAAAAAACAAACGGTCTTTTTGTGTAAATGAAGACTTTAAATGCACATCTTCTTCTTATGAACATGGTTTGTAGATGAAGAGGTAAACATCTGAAAAAAACAAACGAAGCCTAAGATACAATGGCTTGATGCTTAGGACCAAAATCTATTCTTCTTCATGGTCCCGTTCTTCTCCATTGGACTCAGAAAGAAAATTATAAGTCTAGGCTAAAGTTTTTGTGGTACTCAATTAGGCGTACTATTCATTTCATGCATTAATATACAATACTTTCAAGGATATTTTTTTATTGAGTTTTGCTAACATCTTTTAACTATAATTAAGGGTAAGTGAGTTTTAATAAGGTATGTAGACGTTGTTTTTAAAAAGTAACTCACAATCCATATATTATAAGTCTAATATCACGACCAGGGGGCTATGTATGAGCCACCTGTGGCACGTGCCCAGAGGCGGAGCCAAGGGGGGCCGGAGGGGCACGTGCCCCCCACTGAAAATTTTTGTAGTTCAAATTCTTGGTATTTTTTTTTTTGATATTTTCATAAAGTGCCCCCTTAAAAAGCGTTGGATTTGCATTATTGGCAAGTGAAAATCGATTGTTGTGTAGTTAGTTGAAAGAAAATAAGATTTGTTTGTAGAGTTATTGGAATGGTGGTGAAGAATTGTTGAAGAAGATGATACAAATAACATAAAATATATTATATAGTGGTACAATGATACTAGACTTTTGTTTGTCATGTGGGATATGTAAAATTTGTCACTGAGTACATTTTAATTTGTTCTATTTTATATTATATACTTTTGGTGTAATGTTTATCTTCTTAAGCTAAATAAATATAATGAATCAAATATGCTTAAGTTTGTTAGTAGCGGTCTTTTTTTTCATTTTATTTCCTATAGGGCGTAAAAAAATTGTGCCCCCCTTTTAGATTTTTTCTAGCTCCGCCCCTGCACGTGCCACACATAGTTTTTTACGATGAAGGGTAGCTTTTATATCGAACTTTAGAGGGTTTTTAATGTGCTACACCCATTTGAAGTGAAATGTAGGTTTGAGCTATGTTTTGAAAATAAAAATGGAAGATAGAGATGGAGATGAAAGATGTATAGTTATGATTTTTTTTTTATCATTTGTCTTCTACTTAATTTTATACTAGGATTTGGTGCCCGCTCTCCGCTGCGGGGGAGCGCGGGCGTTTTATGGTTGGTTAAAAAACATAAACTCAACACACAGCGTAAACTACATACGGTGTCAGTGTTAGCTAGAAAAAGGAGATCAATGACCACTCCCACTCCATTCCCGCTGTTGCTGAAAATAAAGCAAAGGTCTGTGCACCCACAACTGAACTGCAGCCCACAATAAATGAGCCCGTCAGCATCAAGGAACTGAAGAACGCTAGTATGTCATATGCCTTATCCTATATGAGTTTTGGCGTGTAGAGCTTTCTCTTCTGACCAACACTGGACGCACCTGGGCAGACTGAAATTTTAACACATGGCAAGAAAAGAACCTTGATTGGGCGTACGCCGGGGCACTGATTGGACCACGAAGTCCATAGAAGTTGGAAGCAACACATGCATTCCTGTATAAAACAAAGAAGGTATCACTCATGGGCATTCATTTGCCTGAAATTTGTACGGGAAAATGATTCAGTATGTTACACGGAAAGGATGATATAGAAAAAAATAATGAGTTCCAAACACCCATATAGGTAAAAATAACATGTTAACAACCAGTGGAGACGCGCCAATAAGATTGATTGTGTTATTCAAAGATATTATTTTACTGATACAAAATTGATTTTATAATCATTATTAATAGTTTATTAGCTAAAACTTTGTTTCGAATATATGTAAAATTGATTGCGGGTCAAGCTTGCGGGTTTAACACATAGGGAAATGATCTGTTTCAACCTGAACCCTGTTTGATGACCTGTTTCCCAGTCGGCCATCTTGCCACGTCTAATATCCATAAATACTGACGGAATCTGAGACTTCTTATTTACGGTTATTCCAGGATTGTCTTTTATGTCCTACAGGGTTCTCAGCCAATAGTGGCATTAGGTTTAGCACATTTAAATACCTTCGATGTTGTCTTTATGAAACCAACGATGGTAAAATATCACTACTAATAGTTTCAGTCAATATTTTTTTAATAATAAGCGCATAAGCAACGACCGTTACCTTTAGTGGAGTTGTAAATCCATCTCTTTAGACCCCCAATTTCCCTTATTTAATTCCTCTCATAACTTGCAGTGTTATTAAACACCCGAAACTAAGACCTGCACAACCGAAAAGCCAAAGCGAAACACTAACTTTGGTTTATTGTTCGCAAACAGAAGTTGAAGTTAGAGTCTAAATAATGTTATATACAGTAGATGAGACAATTGATCTGCACAGGTCCTTATTAAATGCTTCATAATCAACACTATAATCTGCTTGCACCTTAAAAAAAGGGACTACCCGAAATTTTTAGTGGAAACATGAGTTTACCTTCATCTTCCTTGCACATCTTGGTCAGCTACAATCCTCACGGTTGGTGCAGGCTTCTCGGAAACTTTTGCCAGCTGTGCAAGTAAAATAACAATACACAAAAATCTTTCATCTTTCTTTTGAAATCTTTAGCAAGATATATCTGATTATAATAAATGTCTAAAATGCACAAGTATCAGCTACTGTTTTATAAACCTATGCGTACAGTTTTATAAACCTATAAATATTGAACGAACACCGAGAATTTTTTTATTTATCAAGTCAATTGTTGTAAAGGTAGTTTTTCTGGGGCGTTTGGGGCACTGGTATTATTTAGTTTGTGTGTTTAGCAGAAGTCCAGGGCAGCAACTTTAAATTCTGTGTCATGGCTTCAATTAAAACGGAACTTTAACCCAACGACAGGTTCTAACGGGTTTAAAAGGTTTCCGGATTGTTAGCAATTTGCCAAGGTAATTTGTGAATATGAAAATACAAATGATGGTATGGTTACTGATTTACAAATAAACTTTTCGAGCAAATGATGCTATGGTTTCTTTATATTAACCTTAAACCGTATATTACAAACCCAAAAAAGGTAACTTGGTCAACAATCTTACGCTACACAATTTTGCCTATGCATCGACCCTGTACCACTGTATTACCTGTTTTGACTCGTACCAATGTGGATGGAGTTGTGCCTTCGACAGCGCCCTCTAAAACACCTCCTTAAAACGACGTGTGAATCAGCTGGCTCACCTTTTAGAAACCTATAAAAGAACTTCCAAAAAATCTGGATAGTCTTAATAGTAATTTGCAGCACTTCGGTAATATGAGAATTCCAAAAATCATGTTCTATAATCCAAAACGCATGATATCCTGGCATCCGAGTATGAACCGTATGCACTGTTTGCAGAAAACATGTTCACATGTCCATATCGTGGCCATCCAAGAACACTTTTCCTACAAATTTTGAAGCAAAACCGGAATCAGATAATGTCTAGAGGTAAGTCAATGTGATTTAAAATGTTTAAATATGAAAGATAATATCGACTATTTCACACGCAAACGTTATTCAGGCAAATGTGAGCGTGAGTATTGATTCAACTATCAAAAGCAATCAAGTTTTCCATTCGAGTTTGGGTCTAATGATGCAGCAGCTATCAAGTGGAGAGATAACAATACTCAAATAGTAGCTATTATGAAAGATAAACAGCGTAAGCAATTAAAGCAGCTAATGAATTCTCATCAAACTATGTCGGCATATGGCTGTTACCTAACTACCAAAACAGATATTGGTTAGTGATGCCCTAAGCTAGTCTGCAAGTTAATGCGAATGTTTGTAAAGCTATCCGATTATACAGAGCAGATTTGATAGCTTAACATAACCGCCCTGGTGTATGTTTCGGTGACTGTATTTTGTCTTCCAAGTTTCGGTATTTAAAGCTGGTTAGATTACCTTATGTTAATGGTTATCGGAATATCGGCTTACTACAATTTAGAAAGAAACTCAGAACTTTAAAGGTTTATGAGTTTATCTACAGGGTACAGCTCATAAGCCCAAAAAAACACCACTAATCAAATTTCCCAAATTCTAAAAAGTAATAACCAGATAGCCCAAAAGAAAAAAAAGCTAACTTAAGGGGCGTTTGGGTTAGCTTATTTTATGGGCTTATCGGCTTATTAAGATTTAGAAAAGGCAATAAAGTTAATGTTTTTTCGGCTAATAAGCTGCTTATCACCTTCAGCCTTCGGCTCAAGCCCATAAACCCAATAAATAAGCTGAAAAACTATGAGCTTTATTGGTATTTTCTAAATCTTGAAAAGCCAATAAGCCCATAAAATAAGCCAATCCAAACACCCCTTAATCAAGTTATAGTTAGTAATTCACCATGTATGTTCACATAAATGACAAATGCACTCAGCTAATAGAAAAATTAGTAGCAAAAAGTTTATTTATTAAATAAAATAGTTATAAATCTAAAAGAGAGTTTGGTGACGTATTTATCAGGTACCCGCGCTTCGCCGCGGGGGTTTTTGTTTCGTCAATTGCAGCGTATCCGTTATCTTCTTCAGACTGTTGAACGCTTTCTGGATGGCCATGGCAACACGCCGAAATTTGTCACATATTCACCTGCATAAAAACCACAAACTGTAGTAAAATATCATGTGATCTTAAAAGAATAGACGAAGCTAAAAAGGAAAGCCATCACTGCAAAGATAAATAGTATTTAAAGTATGACCTTATGTTTTCATAATTGTCTCATCTACACAGATGATGGAATACTCCAGCTGCTATTCTAAAATATGAATGGCATCAACTACCAGCCTGTTGTGTATCAATGATTCATGTTCTTCAACAATAGCCTATCAAATAATATTTCAAGTGTTCAACGTTCCTCATATGCTAGAACTGAAAGTAAGAAAGTTATTTAAACGAAGTATTCGAGCGTATGTACCGGTTAGGAAACAACGAAAGGTTTGTGGCACCTTCAACAATCTAAGCCACCAGATATTCTGTATATGGAATATGGCTTGCAACCATCAAAAGTGGCATATTCACAAATATATGGATACCCTTCAAGGGATGCGCGGGGTAGTTTGAAATGTTTTATCTGTTTTAAACAGATTCAACATCTCAAACTGCCCCCTGCTTCCCTCGAAGGCTATCCATATATTTGGGAGAATGAAACTTCTGACGGTTTCACGTCTGCTGAACTATGTGCTCATATCCATCTTTCATAATTTGACTCACGTCACCAAACTCTCATACTCCATATTTCATAATCTGACTCACGTTGCCAAACTCTCTTTGTCGTTGTTTCTAAAATAGATCTGGTTGTCACCAAAATCTGTCTCTTGTAAAAAATAAGCCAGAAAAGTGACCAATAAAAACATAAGCCGGAAGCAAGTAATAAACCCGTCATATAAGCCTAAACAACAAATAGCGTCTTTAATTTAGTCTTTCAGAGGCTCAGATCTGTAAGAGAAAAAGGCATGAAACAAAGAGGATAAGACCGCCATGGCTGCAAAACATTGGAAATGAATTACCCCGCCAAGATACGGCCAGTCTCACACTTTGTTCAAATTCATTGGCTCGAAATTCATTCTTAATGTCATCACTGCCCCATATATAATACTCCGTAACATGGTACCATCATACTTAACCAAGGGCATATTAACCTTTATATAATATAGGAGAATCACGAAACCATAGGCACAGTGATTCTGCTCTATAACATATTATTATATAATACTTCTCCCATCTGACAAGGTATTTCTTCCCTCACAAAGAAAAGACGCACTATATAAGCTGAAAATAAAATAAGACACATACCCCCTATATAAGGCAACCTTAAAAGGTCAGACCGCCAAGATCCGATTTGTATTATGTCAGCAGACGTATGACAGACTTAATAAACAGTAAAATAAGATTGTCATAGCGATAGTACCGTCTCAGAAAGCTTTCTATGGTTTTTAGTAGAGAGTAGACACCAAGGCAAATGAGAGAGCTGTCGTCTTTCTTTACGCGCGTATGCATAAAAAGTAGAGCTGGCATTCAACACGGCAAGGAAAAACCCCCTATGGCTGCATCTCTAATGAGCTGCCCCGCCAAAGGGTCGGGTTGTCTTAGGTACATCCCGCTCCACCGACAGTAAAGCACCAAGGCAAATGTGAGCCGACGCCTTTCCTATCTGAATACCTAAACCAAAAATAACAACAATATCAACATCAAGGGCGGAAGGGTTTAGTGGTACAAATATAGCAAGACACCACCTCTTTTTCAGCTTCGAAGGTGGTTAAGAAACCAATCAGGAAGCAAAATCAGGAACCAAGCTCACATGTTTTTCCATAAAATAACATCATGTAAGCATGGATCAAGATAATTCGTTTCAGTTTCTAAGCTTATAAAGCAATCAATCAGGAACGAAGATCACAAATCATGTAATTATCAATCATGTAATTATGAATCAAGATAATATGTGTATGAAAACTCAAAAGATACCTAAAAGCCTCAATACATAGGGAAGATTACGTTTATATGGACAATTCCAGTATAGAAACACAAACATGTCGATCTTTCATAATCTCACCCACCTCCCACCAAACTCTAGAAAACGGAAGATCAATTTGAGAGAGAGTGTGTAGTATATATTGATCAGAAATCAGATCAATATCCGATCAAAACTATATAATCCGATCAAAACTATATAGATTAGAAATAAAATCAAGATCCGATCAAAACTATATAATCCGATCGAAAGTATATAGATTAAAATCAAATCAAGATCCTTTAAAAACATACCCACTGAGTTACCTATGCTCGTCCGGTTAATCCAAGTGGGTGTTCTTAACTGTTTCACTAAATATTTTTGTTACACAATTCAAACTGATTAATCACCCAAATAAACTTTAATTCCAAATAATCAAAACATAAAAACAAAACCCCTAATTTTAGTATATGCATCTGAATTTATGCAACAATCTAAAACCCAAAATCAATCGACACTAAAAGCAATTGAAAAGAGAGTATAGCATACATGTTATTAGTAAACATAAATTAGGCCAAAGAAAATACCTTATGATTCTTGAATCCTTTCTACAAAAGCCAGAAACACATGAGGTATCCAACCTCGCCACACACCGACCCACATCACCGCACACCGCAAAAGGCTGCAATGAAGAGATCGACGGCAACAAAGGGGTCCCACATCACCGCAAAAGCACCAAATTTTATGGTAGGTGCTTGTGTGTGTGAGAAGATTAGATATATAAAAACCCCAAATCTTGTAGCCAAAAGGCAACTCAAAGGCCAACTTAATCACCAAAAGGCAACCCCAATTAATTAACAGGCCAAAGGGAAAATTAATCAAAGGGCAACTAAAATTAATGATCAAAAAGCAACCAAATTAATGAAAACAGGCACCAATTAATGAAATGGAATAATGCGTGATTCTCCTCCTTTATATAAAGGTTAATTACTATTAGTGGGTAGTGGTGTTAACATCATAAGATACACAAGTAAGAAGAATCCTCACCCCTCCATGGAAGTATGGAGGGGTATATATAGGCTAGACAAGAGGTCACTTTGACAACATGTCAATAGTTGTCCCTCTACGCTTTGCCTATCTGAATAAAATGTAATTCCGTAAATGGCGCTCACATTTTAGGGCTAACAATCTTCCCCCAATGTGGAGACATAAGAAATTACTTACAATGTTCCTAACAAGTAAAAATACAAGAAAATAAAGTCTTCCAAGGCGCTTCGATTGCTGAGGATGTCTTTTAATTCTTCTGGTCTTCGTAACTTGTACCTCAGCTTGAATCCTATTTGTATTTGCTTGTTGTGGAACAATTGTAATATGCATGATTTGGATTAACTTCCCCCCAATTCATGCAGCATGTATTTAAAAAACTTTCTTCATAGACTTCTTTTTGACGAAGTTTCTGAATCAGCTTCCCCCCAAACCAATATCTATATCTTAAGCAGATTCTGACACTTTGATGTAGTTTGAACAATCTTCTAGCTCATCGGTTTAAGTGCACAGCGGAAATTTGTAGAAGAACCACACCAAATAACACTGCTTCTATACTGTTTCATGTCGTTTAGGTTTTGGTGATAATCCGTTTGGGGTAACATGCAGGAAATCAGCAACAATTCTTCTCACGCCTGCAGAATACTTCATAAAAATCATATAAGGTAAGTAGATACCATTCCATGTACACTACTTCCCCCTGGAAGTTGATCCGATTACTTCAAAGTACACGATCTCCCCCCATGATGATTTCGAACTCTCGGAAGCATCATTATCGTGGACGTCCATATACTCGAGAAGTTCTTAGTCTTAAGTAAATGTCTTGAAAAGTTTTGAAAGTCATTGAGAAACTTTGAAAAATTTTGCTTAGACTATGAAGTACCATTGTCGTTGTGAAGCTCATAAATATCCCGTGAGAATTGATTGCTGATTCCATCTCTCTATGTCTAACTAGCCAACCTCGAATTCATTCGGCTATTTGTTGTGAACACATGTGAAGTAAAACCGATATTCCAAACTTGAAAATGAAGTACAATCCCCCAAATTTGTTACTTAAGCTTGCACTTGAGTCGATTGAAGAACGGTGCAGAAACAAGTCTCTTATACCTCTTGAAGTTATCCACACGAGCAACTGCGTGTGACACCCAAAAATGATAGTTATCCATGTCGTCGACCATCCACCCCTTGACAGTGGAAACTAGATAATTCAAGTCTCAATCATAAATATTATCGCCCAAGCAAGTCATCAGTCGATAGACTGGGTTTGAAGAAAAGGGGTAGAAAAATAGAAGGAAGGCTCGATGATGAAATAAGTAGACGCCTTCATGAAATCCCACTTTAAATTCAAATAAAGAATACCAAATCCACTTCGTGATCACTTGTCTTTGTAGAATCAAAACTAGCCGTTGTCGTTAAAGTGAATCTTATATCGGATCGTTTTAGCGTTAAGTGTTTTGTTTGCTTTGGTGTTGTGTGTTGTGAGTGTCGTTATCTAGAACAAATTCTGAAAAGAACTGTCATTAAGGACAAAATTTGTCTAGATAACTTGTCATTTAAGCTCAACGTCAGTCACATGCCCAACTGATGCGCGGATCGAAACATGACGAATATCCGAGATCAATGATAATGTTATCATAGTCCAATTAATAAATCCCAATTATTAAACTTCACCACAATGCTCGGCCAACCCAATAAATTAAAGATACATGGCTCAATCCATAACCTCAACCATAGTATTACTTGGCAATTCGAAATTTGTACCAATGTCTTTGAAACATACTGCTGCTCCATTCACTATGTGGCCTAGCAAAAGGATTGAAAAAAAACCAATGTAGGCCCAATTCATCATTACTTATCCCTTGCGTCTTATAAGAAAAACGTCACCAAGCCCAATCAAAACAACCAACGAGTGACCACTATGGGATGGGATATAAAAGTTAGCATAACCTAATCTCACTCACAGTTAACCCCAATCTTATCACTTCTCAACCGCCTCCATCTTAACAACTCCTTGATATATCCGTCCCCATCTTCATCTAACACAGACATCATCTTAATCTCATCTAAAAACTCAAACAATCATCTCCTGCTCATATAAATATGAGTAATCAACCAAGCTTGTCTCTTTGTCACGTTTGAGTAACAAATCCCATATCTCAAACCTTTTTTTTTCCAACGCAACCACACAAATAAAACATTAATCTCATAAAACTGAAACACAAATCATCCATCTTTCTGCTTATGTGAATAAACAACGATCTCTCATCTCCAATTTTGGCTTCAAGATCTTTGTATAAAGGTCTCGGGTAGGCGTTTTTATTGCATGTTGGTTTGATTTTCGTACGAAACAAAGATTCGAATATAACAAAGTTGTTATAATTCAATCTTGGATTTTCGAATATTGATGAGAAGTTAAAGACCTCCAATAGAGATCAGTGATGATATCAAATTCGTGGGTTTTGATCTTAACAGATCTTGGCATGCATGTCAAACACGAATAGGATTCTGAGATCTTTGATTTATTTTGTTCTGTCTGGATGATATTTTGAGGTGGAGGTGATTAGAGACGATGTGTTTAAGATTAGAGTCAAGTTGGTTTTGTTGGTTTAGAGTGTTATTGAGTTTGGTTGATAGGATGAGTCTTAAATCATTGACTCAGTTGAGTTAACCTGGTCAACTCGGTCAATACCGAGTTGACTCGGTGTAATGTTATGTATTTGAGTCAACTGATTTTCAGACATCGGAATGTTAATGTAGTCAATTGGAATATCAAAATTGAGTCCATCGGAATATCAAAATACCCCATCGGAATAACTATCCAAATAATCCCATCGGAATACTCAACATCGGAATACTCACCATCGGGATACTCACCATCGGAATAAGCATCGGAAAAGGCATCAGAAAAAGCATCGGAATGAGCCATCGGAAAAGGGTTTTGACACCCGAAAATAGTGGATCTGATGATATTCCAATCTGTATTTCTTTTCTTTTTTTTTCTTTTAGATCTCTGCAACTCATCTTCATCCAAAACATACCCAGAAAGGCCTAAAAACAAACTCTGATAAGCCACAACCTAATAAGAAAAACGCGTTGACCAAAGAGAAACTAACAGTCAGACAGACGAGAAGAAAAAAAATATGACTTTTGGACTTTCTAGATCTGTTCATACCCACCAGCAAGTTTTATGTAAAGTGTGAACTTTTGGACCAAAATAAGTGACACCAAACCTCACGTGGACAGCTAATGGACTGATAATCAACACAAACGACACCATGACATCAGCTGCTTATAAATAAGCAGTGAATAAGCAACGAAAATAAGCAAACAAACACAAAACACCCCCGGTTAGCTCTGATACCAATTGTTAACATCATAAGATTCAAGCTAACAAGAGGATGATCCGGAGGTCGGGGAGGATAAAAGAAATGTTTAGACATTTTTAGAGAGAGGGAGAGTAAAGCTTGAATGTAGTGTGTGTATTTAGAGAGAGAAAGGGAAATACACAAGTAAGAAGAATCCTCACCCCTCCATGGAAGTATGGAGGGGTATATATAGGCTAGACAGGAGGTCACTTTGACAACATGTCAATAGTTGTCCCTCTACGTTTTGCCTATCTGAATAAAATGTAATTCTGTAAATGGCGCTCACATTTTAGGGCTAACAAGTGGGTAGTGTGTATAGCTATGCGTTTTATTAGAGGTGTCAAATCATGTCTATATGCTTAAATTTGGGTTATTTGGACCTTTTTTGAACTAATGGACTAAATGGGTATTACTTTTATTTTAGTTGGACTATTTGGACAACATAAATTTGTTAAATAAATGGGTATTATGGAATATTTGGACAATTTGGTTAAAGTAATCTTGCGCTATTTATTTCTCTTTTAATCCATTTAACTCATGTCCATTTGGTCCAATGTCCATTTAGTCCAAATATTAAAAATTGCCCATTTAGTCCGCGTCCATGGACCAACGTCCATTTAACCCACTGCCCATACCCGTAAAGTCCACCCATTTAGCCACCCTTACACCTCTATATGCCCACGAACACTTTAGGTTAGAGGTGGCAAATCTTGCCCATTTTGATAAATATGGGCACTTTTAGCCCATTTTCAAAAAAGGATGGGACACTTTTTGTAAGAAACTTATGGGCTAAACGGGCGCATATGTAAGAAACTTATGGGTTTAATAGGCGCACATGTAAAACACTAATTAAGCTACTCGGCGGATATTTTATATTTAGTTTTTATGCCCGGCTGTTAAACAAGTATTTTTATTTTTTAATTATACGTTTTTATATGTCTTTTTTCTCATTTTAGCTTGCGCCCGTTTAGCCCGCCCGTTTCGCCCGCCAGCTTTGCCTGGGCCCATTTAGCCCGCGCCCGTTTGACCCGTCGTCCGTTTAGCCCGTAGTCCGTTTAGCCCGTCGCCCGTGTCCGTCCGCCCGTTCGTTTTGCCACCTCTACATTAGGTGAACCTTGTATTTGTTTGTTTTGTTAGCTTTGAATTTGTAAAAAAGATACATACAAAAAAGATTTTGTATACTGTTAGTTTTTTTTTTCTAATTTAAAAAACTTGGAGTGTTCTAGTGCGGTGGCGGGTAATTTGTTATACGACTTTTTTTGTTATATGAGGCCGTCAAATTGCATCGACATTCCCACCATGGCGTCTTTATTTGGTATTTCGTTAGCTCATTAACGACCGTTTTATTCATTTTTATATATTTGCAAGTGAGTAAGATATTTTTGCTAGTTTGTTATACGACGACGTGCCATATTACATGAAAATGTAAGTCTCTTGTAATATTTAAATTACTCGCGTTCAGAAAAGAAAGTAGTTACTATAATAAATAGACAACTAACGCTAAGAAGTATTGTCGAAGCGAAGCGAGCCGAAATGCGTGCCACATATAATGAAAATTTTGGATCCATCACTAATCATGATATGCGCAAATACTTAAACCAACGAGTATCATTCGAACACAAACCCTTTGGCCCCCACCCACTTTTTCTACATATAATATTAACCTAGTTGATGAGAAACACTAGGCCTGGCAATTTATGACACGACAAGATAACAAACACGAACACGACACGAAGTTAGACAGGTTTGGATCGAGAATAAATAGGTTTGTGTCGGAAACAGGTCAACCCGTATAACCCGTTTAATAAATGGGTCGTGTTTGGGTTTTGTATTTTTTAAAGAGGTTAACACCTGAACCCGTTTAAATATATACATTTTTAATAAATAAATCATATAACTTATTATAGTAAAACTAAAACGTTAGTAGTTAATATTGAAATTTTTAAATGGGCCAAGCCCAAAACAACAAAAACTATGAGCGGGAAGTAGTGAAGAGTTTGAGCGGGAATTAGACTTAATGTCAAGGACACTCACTCTCAGAGTACTATCTTAGTCAGAGTCTTTGACTTTTTGAGCGGGAATATTGAGCGGGAATGTTGAGCGAGAGTTATTTCTTAAGTTATATATATAGCTCATTAACAACATTCAACCACCATATCTTCCTTATTTATGGTAAGATCCATTATTTCATCTCTCATTTTTAGACTGATTAATATAAGTTATTAAGTATCTCCTTACATGGTAGATCAAGTTGTTAAAATTTTATTTACATATTACATACGTGATATTTTTTTATATGGTTATTGTGTTTTGCTTTATTAATCTCCTTTAACTTTTTTATTTTGTAGTTAAAAGATGAATAACCATGAAGCTAGTAGCTCAAACCCAATGGAAACTAATGATGATAGCGATGATTTAGGTGAAGAGGCACTACAACAAACTCAATCCAACGGTGTTGGAAGCTGGACAAAAACGAAAAAAGAAGCTTAAATAAGAAGTTTGGAAGAGCTTTGCATTTCTTACACAAAAACCAGGAGAACCTCTTTACTATGAGTGTAAAAAATGTCATAGAAGGTTCCTAGCAGCTAGTAAGTATGGTACTGGTAATCTAATACGTCATCTAAGCACATGTCTTAAAACTACAACACTAGATATCGGCCAGTATATGCTTTCTTCTAGTAGGGGCCTTTTGGACACAGTAAGTTTAAAATTTAGTCAAGAAAAGTTTAGGGAGCTATTGGTGCAAGCTATAGTTAGACATGATTTGACATTCTCTTTTTCAGAATACGATGGTTTTAGGACTGTTTTTGAATACTTGCAACCAAGTGTTGGTCATATTACTAGGAACACAACAAAGACATATATCATTAAGTTATATGAACATGAGAAAAACAAACTTCATGGTGAGTTGATTAGGAGTCCTAGTAGAATATCCTTAACTTCTGATGCTTGGACATCTATTGTTATAGATGGTTATTTAAGCTTCACTGCACACTACATTGATAGCAATAGCAATTAGGTTTTGCAAAAGCGAATTCTGAATTTCTCTTACATGCCTAATTGCTATCAATGATAAAATTTTGTGATAAGAATGATTCTCGCCAAATCATTGCATGGATGGCGTATATGGATATAGATCAAATAATATTTTGATATTATGAGCATACGTAAGGCCCGTAAGGGAATTACAACACTATATAAAATAGGAATAACTAATTTACATGTAATTATGAGCATATGTAAGGCGCGTAAGGGAATTACAACACTATATAAAATAGGAATAACTAGTTTACATGTAATTGTGGGATTATCCTATATCTTTTATGAATTCCATCAGACCATCGTAGTTAAATGTGTTGCACCTCTGGTTTAACTGAGATGGTGTGTTTGTTTCATGTTTTCTATTGGATGTTGAGATGTTAGAATTATATAAAGTTTTTGTACTTAGACTTTTTAGGTAATATATTTATAAAAATCCTTTAATAAAACAGAAAAATTGCAACAAATCTTATTTATTAAAATGAGCTTTGTGACTGTTTAAGTAAAATACTGCTCGACCTTTCGTTCGGATCTTCGGGCCTCCCCTGCTCTGGACCATTCAGACCGTTGGCACTATGGGCTTCGGATATCCTGAAACAATCAAAGTACAATGCGTTAGCCTCTAAGCTCGGGCGTGAGAGTAAGTAACTTGTATGTGCCGTAAGACTGGGTAAAAGTATTAAGTTAAAAGTAATAACTGATGGGGTTAAAACATTAGTTGTTTCGTGTTCATACCTTGAGGTATTTATAGACCTCGAGACGTGGGCTTCTTCCTATTGGATCGCTGGGTCGTCGGTGTTGATCCCAAACTTAGATCGATTAGCTTTTGTATTATCGAGATAAATCAAGTATAATACGTAGAGAAACTTTGTGTAACTAACAATCTAAGTGTTACAGAATTTAACACTTAGAACAAAGAACAAAGTAACACAAACGAATACCAAACTTTCAATCGACAAAATAATATCAAAGGTGAACCTTGTATGAAAGCGTCTGTAACATCTAACCCTAAGGCCTCCTTTTGTACACTAAGGAGCCTTGTACAATAAGCTATGAATTAACTATATTAGGAAGATATACAAAGATAAACATGGAAAATAACTTACTCTACTAAATCTTCCTAAATAAACAAAACGTGTTGATCCATGCAATCCCACAGTAGGTAGGAGTCTTCATTTCGTTGGCTACGTGTTAGTGGCTACACAACGCTTGAGAATGGATAGAATAACTCTTGTCAGTTGCTAGAAATCTCTTGTCAGTGTTTAAGGAATTGGTCATTTTATTCCCAACAATCCTCCCATAAAGTTGATATTTACTCTAACTATCAAGTTCTGAATAAAACAAAATATACAAAGAGGATTTTTACAAACATATTTATCCTTGGATTTGTGAATGAATGAATCTCAAAAAGTCAATGCTTAAATCACCTGTGTAGTCAACTTTTAGCTTGGTCTTGATCATCTTCTTTAAAACGTCTTGTGTTAGTGGATACACCTTATCCACCAACAATAATTCTGAAAACTTTGAAGAACTCAGGTGAAACACACCAACTGCAGAATACAATCTCCATTGCAAGCCATCTGAATCTATCATATCCAGCCATACTGGATCATCTTGGTCATGGTCAAGCATCCTTCTAAAGGTTGACCAAATCCTTATTTCTCCAACACTTGTTGGAACACTGGCACTAAACTCTGCCAATAGAAAACTCTGTATGCTCCCCAAATCTTCCTTGTCCATACTACCAAACAAAGAACCAAGGGAAGTAAATACTTGTACCTTACACCATGCCTAGTGAACTTCCAGAAACCAGTATCAACATCTTTCTCATATTTAATGATTGGGTTCCTAAGCTTCACAAGCTCTACATAAATATCACCTAGAGTGACATGATCTATGTTTACATTCAAAATTCTATCACTAGGCAAACTCATCAAATCAAATTCTAGAAAATTCAGTTTAACACCTGATGAGACTGCTTTTATACATAGTCTCATCGTCCAAAACGGGCTTAAATGCATAAAATATCATGAAAAATGCCAAATATATGCTTGTGTTTGTTACTTGTGTATTTTAGGTACGAATATTGAGAAAATGACAAAAGATCACAAAGAACAAGCAAAAACGAACACGGGAAACGAAGCCGCACAATGAACCAAGCCCTAGTGTTGATTTTCCAAGAATAACCCTTGAAGATTTGAAGATTGTACAAGAAGGGTCCTCCAATATTGAAGAACTGACACTTTAAACCCTTGTATATTCATAATTACAAGTTTGGTCCTTAAAGTTTGTCAAATTTACAAAAAGGGCCCTCTACTTTAAAGAATTGGCAAGAATGGTCCCTCATAAATCAAGACTTGTCAATTTCAGTCCTCCAAGAAGTCAACAATACAAGTCAAGACCATAATCTTTGAAGAAAATGCCAAAACAGCCCTTCAAGAATCAAGAATTGGCAAGAAATACCCCTGAAAATACTTTGGAAAAGTATTTGGGGCAAAAGTGTGAAAAAGAAAACTTCAATAACAAAGGAATCCGGATTTTGGCTTATTAAACTTCAAATGAAAAGGAAAATAAAGGGTGGGGTAATAATTGCCAAGACACAACAGTTACATAGACCAGTGGCAGCTTGCCACGTGCCCCATTAACTCAAAACCACCAATCACATGCCATCCTTCCTCCACCTCAGCCTTCCACTCACAACCAAATTAACTAATCTCTGATTAGTTATTTATTTGGCGCTTAACATACTTTTTAAACCCAAAAACAGATCAAACCTTGCACTGTTTAACGTATGAACAAAATTGGGTTTTTCTTAATGGCTTGAAATTAAACCACCATATTATCCAGAATCACAATTAGGGTGGTCCTAATCATAACCCAACCTCTAAAACCCTTGCCACATCACCCCATTGTCACATGTTAAACCCCTGCTATACCACCTTTGGAGAAAATGCCAGAAGCTGCCAACCATCCAACGTCTAAGATTTTAGCTTCAAACTTAAGCTCCTTGTGAGCCTTTGATGCAATTCCAACAGCTCACACCTCACACAAACTGCCAAGATATCATCACATGTGCAAGCAAGTTCAAAATCGACAAGGGAAAATTGGGAACTTTACACATTAGGGTTTATGTATTTTTCAGCTTTCATAGAACTCTTGTAGCCTATATAAGGCATAGGACCTCACACATTGAGGCTTGCTCTTGGTTTTTCCTTTGTTCACTTTTCTGTAAATCCTCCTTCATGTTTAATGAGAAGTGTTTGAATTTGTGATGAAAACCAAGTGCCAATCTTATTTACTGCTTGTTATTGATATATGTTTGAGTTTCTTGAATCCTAAAACCTGTTTTTAAAGTTTATGCAAGAAATTGCATATTTTTCCAAAATCTTGATATTTTACTAAGTCTTTGGTACACCTTTGGAATTTTTGGGCTATAAGTTGATCATAGCACCCTGATAAGAAGTTATCAAGGTGTTGTGAGGCTTGTGGTTTGGGGATAATAAAATAGTGGGTACAAAGGTTGCATCAATCAAGCTTTGTCCCTTTTCTGATTTTCATAGTTTGTTCTAACCTTGTTGAATCTTAGCAGCTTGTTTGTGGAAGCTTGTGCCTTGTTTTTCTAGGCACATTAGCTCAAAAATTCGTGAGTGTGGATGTACATTCATGAGGTTTGTGTCCTTGAACCCAAAATCTGTCAAAATACTTGATTTTTATGATCTTGTTTCCTGCTAGTGTTCTTGTTGTTTTTGTGGATTAAAAATTCTTGATGTTGCATAATATTGTTGATATTGTGTTTTATTGGGCTTGGGTAACACTAAATCACACTTATACTTTGTTAAAATTGGATTTAAAAAAGATAAGGGGTGTTTGGGTTAACCTTTTTAAGATCACTGAGTGTTATTGAGTTATTGTTTGTTGGTTATTTGAGTTGGTATCTGTTATATGCTTGGTTGAGTGCTCATTGCTGCAAGTTATTGGTCTTAAAACATCAAAATCTTCATTGTGCTATAAAAGTTGGAAATCTTCTTGTTTTGACCTAAGATTTTGGAAAGACTTAGTTTGTATGCATGCTTAGGGATAACAAGTGATTAAACATACTTAATATAACCTGTTAAGAAGATTTGAGTGTTTGAAATTGGATTTGCGGTCAAGTATATCAGCAAAGTATAAAGTCTGCATGTTCTTTGTTCATCAGTAACATTTTTGATCTTGAATCTTGATCTAGACCTTGAACCATTGCATGAAACCTGTTTATATTTGTTCATCTGAATTATTTATAGCTTGTGTATGCATTTGGTGAAGTTTGGCTGGCTTAATCTTGCTTAAAGTGCTTATTTGGCGAAAACTACTTATTGTTCATATCTAGGCAAGGTCTGTGGATGTTTTGATTTAACTGTATTGATTGGCTGAGTAAATTTGAGTTTTTGTTGTTGATATTGACTCCTTGTGATTAACTGATCACTTGGGTGCCTTTGCTTAACTTGAATCCACAAAAAAGTCATAAAAGACAAAAAGTCAAAAAGGTCAAGCAATGGAAACTTTTCCCATTCCTAAACCTCCAAATCTAGCCCCTGCTAGTGTTAAACATCAAACAGCTTATTCATAAGCCATTTTGGCTTATCCAGACTTGCAAAAACTTATTTTTTTGATAGATCTTCCTTATTTGACCCATTGATTTGATCTAGAGCTTATTAGGGTTTGACTTTTAAGTTTGACTAGAAAACTCATCAAGTTGACTTTTATATAAGTAATTAATTGCTTATTCTGGCTTATTGCTTGTGCTTATTGGAAAACTTTTTGATTATTTTGCTTAATTAAGTCATTTAAAACCTTTTGAAAGTTGAATCAGCACTTGAGGTGGTCTAGAACTCAAAAACGACTATTTTGTCGTTGTATGAAGAGAGTCTTGGCTTATTTCAGGCTTATTTCTTGTGCTTTTTCAAATTTTCTTTTTACAGATCTCTTAAGTAACTCAAAAGAAGCTTGTGTGTCAAATCTTAGCTTATGGCATCAGCTTATAGCTTAATGGGCCAAAAAGTCCATTAAGAATAAGCTGCTTTAGAATAAGCTAGGTTAAACACATTTTCAGATTTTGGGCCTTTAGAGTTTTGTTCTTAAAATCAAATTTTAAGTCAGATAGGAAGTTTTGGGCTTATTTGGACAACATTTTTCTTATTGGGCCATAAAAAGCCATTAAGGGGTCTGTTTGGACTTTTGGCCCATTTCAAGGCCCAATAGGGTATTTTGTAATTTCAAGTGATTTCTATTTTATTTTGGTTAAAACAAGCTAGTTTGCAACTTTTTAGAATTTTTTATAAATTTTGGATTTTTATTAATATTTTATTATGATTTTATTATTAAAAATTAAAATTTAGATTTTTACAAGTTTTTCATTTTTATTAGTTCAAATACATTAAGTTAGGAATTTTACAATTTTTAGATTAATTTTATTGTCATTAGATTAATTTTTAGAATTATTTTAAGTTTTAATAGTTTTTATTTTTTTAAATAGTTTTAATTAATTCTAAAATATTCAAAAATAGTTTTAAATTTATTTAAGTCATTTTAGAGGTTTACAAGTTAAAAAATCTCATTTTGGGCTTTTTGTTAATTAAAATTGATTTTTTAGGCTTTAATTAGCATTAAAAAATTAATATTTAATTAAATAAAAGGTTTGAGTGATTTTTGATTTTTTGTAAACTCTAATTATATTTTTTAGGATTTATTGCAATTTTCTAGGAATTTTTAGGGTAAATTTTTAATTTGGTGACTTTTTACGGTTTTACGTGCACGACTTATCGTCTTAGTTTAATTCATAATCGTAACCGTCATTCTCTTCTAATATTTTTTCTATTTTCTCTTTTCTCATAAATCATAATCACATCATTAATGTTATCTTTACACACACTAGCCTCCTTGAGAACGATCCCCACTTTAGGGTCATTTACTTGTGGTTTTCCTAAACCACTTGTTAATACTTGTCCTAATTACGTTCTTTTTCCTAAAAGACGTATTTTACAACTATCATTTTGGCGCCGCTGCTGGGGAGGCGTGTTGTGTTTTGATTTGAACAATTGTTGTTTTTATATAGCCATAATATCTATTTGTATTAGTAGCACTCTACTAATACGTATTATCGGTTTCGTTTTTTGTGTGAATACTATTACTATATTGTATACGTAGAACAATAAATTCACAAGTACTCCAAAAGTGTGAAAACACAACCTGGATTGGGAGGTCATTACTCAATCATTGTATTCGAATCTCAAACAAGAAAGAAAAGACAAAATAGATAAATACTTTCGTGAAGCTTAATTTTGAAAAACACAAACTATAAGGTGGGTATAAGGCGGGTATTATAAAATATACCCTAAGGAATAAGTGCTTCGCGCCGCCTCGTTTCCCCGCTTGCTTGTGCGTGTTTAGATAAAAAGGGCTAATCGAGGGTTTGCCAACCAAAGTATTATCTAAATATCATATATATTTTCTTGGTTTCATTTGATTAAACCCTCTTGAACGTTTTGGTGTTCCACCAACGTTCTAAAGTCATCGAAGGCGTTCACTTCACGTGATTGTTTTCATTCCTTGAGGCTTCTTTAATCAAGAGATTTGATTAAGGAGGAGATTTGTAGATTTTTGTCTACCTAATACAATCACAAAATCCAAAAAAAAGTAAAAAAAAATCAAAAATCACAAAAAATCGGAAAAATTAAAAACACCGAAAAGAATCTTCTTTGCTCATCCCCACGTTGTACGTGACGTTTATGCTTACTCGTAATCAAGCAAGACGTGCGCGTAAACGAAAAAACCGAAAGGAGTCCACACCTACTCCTAATCTTTCTAGGGAGG